>BLBF01000003.1:6605811-6633262 GCA_015471245.1 Laticauda colubrina
AGTTGCTATTTTACAGTTAAAGCTGCATACACTAACTATGATTTATAGTTAGTATTTCACCTAAAACAGTTAGGGTGAACAATGTTATCCCTAACAGTTATATTTTACTTTATATTTCTTAATGTGCTTGTGTGTGTTTATAGAATTCACAGAATTGACAAATGCATGTTATCTTTCATTGAAAAGCCCAAATATTATATAAGCCTCAAATTTACAGTAATTAAATCCAATCTTCAATTAAAAAGATGTTTTTGTTGCCTTGCTCATGCAAACATGATCTTAGTGATCTGTTGTGGTTCGCTGGCAGCCTGTGCAGACGGCAGCAGAATCGGACAGTGGGGAAGAAAGGGGATCAGTCCAGGAGTCTGGAGAGGACTTGGAAGAGGGTCCTGCATCTGATGCAGACATGGGGTCAGCACCATCTGGGAGTGGGGTGCTGCCTCTGGAGTCTGGTATCAGTGAGGCAGAGAACCCAGGGGACCCTGTTCCCCAGTGCGCATGTGCACAGAGCTATAATAAATATAATAATAATAATAATTCCGAGTGTTGCAATAAAACAAGGCTTGTTTTTAAAATAAGCGTGTGCGTAATTATGGTCTTGGAAGCCTTGGCCAGAACATGATTATGGTCTTAGAATCTAGTACAGAATTTAAATTTTGGACAAAAATATATACATGGCTAGAGAAAATGATAAACAACTTATAGAACTTATATAAAACCAGAAATATTTTAGTAAAGTATACTGTCAGAAAAATATGATAAAGGGAAGGTATGTTTAATATTACATGTTTTGACAGCAGTGAAAATTGTATTTGCACAACATTGGAAAAATGAGGAAACCCTTGCAGAGGAAAGTATAATCTAAAAAATCCTAGACTGTTCAGAAATGGATAGGTTAATGTTAAAGTACAAAGAAGACACAGAATACTTTTTAACTTGGAATTTTTTTTACTATTGTTTAGATAATAAAGGTAGAAATTAGAAATTGGAAGAATGTCATTATATACTGTATAATTATTATATATTAGTAAATAATTATTATATATAAGAATGTTATTATTGTTATCACTATATATTTGTAAACTGACACAGACAGTATACTGCTTATTATGCACTTATATATGTTAAAGAAAAATGTATAAATAAAAAACTAAGAAAAAAGAATTTAGATTTACATTTTTTAAAGTGTTTTACATGAACAGGACTTTTTGGATGATTGTATTCAGATTTTATGAACTCTTGAATGTTCCACTGAACATTTTTGAAAATGCAATACAGGGAACAAGTCAAGCTCTGAATAAAACATGTAATATAAAAATGACAAAATAAGTATTGATTTCTTCATGGGGCAAACTATTTGCACCATATTTATCCCAAGTTATGAGCAAAAGATCCTTCTACCATACTTGGCTAGCATACCACTTTGCAATGTAAACAAAACATATTTGGATTTCAAGTCAACAGCATTGAAAGTGAGCTACCCACTTTTGCTTGCAGAAATTTCAATGAACTTTTTATTCATACAAGCAAGCTTATTTGATTTTTTTCTATGTGCAAACCCTTAACAACACTATTTATGTTGGCCTTGCCAAAATAAAACATCGCTTTTGCTTTATTGCTGTTTTTAAAACTACTCCAGGCTCTTCTGAGAGGCCCAGAATAATAACAGTGACAATCAGTTATTCAGTTTTGTTTTATCTTGTAATAACTGTTTTTAAAGAATAGAGCAGACATTTATGAAGATCAATAGGAAGGTTTTAAAAAAAGTTGAACTAACAACTGTTGTTACAATACTAGGTATGTGCAATCTTGCTATTTTCATGGTGTTTCTGTTCTAACTTTTATTATCGGCACATACATACACACTTTAAAGCAAAAGAACAGTGAAAACCCATTTCCTTCCAGAGAATAAATAAAGTCACACTTTTAAATCCTGTCAATACATTTCACCATTGGTGACAAAATGAGATCCTATTAGAGCTCCATCTTTGTCCATATTTTGACACACATTTTCCATTTCTTCTGCAACAACCTTTTAACAAAGACCATTGAGTTTCTTTATGTGACTGCACATAATTTTGCAAAGTTGTCATTTTTCTCAGTGTAAACTGTTTTATGGCAGGGAGGTATGTGTGTTTTTTTTAAGGAATGCAGCTGCAATCTAATCAATTGTACTTACTGTATATTTCACCAAGAAACGCACTAACGTACTTCATTGTCAAAATGGCATTTTATGAAAGCTTTTAAAGGTAGATTTCATGCTTAGATTCCTGAATTAATATTCTCTTACATCACAATTTTTTGCTTAAGAACTGAAATAAAGCCCAATTGTTGGGAAATGGAGTAATTTTTTGTATAAATTTAGTATTGTATGGTTTTAAAAACTATTTGGGATGATGCAGGTATGGGATTCAAATTTTTCAACAAATGATTCTGTGGGCGTGGCTTAGTTGTTGGGCATGGTTTGGTGGTCATGTTATTGACTGGGCGTGGTCAACTCAACATCACTCACATTGAGGCATGCATCTCCTCACCTGGCCTCTCATGACTGTGGGAATGCCGCAACAGTTGTAAGTATGAAATATGTTCATGAGTCACTTTTTTCAGTTCCATTGTAACTTTAAATGGTCACTCTGCACAAGCAAAGTACCAGCAAAGGAGGGAAAAATAACTCCAGAGAAGTTCCTGAGACAGGAAGTCTAGTCCTGCCAAGAACGTAATAAGGGTTACCAGGGAGGCAGTTTCTCTAAGCAACACCAGAATGTTTCCTTCCTGCCTTCCTTACAGGATTAGGCCAGTAATTTCTTCTAACAACCAGTTCTCCAAACTGCTTAGAATGTTAAGCCCATGTCCCACTGCACCAACGGATGCAAAGAGGATGTAAAATGGACAAAAAAGCTTGCCATCCATTGGAAAACGCGATGCATCCATTGTGTACTCACTGCATACATGTTTCATACGCTCTATCCATCGATCATCCATCCACTGCAATTTCATCCACACAAGAAGTTTTGAGCTGCACAAAACTTTTTGAGCGGATGAACTTTCCGCCACGTACGATGTACATCCGCGACACATATGGGCAACAAACGTTTTACGTCAGTTGTCATCCATTAAACGTCCACTGTATCCTCTCGGCATCCTCTGGACATCCTCGCAACTCACATCCGCTGCAGCTGAAAACGGAAAGAGGGAGGAAGTGAAAGGTACACAGAACGTCCACACAGCGTTAGTAGCACGGAAATAGAAAGGATGTAAGCGGATATATCTCGTATATAAAGTATTAAAACAGACAAAATGTTTGTATATGGGATGTATCCCGGATATTTAGGATGTCTGGAGTATGCCTAGAGTATGTGGAAGGATACCTTGTGGAAAACCGATATTTCCTATAAAAAGGGGGAGGAAATCACCTGGATCTCAGTATCAGTCCAGCAGCCGTGGTATACAGACCTCTTCACCCTTGGTCTTGCTCTTCCACATCATCCATTGATCTCCACCATGGATCATAACACAGTCCTTATGGGAGCTGCGATCATTCAACACCAGAAGCCCTGTTCAGACTGTTTCACCTTTTCTACACAAGGAGAAGAAGGAGACATTCAAGAGCTGTGTGGGTCTGACGATGGATCGGAAGAAGAGTGGAGTTTGGACTCTATGACAAGCTGATGGTGGAGCTGAGGAATGAAGACACTTGTGCATTCCAGCACTTCATGAGGATGCCACCAGCCATGTTTGATGAAATTGTAGAGCATCTGAGACCCAGGTTGATCAAGCCAAGCACCAACTTCCATCCCAACCTGGACCCCGGACTGAAGGTGGCACTGACTCTGTGCCACTTAGCCTCTGGAACCACATACAGAAACATGGTATGCCTGGAGGGTGCCACACAACAGCATCAGCAAAGTGGTCAGAGAAGTGGTGCAGGTCATCATCGAAGAATACGTGGAGGAGCTCCTCCAGTGTCCTACCACTGAAGAAGGCTGGAGGAAAGTTGCAGAAGAGTGGAACTTTCCCCACACCAATGGAGCCATAAATGGGAAGCATGTGGCCTGCAAAGCTCCAGCCAATTCAGGGTCCACTTATTACAACTACAAGGGCTTCTTCAGTATCATCCTCTTTGCCATGGTTGATGCTGACTACAAGTTCATGTACATCGATACTTCAGGCAACGGGTCAGCTTCAGATAGCCAGGTATACAACGCCAGTGACCTCAAGGATGGGCTGGAACGCAACTTCATCATGGGTTTTCCAGATCCAGACCCCCTACCCAATGACACACAAGATTTGCCCTACTTCATCGTGGGTGATGATGCCTTCTCCCTCAGAACCTACCTCATGAAACCCTACACTTCCAGAAACCTCACCCGTGAAGAGAGGATCTTCAACTACAAGCTGTCCAGAGCAAGATGGGTGGTGGAGAACGCCTTTGGCATCCTGGCCAACAGGTTCCAGGTACTTCTCACCACCATGCAGCATCACCCAGGGACTGTGAGGAGCATCATGGAAGCTTGCTGCATCCTGCGCACCCTCAATCTCAATCTCAATCTCATGCGCACCCGCTACCCAGTGTTGCAGAAAAAGGCTTGTGGACCAACAACAAGGGAATGGGGACATGGAGCCTGGTGAATTGAGGCAAGGACTAAACCTGATAGACACTGTGGATGTACAAGGCCCCAACAGAGCTTCACGTGAAGGGAAGAAGCAGTGCAACCTCCTGAAACACTGGTGCAACTCCCCAGCTGGAGCAGTGGAGTGGCAAGACAGGATGACAGATGGTTAATGGATGCTTCCTTGAGCCTGTCACATAACACTGATGAGATTGTGCCATGTATATTGAGTGGTCCTACAATGAATAGGGCATTAATAAAGAGCTTTGTTTATTTTGAAATGTGTTGATCAATGAATAAATTGTTATTGATAAAAAAGGGCCATATGTGTGGCAGCTGGTATCCCACAACTATCCTTACCCATTCCACAAGCATGCAAAGGCTTAACCATTTTTTCAAAGTTTTAACCAACACTTCATTAAGTAAATAAAATGAACCAAGTTTGTGAAGCAAAGATAACCTTTATTGATAACTGTCTTAAGTAAACTGTATGACTTTATTAAAAAAGCAAACTGAACCAAGTAAAGTGTCTTTAAGCAAAGATAAAGTGAACAGGTAACAACTCAGTCTCTGGCACTATTCTCAGTCACTCTGAGGCATGTCCATGGTCTCAGCTGTCAAGCGGCAGGGACTGTGGAGGTGTCTGTGGCTGGAGTGCTGGTCTGAGGCACCATTGGGGTGCTTGGCCCCGAAAGTACAACAGGGGATGGTGTGTTCAGGAAGCTGTTGAGAGCTGACTCAGTCCCGTGAGGTTGAGAGGCCCTTCCTCAAGGACCTGGGATGTTAGGCCCAAGACTGATGACAGTTTGTCCATTGACGGGCTTGGCTGTGGGGTGGAGGAAGGAGGAGTGTAGTGGAGCTATCTGGTCTGCAGCTGGGCGAGGTGAGGAGTCTGTGGCGTGTGATGAACCTGGGCCTGGACTGGGAAGGGCTGCCTCTGGTGTGGGAAGTCCTGGTAGTGGTAGGCTTGGAAGGTGAGGGGATGTTGAAAGCCGTGGAAGGGCTGTGACATCACCTGGGATAGAGGAGCAGACCTGGACTGGGTCAGAGCAGGTTCAGCTGGGCCTGGAGGGTTGTGCAGAAGTGCTGTGATCTTCTGCTTCATCACCTGGTACTGGGCCTCGGGCAGGTCCATGAGGGTCTGGCTCACGTAGGTGATGAAGGGCTTCCAGTTCGAGGATGGTATGTTGCTGTGGACCAGCTGAGAGAGAAGATCTGTGCTGGGTTTGATTGTGTCCCTGATCTCCAACAGGACAGTGTGGCTCTCGCCCTCCCGTCTGCCTCTGCCTCTCTGCCTAATTCTGTGGAGTTGGAGCTGGGGGTGGGGGTGGCTTGGTCTCTGGTGGTTGCTGCTTCTTCCTCCATTTGTGACAGGAGATCCTCCATATCCTCTGGCATGGGGAGTGCAGCTGTCGGGGGGGGGGGGTCTCTGTCATGGGGCCCTCCGAAGACACCTGCCTGGACACAGTAGCTGTCTCCTGGCTGGAAGAGGACTGGCTGTCTGTGGGCTGTCTGAGGGAGAGGGTTGTCAGAGGGGCTGCTCCTCGGTGGTGGACCTCACCCTCCAGGAAGCTGCACTTGGCCATGACATACATCTCTCAGTCAGTGAGCTTGACAGCGGCCTGGCCAGATTTCTTCAGGTGTAGCTTGCCATATAGGTGTGCATGTGCTTCCACCATCCAAGGAGTAGGTCTGAAGTGTAGCCCAGGCTCTCTGCCTTGTCTCTCCAAGCTGCTTGCTTCCTCTTGCTGTCGCGATAGAGTCTGTGGCCCTTTCTCTAGAGGTACTTGTTCTCCCTCAGCCATTCCAGCACCTCCTCCTCATGCTCCTCGGAAAGGGTGTACTGTTTCCTCTCTCCCTTCTCCTTGCCTTGCCTCTTCCTCCCTCTGGCAGGGGCTTGAGCAGCAGGGCCTTCAGGGGCTTGAGCAGCAGGGCTTTGAGGGCCTTGGGGCTGGTCCATCACAGCAGCAGCACCAGCAGCAGAAGCAGGAGAAGCACCAGCAGCACCAGCAGCAGCACCAGCAGGAGAAGCACCAGAAGCAGCAACACCAGCAGCAACACCAGCAGCAGCTTCAGAGTCAGTGCCAGGGGGTGGGATGGTGTCCTTCTTGCCAGGGCTGGCAGGAGTAGGCACAGGCTTTCTCTTCTTCCCCTACTGACGAACCATGGTGCTATTCGAAGATGTCTCTGGCAGCACGTCTTTCCTCTGAATGCTGACTGCTTGTGAGCTGCATCCTTTTATATCCGTGGAGCTGACACAATTCATCCTCCCCACATGCGCAGTGAACACTTTGCATCTGCTATGCATCCACTATGCATCCGCTATGCATCCTATAGGCGTCTGTGATGCATCCGCGTCATCCACTATGCATCCGCTCCTTCCGCTATGCGTCCACTTTGCAATTCTCCCCTAGAAGCCCTTCAGATGTCTCATCTGCTTCCATCCGCTTCCATCCGCTAGGCTTCCTATGAACATCTCACTACGTACTACCCCCGTCCGTTCCTTTCCATTGTTTTCCGTTCTGTTTATGCAAATTTGGGGCACTTTTTGGAGCGGATAACAACGGATGGAGCCACCCCCGAAATTTTGCTTGTCCACTGTGTCCTTTTTGCATACGTTTTGCATCCATTGGCCAGTGGGACCTATCCTTTAACAATCAGTTCTAGCGAATAGTTGCGAACTGGTAGAATCCCACACCTGCTATAATGGGTAGGAAAGCTAGTTATTATTTTTCATTTTAAAATCTTTATCAAGAGCAAGAATGTCTCAAAATCATTCTCATCACAAAATGGTAATTTAAACCATCTGGTTCAATCCAATCTGAGGGAAAAGGATAAAGGGGTTTTATTAATCTAGAGGCAATTCTTCATTTCTGAAAAAAAATTACAAATGCAGATACAAAACACAAAGTGTATATTGCATATTTTGGTTTAAAATATGATTAATTTTACCACCAATTGGAAGGAAGCGAGGGAGGGGGGAAGGAAGGAAGGAAGGAAGGAAGGAAGGAAGGAAGGAAGGAAGGAAGGAAGGAAGGAAGGAAGGAAGGAAGGAAGGAAGGAAGGAAGGAAGATTTTTAAATAGAAGCATCCTTATTCATTTTTAATAATTCACTGTTGGCAGAAAATCCTTCTGTTATAACTGATTTATATAGAACAAATGAGGCATGTTATGCTACACAGGGCTGTGAGGTCACACAGAACTACTTTATAGTTTCCACAAAAGTACAGAGTCAAAAAGGTCAGCAGTGGTAAATAATCTTTTGGATTAGTCTGTTAAATCAATGCATGAATTAAAGGCTATTTACATATAAATGGCTTAATACGCCAGCTTTTAAATTAAATGATTTTAAAAAAAGATTAAAGTAACAGGAGAAAAGGTCAGGTGGGCATTAAGTATACATAATATAATTTTAAAGAATTGCTTCCTTCCTCTTTTGAAAGCTGCAGTCATAATATTGGGGGGCTAACCCTTTTTTTAACTTTTAATCAGGGCTCTCCAAAAAGAAAAGATGCTCACATGTAATAAGAGACCAGAGAATAACATCATGTGATAAGAAAAGTGTAAGCAAATAACATAACAGATTAATAATCTGTTTTTAGTAGTAGTTTCTTCTATGAATGATTACACTTAAAGAAACATTGTCTTCCAACATTTCATAGTAATCAATACAGCATCTTGAATTACAGAAAAGTAATTCCCTTTGTATTCTAAAATCTTGATTGCAAATCCAATTCAGCAATTCAGAATATGTGTGTGTGTGTGTGTGAGAGAGAGAGAGAGAGAGAGAGAGAGGGAGGGAGGGAGGGAGGGAGGGAGGGAGAGAGAGAGAGAGAGAGAGAGAGAGAGATATGTTTCCAAAACCCAACTGGAATTTGGAATATTCTATGCTTTTGCCACTGTTTTTTATTTCCCTTATCAGAGTCCTGTTTAAATACTTTCTCAATTAATCATACCTTCCAATTACTTCTAAATGAAGAAACCATAGTTATGGCAATCCTATCAATAACAAAAACCTTTAGGTAGCTTTATTTAAAATTTATTTTAAACCTTCCAATACCAATCCAAGTTTTATCTTTTAAGTAAAAGTTTTCCTGATGCTGCCTTTCTTTCCAAATGCTACTGTAGAATTGTAAGAATCATTTTTAACAGAATGATAGAGTTGGAAGGGATCTTGGAGGTCTTCTAGTCCATCCTCCTGCTCAAGCAGGAGACCCCATATCATTTCAGACAAACGGCTATCCAATCTCTTCTTCAAAGTCTTCAGTGTTGGAGCATTTACAATTTCTGGAGGCAGGTTGTTCCACTGATTAATTGTTCTGTCAGTAAAGCCCATGTCACACTGAACCAACGGATGCAAAGAGGATGTAAAACGGACAAAAAACCTTGCCATCCATTGGTTAACGCGATGTATCCCTTCTGTATTCACTGTCTCCGTTTTTCATCCTCTCTATCCATCCAGCATCTGTTTATGGATGTTTCATCCGCTCCAAAAGTTTTGGGCTGCCTAAAACTTTTGCGCGGAAAATGTATCCAGTTCATCCATTCTGCATCCGTTATGCATCCGTAACGCATCCGCTATATCTGCTAGGCGTCTGCTGCGCAACCGCGCAACTCGCATCCGCCCGGACGCAGGGAGGAAGCGGAACGGACGCAGAACAGATGCAGAACGGATGCAGAACAGAAGCCTAGCGGAAACAAAGAGTTTAAAATGGAAAAAACGTTCGCAGAGGGGACCTATCTCGGACATTAAGGATGCCTAGAGGATGCAAAGGGACACCTACACTGCCTATAAAAAGGGGGAGCAACTCGTCTGCATCTCACTTTCAGACCAGCAGCCCACCTGTGCAGACCTCTGCAGCCTTCATCTGACTCTTGCTCTTCCACAGCATCCAGTCATGTCCACTGTGGATCGTAACACAGTCCTTTTGGCAGCCACCATCCTTCTGCAACAGTATAAAGCCATCTACAGGCTCTGTGAACTCTACTATGGGAAGAAAAAGAGGCAGCCAAGAAGCGTCTGGGTCCGAAAATGGATCGGGAGAAGAGCAGAGTACGGATTGTACAACAAGCTGAGGGTGGAGCTCAGGAACGAAGACACTCGGGCATTCCAGAACTTCATGAGGATGCCTCCAGCCATGATTGATGAAGTTGTGCAGCGGCTGACACCCAGGTTTACCAAGGCAAACACCAACTTCCGGCCCAGGCTGGAACCTGGGCTCAAGGTGGTACTCACTCTGCGCCACCTGGCCTCAGGGACCACCTGCAGGAGCATGCAGTACGGCTGGAGGGTGCCACACAACACCATCAGCATTGTGGTCAGAGATGTGGTGCAGGCCATCATCGAAGAATACAAGGAGGAGCTCCTCCAGTGCCCCCCCACCAAAGAAGGATGGAAGAAAGTTGCAGAGCAGTGGTATCAGAGGTAGAACTTCCCCCACACCGTTGGAGCCATAGATGGCAAGCACGTGCAAAGCACGTGCTGGCCTGCAAAGCGCCAGCCAAGTCGGGGTCCACTTATTTCAACTCCAAGGGCTTCTTCAGCATCATCCTCTTCGCCATGGTCGATGCTGACTACAAGTTCATATACATCGATGCTTCAGGCTACGGCTCATCTTCAGATGCCCAGGTATACAACGCCAGTGACCTCAAGGAGGAGCTGGAAGGCAACCTCATCATGGGCTTCCCAGATCCAAACCCCCTGCCCAACGACACGCAAGATGTGCCCTACTTCATCGTGGGGGGTGACGCCTTCTCCCTCACAACCTACCTCATGAAGCCATACACTTCCAGACTCCTGACCCATGAAGAGAGGATCTTCAACTACAGGCTGTCCAGGGCAAGGCGGGTGGTGGAGAACGCCTTTGGCATCCTGGCCAACAGGTTCCAGGTACTTCTCACCACCATGCAGCATCGCCCAGAGACCATGAGGAGGATCGTGGAAGCTTGCTGTATCCTGCACAATCTCATGTGCACCCGCTACCCAGTCTTGCAGAACATGCTCGTGGACCATCAACAAGGCAATGGGGACATGGGGCCTGGGGAATGGAGGCAAGGGCGAAACCTGATAGACACTCAGGATGTGCAAGGCCACAACAGAGCCTCACGTGAAGGGAAGAAGCAGCGCAACCTCCTGAAACAATGGTGCAACTTCCCAGCTGGAGCGGTGGAGTGGCAAGACAGGTTGGTAGATGCTTAATGGATGCTTCCTTCAGCCTGTCTCATCACACGGATGAGATTGGGCCATGTATGTTGGGTGGGCCTACAATGAACAGGGCATTAATAAAGAGTTGTGTTTGTGTTGACATGTGTGGATGATTGATTACATTATTATTGATAATAAAGGGCCATAGGTGTGGCACCTGGGAGAGTAGACCATACAGTCCCACTATGCTTGCACTGGAGGTTTATCTATCCCACAGCTATTAGCCATCCCAAAGGTATCCCTGATCATTCCACAGGTATCCCTGCCCACCCCACTGCTATCTTAACCCTATCCCACAAGCTTGCAAAGGCTTAAGCCAATTCTAAATGTTTCCACCAAGACTTTATTAAAAAAAAGCAATGAAACAAGTGTGTGAATCAAAGATAAACTTTATTGAACAACAAGCTGTAAAAAAAAAATGACTCAAGTCATGTGTCCAAATAAAGTCCACAGGTAGCCAGCTACCCGGTCTCTGGCACTCTTCTTGGTCGCTCGGAGGTGTGCCCAGTCTCAGGGGTGAAGGGTCCAGGTGCTGTGGTGGTGGGTGGTGCTGGAGTGCCTGGCCTCGAGAGGACAACAGGGGACGGTGTGTTGAGAAAGGTCTCGGACAGCTGGCTCAGCCCCGCGATGCTGATAGGTCCTTCCTCCTTGCCATGGGGTGTCAGCCCCAGTACTGATGACAGATGTACTGAGGCCGGGCTTGGCTGTGGGGTGGAGGAAGGAGTAGTTTAGTGGGACTGTCTGCTCTTCAGCTGGGTGAGGACTGGCATGGGTGGCATCGCTGTCGTGGGTGGCATCATTGGCGTGGGTGGCATCGCTGTCATCGGTGGCATCATTGTCGTGGGTGGCATCGGTGGCATCAGTGAAACAGGTGGCAACGGTGTCGCCCAATGACTCTGTGCCTGGACTGGGAAGGGCTGCTACCTGTGCTGCTGAACCTCCTGGTAGCTGTAGCCCTGGTAGGTGAGGGGCTGTGGGAAGCCTTGGAATGGGAGGGACATCACCTGGGGTGGAGGAGCAGGCCTGGACTGGGTGGGAGCAGGTTCCTCTGGGTCTGGAGGGTTCTGAAGCAGCTTGGTGATCTGGTCCTTCACCTGCTGGTACTGTGGATCCACCATTTCCTTGAGGGTCTGGTTGACATAGGTGAGGAAGGGCTTGCGGTTGGAGGATGAGGAGTCGGTGTGGACCAGCTGAGAGAGGAGATCTATGCTGGTGCGGATGGTGTCCCTGATCTCCAGCAGGACATTGTGGCTCTGCCCTCCAGATGTCCGGCTCTCTGCCTTTCTGCGGAGGCGGAGCTGGGGTGTGTGGATGCGGCTAGGACTGTGGTGGACTCGATGTCTCCTTTCTCCCACCACACCAGGGAGTCCTCTACACCCTCCACCATGCTTACCACACCTGTCCGTGGGTTCTCCACCGTGGCATTCTCCACAGAAACCTGCCTGGAGACAGGGACTGACTCTCGGCTGGAAGAGTACTGGGTCTCAGCAGGCTGCCGGAGAGAGAGGGTCGTGAGAGGGGCTGCTGGTGCTCCTCAGTGGCGGATCTCACCCTCCAGGAAGCTGCACCTGGCCATGACATAGGTCTATCTGTCTGTCAGCTTCACAGTGGCCTGGCCAGATTTCTTCAGGTGCAGCTTCCCGTACCAGGTGTGCATATGTTTCCACCAGCTGAGGAGCACCTCTGAAATGTAACCCATACTCTCTGCCCTGTCTCTCCAAATAGCCTGCTTCCGCTTGGTGTCCCTGTACAGCCAGTGTCCCTTCCGCCACAGATAGTCGTTCTCTCTCAGCCACTCCAGCACCCCATCCTCGTGTTCCTCCTCAATGGAGTATTGCCTCCTCTCCCATCCCCGCATATGCCTCTTCCTCCCTTTGGCAGGACCAGATGGGCCCTCATCAGAGGGGCTCCCAAGTAGTAGGGGCTGCTCCTCCACACCACCAGCAGCAGCAGCACCAGCAGGATCATGATCATGATCATGATCATGATCATGATCATCATCATCATCATCATCATCATCATCCTCACCAGCAGGATCATAATCAGCATCATCATCCTCACCAGCAGGATCATCATCATCATCATCATCATCATCATCATCATCATCATCAGCAGCAGCAGGACCAGCAGTAGCAGGATCAGCAGCAGTAGAGTAAGCACCAGCAGGGCCAGCAAGTCCAGGAGCACGAGCAGGACCAGGAGCACGAGCAGGACCAGGAGCACGAGCAGGATGAGCAAGACCAGGAGCACGAGCAGGACGAGCAAGTCCAGGAGCACGAGCAGGTCGAGCAGGTCGAGCAGGACTAGGAGCAGCTTCAACAGAGTAAGCAACAGCAGAAGCCCCAGCACCAGCAGAAGCACCACCGCCTGGAGCAGCTTCAGCAGAAGCCCCAGCACCAGCAGAGTCAGGGGCAGGGGGCGGGAGGTTGGCCCTGTCCCTCTTGCCAGGGATGGCGGCAGGTTGCTGAGGCTTTCTTTTCCTCCCCATGGTTGTGGGGTTGCTGGCTGGCAGGGAAGCTGGCAGGCACCAAGGCTGGCAGGAAGGCTGGCAGGAAGGCTGGCAGGAAGGCTGGCAGAAAGCCAGGCAGGCAGGCAGGCAGGCAGGCAGGCAGGCACCAAGGCTGGCTGGAAGGCAGGCTGGCAGGGCAGGCAAGGAACTCGAAGTGTCTAGCAGCAGGTCTTTCCTCGGAATGCTGGCCACGTGCGAGCTGCTTCCCTTTATATCCGGGGGGCTTATGTAATACTTCCCCCCTGCATGCGCAATTAACGGTCAGCATCCATTCCGCTTCCGCTGTGCATCTGCTTTATCCGTTGTGCACCCGCTCTGCATCCTCTTCATCCGTTCGGCGTCCGTTCTGCATCCGCTGTATCCGTTCCGCGTCCGCTTCGCTGAGGCCCCCCGGAAGCCCTGCGGTTGCACCATCCGCTCCCCTCTGCTTCCATCCGCTGTGCTTCTGTTCCGCATCCACTTTCCATCCGCCCTGCGTCCTCCCCGCATCCATGTTATCCGCTCCGGTTATGCAAATTCTTCCCCTTTTGAGGGTGGATAACAATGGATGGAACATTTTGCTCATCCGTTGTTTCCGTTTTGCATCCGTTGGCCAGTGTGACATGGGCTTAAATTTCTCCTTAGTTCTAGGTTGTTTCTCTCCTTGTTAAGTTTCCATCCATTGCTTCTTGTCCTGCCCTCAGGTGCTTTGGAAAATAGGTTGACCCTCTATTATAAAGTGATATTAACACTTCATGTGATCATCATTCTATCCCTCTATTAAGCCTAGGACTGTGTTAGCCTTTTTGGCAGCTGTGGTACACTGCTTGCTCACATTTAAGTGATTGTCCACCAGGACTCCAAGATCCCTCTCACAGTTACTACTGTTGAGCCAGGGATTGGCTATTCTGTACAACTGTGTTTAGTTTTTCTTGCTAAATGTAGAATCTTACTTTTCTTTACCTTGAATTTCATTTTGTTAAATCCTTCTGTAAGTTGAGCCTATCTTCTGGAATATTTGGACTGTCAAGTTTCCTACTCAACTTTTCTGCCTAGGAATCTAAGTTAAAACATCTTCCACAGATGGCTGTTCATAATTTCTGCTTTAATACAGCAGCACAGGAGGACTCAGCTATTTTCTTAGCAATAAACTCCACTGCTCTTTTTTCAATGATGGGTCACTCTTGGCTAGGAGCTACATTCCCAAAAACTTGAACAAACAAATTCTGATTTAATTTTATTAAAATGTAAATGTGATGAAATTCAAATAAGCATAGAAGAATTGACATGACTATTCTTCCTTTTTTTGTCACATTAAAAATTAGTGATGGACTGTTTTCATCCCTGGGTCTATTTCTATAATCTCAGATTCCAAACTGAATACTGGCAGCAGATTCTCCAGGTCATCTAGGATCAATGAATGTGTCTACAAGTAACCCAGGTACAATATCAGATTAGTAATTTGTCTAGTGAATAGCAACTCTATTGTTTTGGATCTGGTGTATATCCTGGGCTTGGTTTCATCACAAAAAAACCTATTATATAACCCATTATATCTGAATGTAGCCAGTGATTCATTCCCTTATAACTGATGTCAAAACTCCCACAAGCTTTCAATGTCCATTGCAATGAATCTTTTTTTCCAGGGATGATGTCATACAAACCATTCATTAACATTTGAACCCTAGTCATTCAAAAGCACCTGAAGCCCACTGATGCTAAGGCAGCAATTAGTAAGTTGGTAATAATATAAAGGGCTGCGGTCAAGCATGAAAAGGAGTCACTTGAAACTTTAACATGAAATATCAGGAAAGGGGAGAAAAGGTTAAAATAAGAAATAATAGCATGGTTCAGAAGAGATGGAGAAGATAATGTTTGGAGCTTCAAAATTAATTTAAAGTTGTTGGTCACTCTCACGGCCAAAACCCAAGTCCAATCCCACTCTAGAAAGGAACATACAATAACTGGTGTTCCAGCAAAATTCAATAATTCCTTCCCTAGTTGAGGGACAATTAGCATGGAAGAAATCTATCTATGTGACTGCTAAGAGCTGACACCAACTTGATGGTATATAATAATTTTTAAAAAACCAATCAATTCCAAAGCATGGGAAGCTTCCAAACAGCATCCCTTACAAAGCTATAAACAATTCTGACAAAGGAAAGGAAAAAAAAGAGGGCATGAGCTTAAACTAAGAGATCACCTATTAAAAGTATTTAGGAGGAAATGCTTTACACAAGGAAGAGTAGTAACAGGAAATAAGGTGCCTCCAGCAGTCTTTTCAACCACTGATATAAAGTTTAAAAAGGAAGCAAGTGCTTGAAGGACAAAATTATTGTGCAGAGAAAGGTGCTTGGCCTTTTGAAAATAGGATTTCTAGCCTCTCTCTGTTTTGAAGAAAAAGGGGCAAAAAATTGCACATTTTATTCTAATGTACTGCCTAGAGCACCAGACAATATGGGTCTAATATAATGCCTATAAAAAAGGACCTATATATAATGCCTATAAAAAAGTAACGGAGGTTATCCTGGCACCAAGCTTACATATGGCTGTCAATTTTCAGATTTTTACACTTTCCAAGGAACTAGCAGAGTTGGGTAGTAGAAGTGGGACCACCAACACCTCCTCCTCCCTCTCTTCCTCCTCTTTTCCTCTTTCTCCTCCTCCACCTCTTCCTTTTCTTTTCCTCTATATAGGGGTGTCAAACTCGATTTCTTTGAGGTCTGCATCAGGGTTGTGGTTGATCTGGGGGGCACTGGGGGGCATGGCCAGCTAGTCACAGCTGACTGGGAGAGTGGGGTCAGGATGGGCATGGCCTGCTTGATGTTGCTCACTTGAGGGGCATCTGTGGTGGCCTGTGGGGGGATCCACTGTCTCCAGCGCACGCCCAGGGGGCAGGGTGGTGGTGGCCCCTTGTTGGACCTTTGTCCACAAACTGGACTTCATTTTTTCTTTGAAGACATTTTGCTTCTCATCCAAGAAGCTTCTTCAGCTCTGGATGGTGGAGGATGGAGGGATTTAAATTCCTAGCAGTCATCTGCTTGTTGAAGCCAGAGGACTTCCATGGTTGCCATAGCAACCTTTTTAGTCCTGATCTATTTCCAGGTCAGATTTCAGAGTCACTAGCCTCTTAGTAATAGAAATGGAATCTCTATGGAGAACAGGAACTTTTATCCTCAGTGCTCCTGTCCTAGTGATCTATTTTGATATCTTTTGTTGCCTTGTTTGTTACTTCAAAACTGTAGCTGAAACATTTTCTGTATTTATGATCATTTAGATCAGGGGTGTCAAATTCGCGTCATCATGGTTGGGTCATGTGACATATTTGTGACTTTTTCCCCCTTTGCTAAAGGGCATGGGCATAGCCAGAATGTGATGCATCCAGCCCATGGGATGCAAGTTTGACAGCCCTGATTTAGATTAATTTTTAAGGAAAGAAGTATTGAAGTTGTTTTAATATCAAAGATGCCAGATTTAATTCTTAATATAGAATAGCTATGGATGACCTGGAAGGATTAGGAAAGGCTGCTGTTTCTGATACTAAACCAATTTAATTATTTGATTTTTCTGTCTTTTTCATTTCTTATTCCAATATTTATACTTCACTATGCCACTTCAAATTGTAGACAACATTAAAATACCTTCTATTAAAGAGAAAGAAATAGAGGAAATTTGATAGATATACTCTATCTTGATTTCATCAGAGTGTTTGATAGATTATCCAAGACACTATGATGAGCTAACTAGTGGGTTGGATTGGATAACCCAAGAACTAGATCCTCAGCAATCTTAAAAATTATACTGTAAAATACATCATCACTAGATTCTCATAAGATTGCAATGAAGTATGTATTTAAGAAGAGTGCCAAGAGATTTTGTCCGGAACTCTGTATTCTTCCATATTTTTATTAAACAATTTAACTCTGAAGTGCTATTTAGTGGTCACCCAGTGTTTTATAGCCAGATCTGGTAGTCCTAACTGAGAGGAGATAGGACAGCACTCTTCAAATAATTGAAAATATATCACACAGAAGGTCAAGATCTGTTCTTTATCACTCCAGAGAGCAGGACATGGAATAATGAGTTTTGCTTACAGGAAATTAGATTCATGCTGAATGTTAAGAAAAAAATGTCTAGCAGTATCAAAGCACTGCAACAGTAGAACTAATTATTCAGAGGTAGAGGGTTTTCTTTCACTATAAGTGTTCAAGCAGAGTCCAAATAGCCATCTTCCATTTGTTTTAGTTTGAATATCTTCCCAGAGCAGTGGGTTGGCCTTTATAACCAAAATAGCTTTTTCCAACTCTGTGATTCTAAGGTAGAAAGAGGCATTCAGGTTTATAAAGTTCCAGATTAAAGTTCAAACAAAGCATTGTTTGGCTGTTATAAAGTATTTTCTTAAGAATCTTCTCAAATTGTATTGCTGAGTTGTCCAATATCAGTACGTCCAATAATGTATGTCCAATGCTGGATGTATTGGATGTACATCCAATAATGCAAGATGTCATAATCAGTATAAATGTCAGGATTCCAGCAGTTACTCCAATTAAATCATGAGCCTTGAGCCACACTCCCAAAACTTCAAAGGATTTATTAGAAGTTAACATGCCAGCATTAGCCGACTCTGAGATATGTAATTCACTGTCACCCTTGATCCTGCTTCCCCCCCCCACTCCGCTGTGTTATCATCCAACAAAACATGTCCATAACCAAGAGTCATCAATCATGTTCTCCAATTAGATTTTTGTGTGGCAGACGATTCAGTCATCTAATCAGTCTCTGAAGACAAATTGAATGGAACGTACTTTCAATTCCACACTGCCGCCTGCTCTTTGAAACTCCCTCCTTCTTTCTGTTGACAATTATAAAACATGTATACAAAGTGTTTTATGAGTTGACAGTGAAAACATGTTGCTACATATCAAATGTTCTTTAAAGTCCCATGTATAGGATGGTCTAATAGTTAAAATTTCAAAAGAAATGGTAACCATATTCATTCTCCTTAATGGTAAATGTTAGTATTAGTAATGTATTTATTTTTATGTATTTATCAAATTTCTACACTGCTGATCTCACCTATATAATATAAAAACATGACTAGAGCACAGTTTAAACAAGAGATTAAAAACAGGGTTTAAATTTGCAAAAGTAAAAAAATAATGATCAAAATTTAAAAAAATTAGAAGGGTAAAAAGTTAACAAAATAAAGGGCATTCCCTCAAGCCATCAATGGTTCCATAACTTTCATAGATCCTCATGCTAATCAATAGAACCAGATCTTAAAAGTCTTCCAGAACATCCCAGAAGAGTGGGGTTTGCCTCACCTCTGGGGATAAGATATCCTAACGGATGGGGGCAAGAGCAGAGAAGTTCCTCCTCCTAGATCCTGTCAATCAAACTTTTTTAACCTATGGGATTCACAGCATAATACCTCATAGAATAATAAGGCTGGGATGGATTTTGGAGGTCTTCTAGCCCAATCCCCAGCCCAAGGCAGGAGTTCTTATACCTTCATGAACAAACTGTTGTTTAATTTGTTCTTGAAAATCTCCAGTAATAGAATGCTGTCCCTGCTTGTTTGGGTAGAATGAGTTGATGTAATTGGGATGAGACTGTCTCATCCCAATTACATCAAGTTAGGTAACCTCCTCAGCTTTACCTCAATTTTGATGATGAATACTGATGATAGATTTCAAAGGGTCAATCTAACTAATCCCCTTACTACAGGAATTTCTAAACTTTTTATCATCACACCTCCGTTTAGTACCACACACCTTCCCTAAAAATCCAAATACCACAATGTACACAAATGAACCAAGAAAACAATTCAGTGAAACTTTGGGAAAGATGGATTTATTGTAATATAACTGTCAACTCATAATTAGGGCAACTGCCGGAATCCTGACAATAACTAAGAAATTATTGTCTGAATTCTTTCCAGGAGAGAACCATCTCACCTCTTATGACCCTGCTCTTCAGAGCTTCCAAGATCATAACTGGGATGAAAAATCCAGACTGAACAGGAAAGCAATGATCTCCATAACTGTATGGAACATATACATACAGTTTGGGAAGATGTAAGTATTGCTCCAAGTATTGGATTACTAGTTTCTTGTAATTGGCAGAAATTATGTGTGAATGTCATAAGCGAACACATTTAGCAAATGCTTTTCTATTTGCTGCCTTAGGTGCTGATGCAAAATGAAATATAAATAATCCACTCTAACCATCTTTGCTGATTAAAAAGAAAATACCGAGTGCTGGAATGAGCAGTTCATTACTGTCTTTGCAACAGGAGTTTGTGCTAACAAGTTACTCTCCAGTTACTGTCATTCAATCATGCTGCTTATCGAAGCACTTTTACAGTAATTGGTGTATTTTCCGACAACATCAGAAGCGGAATGGTTGTTGGCTTCATTAATGATTTGTGGCAACTTTCACTGTAAAGATGACAATGCATTAGTTTACCAGATGCCAGATCATGCTCTGGGCCATTAGCAAGAGGGTGTTTTCTGAATGCCTACAGAACAAATAGCAGCTGGTTTATTCTTCAGCATGTCGACATAATCACACACATTTCATACCCAATTCTCTACAATGCTGTCAGATACATCATAAATTAAAGTCTCCAAATGCTCATTAGCATGGCTTCATGATAAAGCCCCTTCTTGGCCTGCAAAGATCAAAAACACAGCTTCTGCTGGAAAAACCAACTTATACCATTGCTTTTTAATTCTATGGATATTCTCTCTACAGGAAACTTTATTTGTGCCTCTCTTCTTACCAGAATGGAGCACATCCCATCACTCAAAACAGAACTATTCCTATATGGACAGGGGCTACAGGCATTTTTTCGTTCCACACATTTTACTGTAGTAGCAAAATTGTTCTTCTCAATTTCTGATTCTATAATTTCATGTCAGCTTTCTCATAACACACTGCTACATTTTATATATTTCAAAAGAAACAATATCAATGTCATCATCATCATTGTTGTTGTCGTCATCATCATCATCATCATCATCATCATCATCATCATCATCCTAGCCATTCTGCATGTTTCCAACCAATACAATCCTGAGCTTTCTTTTGTCAATGGGTCCCACAATACTTGCGGATGTCATCGCTGCATCTTATCATTGTCGCCCTTTTGCTGCCATGTACCATCAGCTGTCATTTTTGTAAACCCCATGCAAGCAGCTCTGATAAATGACCCCAATATGTAAGCTCAGGTTGTTTGGATAGCTGAGCCCCGTTATAGATTAACAGAGTTGGAAAAAACCTTGTAGGTCATCTAGTCCAAGCCCTTGCCCAAGCAGACCCTACACCATTATTGACAGATGGAAGTCCAGTCTTGTTTTTGGTCTCTTTCATGGATACTTTTTATCAAGTGGGATCCATTCTATGACTGCCTTGGTCCACCTGCCATCAGTTCTTCTTGCTATGGGACCAGCTCATTTCAATGTAACTATATTTCTGATTGCTTATCGCCCTTTCTAATAATTCAGAAAACATGAGACTGAAAAGACACATTCTATTTTTCCCCCATAATTTGGGGGGGGGGGAAATATCTTTCTTAAAATGTCCCAATCTTTCTCTGCAAATGAAATTATTTGAAGCAGAGATCAAAACTTTATGTCTAATCTACAGATTTTATAAAACCATCTCCTCCAAAGGAGATATATCTTTTTCTTTTATTCCTTCTAATTTCCAAAATGCAGTCTTAGGGGTTTTTATTCAGGACATGCCAGTTCCAAATGGGAACAAGAAAAGAAAGCAGAAGTACAGCAACTCCTATTTCCTAAACAGTGGGAAACTTCCTCATGCATTTTGCAAAGCTCTTTTAATGTCAAATCTACTTAAATAGAATTTGAAAGTCAAAGGCCAAGTATACTCGCAGTTTGATTTTGTCATTAGGTACTTGACAAAGTTACAGTTCCCTTAAATCATGTAATTCCACTTCAGTATATGTATGCAGATATGTTAGTGCGTATATATACTTACTAGAAATCACATTTCCAAGAAATAAGTTTACATTCATTGAAATATTAAATGAAAGCATTTGTGCTTATTCTTTACAGAAATGAAGTTGCAACTTGTTGTTCATTCTTTTGCTTTCAGAGAAAGTACACTGCATCTTTAAGGCAACTTAACTTTAGAAGATGCACTCACTTCTTCAGCATGTTTATTTGTATTTTCTCAAGGGTATAGGCATTTCTGTGGCATTTCAGGATTTTCTTCTTTGCCTTTTCATGTTTTCCAAAAGATGACAGAAATTAAGCTGCCAGAAGTTTTGACTTGTTCTGGCACCTCTTTGTAGTCAAGAACCACTAGGCTGGACAGCTGTTTCAGGAGCCATAACAGTTAAATTTCTGTTACACCAAGGCTTAGGTTGGAGGTGCCTAAGGATAATCTGACCTGGTCTGTGTATCAAGTTTAGAATTCATAGAGTCATCCCAATTTTGCATAATTCAGATTGCCAGAGGATAACATTAAGCTGATGGAGGATGAAGCTAAAGGCCCTGTCACACTGCCCAACGGATGCAAAACGGACACAACGGACGAGAAAAATGTTCCATCTGTTGTTATCCTCTCTCAGAAGGGGCAAAAATTTGCATAGCCAGACCGGATAACACGGACGCGGGGAGGACGCAGGGCGGATAGAAAGTGGATGCGGAACAGAAGCCCAGTGGATGGAAGCGGATGGGAGCGGATGGCACATCCGCTAGGCTTCTGGGAGACCTCAGCAAAGCGGATGCGGAACGGATACAGCGGATGCAGAGCGGATGCACAGCGAATGAAGCGGATGCACAGGGAAGCCTAGCGGATGCTGAGTGTTAATTGCGCATGCGGGGAGGATGCATTGCGTCAGCCCTGCGGATATAACGGAAGCAGCTCGGAAGCAGGTCGCCATTCAGAGGAAAGACCTGCTTCCAGACACATCGATTGCCTTGCCTGTCCTGCCTGCATGTCTGCCTGCAAGCCTTGCTGCCAGCCTTGCTGCCAGCCTTGCTGCCAGCCTTGCTGTCTGCCTTGCTGCCAGCCTTGCTGCCAGGCTCCCTGCCAGCCTTGCTGCCAGGCTCCTTGCCAGCCTTGCTGTCTGCCTGCCTGCCAGCCTTGGTTCATGCCTGCCTGCCAGCTTTGGTGCCTGCCTCCCTGCCAGCCTTAGTGCCAGCCTTCCTGCCAGCCTTGGTGCATGCCTGCCTGCCTGCCAGCCTGCCTGCCAGCCTTGGTGCCTGCCAGCCTTGGTGCCTGCCTGCCTGCAAGCCTTCCGGCCAGCCTTGGTGCCTGCCTGCCTGCCTGCCAGCCTTCCTGCCAGCCTTCCTGCCAGCCTCCCTGCCAGCCTTCCTCCCAGCCTTGGTTCCTGCCAGCCTCCCTGCCAGCCAGCAACCCCACAACCATGCGGAAGCACAGCAAGCCTCAACCATCTGCTACCAGCCCTTGCAAGAGGGACAGGGCTACCATCCCGCCCCCTGGCCCTCACTCTGGTTCTGCTGGGGCTTCTGAAGCACGGGCTCGCTCTTCTTGGGCTGGGGCTTCTGCTGCTTCTGCTTCTGGAGGAGCTGATGACAAGCACCCAGCACCAGCCACCTCCACAGCACCTGCACCCTTCACCCCTGAGACTGAGCAACCAAGAGGAGTGCCAGAGACTCATTTTTGTTTTATAGCTTCTTGTTAATAAAGTATATTTTTGAATCATACACTTGCTTCATTTCTTTTTTTTAATAAAGTCTTGGTGGAAACTTTTAGAAATGGTTTAAGCCTTTGCATGCTTATGGGATGGGTTAAGATAGCAGTGGGATGGGCAGGGATACCTTTGGGATGTGTAATAGCTGTGGGATAGATAAACCTCCAATGCAAGCATAGTGGGACTGTATGGTCCACCCTCCCAGGTGCCACACCTATGGCCCTTTATTATCAATAACAATATAATCAATCATCCACACATGTCAACATAAACACAACTCTTTATTAAATGCCCTGTTCATTGTAGGGCCACTCAACATACATGGCAAAACCTCATCAGTGTGATGAGACAGGCTGAAGGAAGCATCCATTAAGCATCTATCATCCTGTCTTGCCACTCCACCGCTCCAGCTGGGGAGTTGCACCAGTGTTTCAGGAGGTTGCGCTGCTTCTTCCCTTCACGTGAGGCTCTGTTGGGCCTTGCACATCCTGAGTGTCTATCAGGTTTTGCCCTTGCCTCCATTCCCCAGGCTCCATGTCCCCATTGCCTTGTTGGAGGTCCACAAGCCTTTTTCTGCAACCCTGGGTAGCGGGTGCGCATTAGATTGTGCAGGATGCAGCAAGCTTCCACGATTTTCCTCACGGTCTCTCGGCGATGCTGCATGGTGGTGAGAAGTACCTGGAACCTGTTGGCCAGGATGCCAAAGGCGTTCTCCACCACCCGCCTTGCCCTGGACAGCCTGTAGTTGAAGAACCTCTCTTCACGGGTGAGGTATTTGGAGGTGTAGGGCTTCATGAGGTAGGTTTTGAGGGAGAAGGCATCATCCCCCACAATGAAGTAGGGCACATCTTGTGTGTCGTTGGGCAGGGGTTCTGGATCTGGGAAGCCCACGATGAGGTTGCGTTCCAGCTCCTCCTTGAGGTGACTGGTGTTGTGTACCTGGGCATCTGAAGATGAGCCGTAGCCTGAAGCATCGATGTACATGAACTTGTAGTCAGCATCAACCATGGCGAAGAGGATGATGCTGAAGAAGCCCTTATAATTGAAATAAGTGGACCCCGACTTGGCTGGAGCTTTGAGGGCCACGTGCTTGCCATCTATGGCTCCAACGGTGTGGAGGAAGTTCCACTTCTGATACCACTGCTCTGCAACTTTCTTCCATCCTTCTTCAGTGGAGGGACACTGGAGGAGCTCCTCCTTGTATTCTTCGATGATGGCCTGCACCACTTCTCTGACCACAATGCTGATGGTGTTGGGTGGCACCCTCCAGCCATACTGCATGCTCCTGTAGGTGGTCCCTGAGGCCAAGTGGCGCAGAGTGAGTGCCACCATGAGCCCAGGTTCCAGGCTGGGCCAGAAGTTGGTGTTTGCTTTGGTCAATCTGGGTGTCAGCCGCTGCACAACTTCATCAAACATTGCTGGAGGCATCCTCATGAAGTTCTGGAATGCCTGAGTGTCTTCATTCCTGAGCTCCACCATCAGCTTGTTGTACAGTCCGTCCTCTACTCTTCTGGTGAACCATCTTTGTACCCAGACGCTTCTTGGCCACCCCTTTTTCTTCCCGTAGTAGAGTTCACAGAACCTGTAGATGGCTTCGCACTGTTGCAGAAGGATGGTGGCTGCCAAAAGGACTGTGTTACGATCCACGGTGGACATGACTGGATCCTGTGGAAGAGGAAGAGTCAGATGAAGGCTGCAGAGGACTGCAGCAGGGCTGCTAGTCTGAAAGTGAGATCCAGATGTGTTGCTCCCCCTTTTTATAGGCAGTATAGGTGTCCCTTTGCATCCTCTAGGCATCCTCTAGGCATCCTCTAGACATCCTTAATATCCGAGATAGGTCCCCTCTGCAGACGTTTTTTCCGTTTTACATGCTTTGTTTCCACTCGGCATCCGTTCTGCATCCGTTCTGCATCCGTTCTGCGTCCATTCCGCTTCCTCCCTGCATCTGAGCAGATGCGAGTTGCGTGGATGCGCAGTGGATACCTAGCGGATATAGCGGATGCGTAACAGATGCATAACGGATGCGTAGTGGATGCGTAGCGGATGTAGAACGGACAAATTGGATACATTTTCCGCGCAAAAGTTTTGAGCAGCTCAAAACTTTCTGAGCAGATGAAACGTCCATAAATAGATGCTGGATGGATGGAGAGGAAGCAAAATGGAGGCAGTGAGTACATTGCATTAACCAACGGATGGCAAGCTTTTTTGTCCGTTTTACATCCTCTTTGCATCCGTTGGTGCAGTGTGACATGGGCTTTAAGAAACAACTCTTTGAGGGTTGAAAGTTATATTCATTAGTGAGAACTTCACTTAGATTAGCGAGAACTTCACTTTATTAAGGGGTCATTAATCAAGTCCTGGTTTAGTCAGGTGATATTGTTTTCAAGTGTTTCTATGTCATAGGTGTTTGTGCTTTGGGTTCTTTTTCCTTTTCACTTTTAAAATAAACTTTAGCTACAGTTTTAAAGCTGTAGGTACGCATTCCTCCTGCTCTCTGAGATGAACATTGCTTCACCCCAAAATCTATCATTTGTGACCTGAACCAAAATGAGTTCAGAAAAACTGAGCTAGAGTGGTATCATGAGGAGAATATCTGGCTTAGGAGGAGAAGACCATTTTATTCCTCACTTTCAGGATTAACACCCACTTGAGGAGGGTTGAGTGGGACAATTCTTCTCTTTCAAGTACGCTTGCCTCAAAGTTTATAGTTATGTTAAAATGGAGAGTGAGGGGGGTGCCTGGCTCAGCAACAGCACAGGAGAAACGATCTTCAGTTTTCAAGTCAGAAGAAATAACCTCCACTTTATTCTACACTTTTCAGACTTAATCTGGAGTACAGATAGTGGTTAGAATTTTGCAGTGTTAATTCAGTGCCAGAAAAATAAACACAGATGGCTGATGTTTCATTTAACATCTTTATAAACATAATAAGTAGATTTTACAAATCAGTTGTAGATTTCTGCAACATGAAGCAAACTCAGACATAAACATGTCACAAGTAACTTCAGTAGAGCAGACAACAGATATCAGTTTCACTTTAGTTCAGCAGGCAAGCAGAGGAGAGAAGCAATTTAATTTCAATAGACAGATTCAGAGCTCAGCATAGCTTCAGAGTTGCATAGCTTAATATAGAGCTATGCCTAGGCTACTTCTAGATTCAATTTCCAAACAGTCCTCATTGGCTGACTTAATTGCTAAGCCTATTAATTGGCTGATCTTGTTATCATGATCTATTCCATTTCATGCATATACTCTGACAGATAGTCCTCGATTTATGATTTCAATTGAGCCCAAAATTTCAGTTGCTAAGTAAGACCATTGTTAACTGAGTTTTGCCCCATTTTATGACCTTTCTTGTCACAGTTGTTAAGTGAATTGCTGCAGTCATAAAGTAACATGGTTGTTAAGTGAATCTGGCTTCCCCATTGAGTTTGCTCGTCAGAAGGTGATCAAATGACCTTGGGACACTGCAACCATCATGAATATGAGACAGTTGCCAAGCATCCAGATTTTGATCATGTGACCATGGGGTTACTCTGATGGCCATAAGTGTGAAAAACACTTTTTGCAATGCCATGTAACTTCAAACAGTCACTAAACAAATTTGCAAGTTGATAACTATGTGTACTATGTCATGTCCTGGTTGTGAAAGGTATGCATATGGGCAACGAAGATTACTAATGGTATAGAAAAGGCCAAAGGAACTAAATACATTCATTCTGGAGCAAGGAAGATTAAGAGGGATCACCATAGACCTGTTCAAACACCCAAGTGGCTTTATGTCCTGAATAAAAGTTAGATCTAGTGAGTCACAGATGGATGAGTTTCTGACAAAGATAAATGCTTAAACATTGAATCAATTATTCACGGAAGGAATGTGGGTGGATTATTTCTTAGAAGTCAGTAGAGTGAATAAACATTTCTTGGCCCTGGATTAGCTCTAAGTGGCTTGCAAGAAGCTGCTTCATTGTGTGATCACAGAAGGCCCAAATAGATGTACTTATTTCTGCTCATTTGTAGCCTGAAATGGCCTTGGATGTTACTTATCTTCTTTGCTTTTTTTGTCATCAGATGTAAATACAGGCAACAGCTCATAACTTCTCACGGCTCTTTGAGCAGAATAATTGACAATGTGGACTTTTAGTTTAAATAAAGTGACAAAATGCTTCCTGTAAAAGTATAAATAAGGAAATATACATATGCTCTCTCACAGAATAGATGCCTACGGCCCTGATCTGGAAGGACTGATTTAAACTAAGCTTTACTGCATCTGATTTAAGAGGTAGATAGCCATTAAGTACAGTAGCCATTTATGTTTTAATCCTCTATGAATCTATCCAGTTCTCTTTAGAAAATATCTGATAGAAGTGATTTTGTAGTTTAAGCAGGTTCTCTATCTATCTATCTATCTATCTATCTATCTATCTATCTATCTATCTATCTATCTATCTATCTATCT
>BLBF01000003.1:6633668-6686292 GCA_015471245.1 Laticauda colubrina
TGTTGCCAGCCAATCAAAGCCACAAAACAGACAGAAGAAACCAGAAACACCAATCAATCAAACTCCAAGTCCAATGAACACAGATCCAGGCTTCCAACCAATCAAAATGGACCAGCCTCAAATTTGAAACCAGGAACTAACTCTATACAGAAGCTTGAGGATGGCAGATGAGATCCTGCTGAAACGTTGCTACAACTTTGTGTATTTTTGGGAGGCCGTATAATTTGGGGCATCTAGAAGATTTTTCTCTTGGGATGATCGTCTGTTGGATTTCTTTGCTTATGTGGCTGGTTATAATATTCTTCTTGGTTGATTTTTCTAGATATGTGGTTGGGTCTGTGTTTATAGGTTTGTATGTGGAGTCTTGGAGTAGGTCTGTCAGTTTTTTTTCATAGTCTTTTCTGTCCATTACTACTGTGGCATTTCCTTTGTCTGCTGGGAGTATTATGATATTATTATCATTTTTCAGGGTTTGTAACGCTCTGAATTCATCTTTTTGCAAATTATTTTTGGGTGGTTTCGTTGTGCATAAGATGTGAGTAACCTGGTGTCTTATTCTGTCAGCTTCATCTGTATTTAATTTGGTTAGGCTGGATTCTACTGCACATATGATGGATTCTGTTGGGATTTTTTTGGGTGCTATGGCATAATTGAATCCTTTGGATAGGACATCTGTTTCTGTTTTGTTGAGTTCTCTGTTGGAAACATTGTATACTAGTTGTTCCAGGTGTTGTGGTGGGTTATTGGGAATTTTCTTGTCATTTTCTAATTTTTTCAGTTTTTTTGAGTTTATCATTTTTATAAGTATTTTCAGTTTCAGCTCTCCAAGTTGTAAGTTGTTTGATCTTATCCCAAAGTAGAGGGTGGATTTTGCTGCTCAATTCCGGGTGTAGTGCTAGCAAATCTTTGTTTAACTGATCTAATTGGAATCTTTTACTGTGAACTTCATTTCTGAGTAGAGATATCTCTGTCCTTTTCAGGATACGTTTGGTAGCTGCTGTGTTTTTATGAAATGTTAATTTGAAGCAGGTTGGTGTTACATTGTTGTCTCTGCAGCTGCATAGGAATTTTAGGTCACATAGTATTCCTGCTCTTTGAACTTCCAGCTTCTCATAGCTTCTGATCTGGCTGTTTATTTCCTCCCCGTAGAGGTCAGATATTTGTTTTCTTAGGTTTTTGCGGGTACTTACATGTGTGCTGTTCAGCTTCCTTCGGGTATTATCCCACGTCATTGTAGTTCTGTTGAAGTTGTAGCAACGTTTCAGCAGAATCTCATCTGCCATCATCAGGCTTCTGTATGGATATGGGTCTTACAGCTCCTGGTTTTAAATTTGAGGCTGGTTCATTCTGATTGGCTGGGAGCCTGGACCTGTTTCATTGGACTTGGAGTTTGATTGATTGGTGTTCCTGGTTTCTTCTGTCTGTTTTGTGGCTTTGATTGGCTGGCAACAGTCTGTTCTTGTGTTGGAGGCTTTTAGTGCAGCTTGGCTCCGTGTGAAGGGACGGCTGCTCTTCATTAGCAAGCTGGGTTTCACCTGGGTGCCTGGTGGGGGGGTGAGGTTGGAGCTATCAGAGGGAGTCTGTTTTTGCCCAGGTGTTTGCCTGGCTTGTGGCATGGAGATCTTTCTATTTGAGAGTGCAGGCTTCCAAATGATTGACAGTCTGGTGGAATCATCTCTTCTATTCATGCTGTCAGGTCTTTTTTCAATCTCTATGGCTTCTCTGATGATTCTGTGGCTGGGGTTTTCTATAGTGGCCAGGGTTTTAGTGCCATTGAAGTTGATGTTGTGACCTGTGGTTTTCATGTGTTGGACTAGTGAGGAGGTGTGTTCCAGCTTTTTTACTGCATTTTTCTGTTTCTCTAGGCGGGTACTTATTCTTCTATTGGTCTGTCCAATGTATGTGGCCGGGCATGATGTACAGGGAATTTCGTATATGCCTTGGTTTTCCAGGTCAATTTTGTCTTTGGGGTTCCTCAGGATGGCTGCTATTTTTTTGTCTCTTTTGAAGGCAGTTTTGATGTGATGCCTGTGTAGTATCTTATTGATTTTGTCTGTAGTACCTCTTATGTAGGGCAGGACAGCTGTTCCATAGGTCTGTTGATCTTTTAACTCTCTGTTATGTCTTGATGTGTTTTTGTGGATCAAGCTGGTGATTTTGTTTTTGTAGAAGCCTTTGGCTGTCAATACTTTAGTCAGGGTGCATAGTTCAGTCTTTATATGTGTCTTGTTTGCCAGGTGTTTGGTTCTGGTGATTAGTGTTTTGGCCACGGAATTTATCTGTGCTGGGTGGTGGTGGGATTGGGAATTGAGGTAGCGGTTGGTGTGTGTTTTCTTCTGGTATACGGTGTGTCCTCGTGTGCCATCTGTTCTTTTGTAGATTAGTATATCTAGGAATCGTAGTTGTTTGTTTATTTCTGTTTCCATGGTGAACTTGATTTTGGGGTGTGTGCTGTTTAGGTGTGTTAGGAAATTGTTTAGGTTTTCTTTTCCATGGGGCCAAATCACAAAGGTGTCATTGATGTATCTTAGCCACAGTTTGGGTTTGTGGGTGGCATTAGCCAGGGCTCTGGATTCAAATTCTTCCATGAACAGGTTTGCAATGATGGGTGACAGTGGTGATCCCATAGGGGCTCCTTCAATTTGCTTGTATCTTTGTCCTTTGTACATGAAATATGTGTTGGTTTAGCAGTGTTAAGCAGTGTTCTGTTAGTTCCATGAGGTGTTTAGCTGGTTGGTATTTATTTTGATGATTTCAAGAGTTTCTTTTATCAGGATCAAAGATCTACACGTGGAACAAGAAGATCTGCTTGCAAGTTTCGACGTGGTTTCACTATTCACTCAAGTCCCGATAAAAGAAACTCTTGAAATCAGAAAAAAAATATATACACACACACACATACACACACATATATATAGATATTTGTTTTCTTAAGTTTTAGCGGGTACTTACATGTATGGTATTCCACTTTGTTCTGGTGTTTTCCAACGTCATCATAGTTCTGCTTATAAATTGTAGATATATAGATATACAGATATACAGATATACAGATGTACAGATATATAGATATAAAACAATATATAAAACCTGCATTGAACAGGTTTGGTCTGCAAAGAAACTCTATTTGCATTCATTTGATCCCGAATAGGGATCTCTAGGAAAGTTCCTGATCTCAAGGCTTCAATAGAAATTTAAGTAATAACAATAGCACTTTGACTTATATATTGTTTTCTATCTATATATGTACCACTGCGCCATCACAGCTCTTAATGTTGTTATTCCCTTTCTATCTTTCTCTTTCCCTTTATATTTGCTTGTATTTTAATATTTCTCTTTGAAATTTAATAAATATATATATATAAAGTAATTGAACATGGCTTGGCACCAGGGGTGGGTTTCTAGCAGTTCTGTCCACCTCTGTAGTACCGGTAGCTCTGAAGAGCAGCAGACATGGAATCAGTTCTATGTCTGCTGATGTTTTTGCCCGCCCACCCACTTGGGCTCTTACCTGATCTTTATTTCCTGCTTTTTCAACTTGAGCTGCAGAAGGAACAAGCCACAGCTGCAGTTAAAAAAAACAAGAGGGCTGTTTCAAAGGCTGCTTCTAGGCATGCAGCGTGCTAATGATGTGCTAATGATGATTTATGAGGATTTACAGGGGAGTGGCTCACAGCAGGCAGGGAAGCTCGTAAATCCCGAACTGGTAGTTAACCCTTTCATATTCCACTCCTGCTTGGCATCAAGGTATTTTTAGCACCATCACCAAAAAAAAAAGGTTTTTTTACTTTTATGGTGAACAAAATCAGTGTCTTTTTTGTTTGTTGGGCTGTCTGTACTTGAAAATATTTCCCCCTGGAAATTAAATCACCCAACACTTTGTTGACTTTATATAAGCCATTGAAGAATGAACTATATCGGAGAAACTTTCAGATATGAATTGATGCTGTTGGTTTATTGACTGAGGTGGTGGTGATAGTGGTAGTTCTGTTTTATCTTTTTTTTCTTTTGATTTATTATAAAATCAATTTATTATATTATTATTATATGAAAATTGTATTGTGTGATTTCATGGATTTATTGTAAACTAATGCCAGTCTTTTCTATTATAATGGGTATAAATCCAATATTTTTTTTAAAAAAAAGCAAGATAGCAAAAATATGTAGACCTTCACTGCTGATTTTTTAACTAAGGTTTCTACAGTTTTAAATCTGTTTTTAGAAGTTGCACTGAATTATGTATTTTAAACTGTTTGAGTAAAACCAAACACTTCTGCTTTAAATTATTCTTAATTGAATTGTATTCCTAGTTGCTTGTTAAAAACAATGAAAACAAGGAATGTAAAAGCAACAAATACATTAAGGAATTGTGTAATACCTGGAAAACTTTTTAAACATTTGCAAGTATAATCCATTCAGCCTTTCACTTTAGGCAAGCTGGATTATTGCTTTTTGAATATTTTAAGGCAGTGGTGAAATTATACTGATTCAGCCTGGTTGAACTGGTAGTTAAAAAAAAAAAAGCTTCAATGTTCAGCTGAGAGGATAAAGAAGAGAAAAGCACAGGAGTAGCCCTCCCACCTGCCCCTGCACTTTTCTCTTCTTTCTCCTCTCAGCTGATTGGTACTGCAGAGCTTCAGCTGATGTTTGGAAAGCTGCGCACAAGCGCACTGCTGCCAATCAACGAACTGGCAGGGAAACTGATAGAATCCCACCCACCAAGGGTGCTCCGATGTGTCTATGGAGATTCTCAGTCATCCAGGTCATGGTTGTCCAGAGGCAACTGGACTTTCTGGGGTTTTTTTTGGTGGGGTGGGGGGAATGTTTTCCTTCTCATCCAAGAAGCTTCTTCATGTTACTCCTATGTCTTTCTAGTTACATTCATGTGACACAGGTACAGTTATTCCTTGACTTATTATCACAGTTGGGACTAGAATTTTGTTATGAAGCAAGGGAATTGAGTCACATCCAATTTTAAAACCTTTTTGCCACAATTATTAAGCAAACAACTTGCAGTTGTTAACTGAATCATATCGTTGTTCAGTAACTCTGGCTTCCCCCATTGATTTTGCTTGTGGGAAACTGGCTGAAAAGGTCACAAATGGTGATCACATGTCCCCAGAACCATATAGCCATCATAAATGCATGCCAGTTGCCAACCATCCAGATTTTGTTTTAATTTTTATTGGTTTTTAAAACAAATATAAACAAACAAAACATAAGAACATCAAGCCATCTTCCAAATATATATAGACAGTGTGTCGGTTGGTTTAAAAAAAAATTTGTGCTTCCATTTCGTAGTCTTCAATTACAATTACATTGTATATATTTTCGTATTTTCAATCAAGTATTAAATACCTTAATATCATTATTAATCATTTAACTATATTTTTATTCATTCATGTTTTACAAAATAATCATATTTTACTTAATTTGTTTTATGACAGTTCATATTATCATCTCAAATCTATCCTACAATCATTTTGTAGATATAACAAGAAAAGAATACATCTTTATATATTTATTATTTTCTAAAAAACTACATAATTCATTACCATGTTTTATTGTCTAACCATTGATAGAATAGATCCCAAATTTTATAAAACTGTTTATCATCTTCTTCTCTGATTTCAAATGTCAATCTACCATATATATTCACATATAAGCCGATCTCGCATATAAGCCGACCCTTAAAAACTGCCCCAAAATGAGGAATTTTGCAAAAACTCACATATAAGCCGACCCCCAAATCTTTTAACATCAGACATGAGTATATTTTAATGAATTTTACTACTACAAATGCAAAGAAACTGGACACAAAGTTGCATGTGATGATCGCAAACACGAAAGCAGTCACGTGAATGACTAACCAATCAGAGTGTGTTATGATCCGGTGGTAGAAAAAGAAAAATGGAGGCTCCCAGAGTAAAAAAAAAATGTGCTGTAGGTATGTATGACTGAATGGTAATATTGATGATATTGCATGATCTGAAAAGTGGCGTCATGTCGTCATGTTGTTTGTGTGAGATCAGACATATGCGTGTATAAGCTGACCCCCAAATTTGAAAAAAAATATTGTGTTTTAAAGTTGGCTTATATGCGAGTATATATGGTACTCATTTCAGCACATTCCAATATTTTTTTAATGATTTCTTCCTGTGATGGTATTTTCTCATTTTTCCAATTTTTAGCAAATACAATCCAAGCCGCTGTTAATACATTTACAATCAGGTATTTCAGTTCTTTATTATATATTTCAGGTAAAATTCCCAATAAAAATATCTCTGATTTCAAATCTATATGGTTTTTTGTCATTTTTTCCAACCACGTGTGGATTTTAGTCCAATATTTTTTAGCATCCGTATATGTCCACCACATATGGTAATATGAGCCAGGTGTCTGATGACATTTCCAACATTTTTCAGATTTATTCTTGAACATTCTTGCTATTCTTGTCAGAGGAAAATGTCACCTGTAAAACATCTTGTACAAATTTTCTTTATATGCTGTTGACATTGTCATTTTATAATTTTGAGACCACAATTTTTGCCATTTCTCTAGATCAATCCCATATCCAAAATTCTTCCTTCAAGCAATCATAGTTTCTTTAACTTGTTCTTTTTCTAGTTTAATTTCTAACAAATATCCGTACAATTTTTTAATCACCTTTTCATCAGTACCTGTCAACATCTTATCTAAATTGGTCAATTTATCATAAAAACTGTTTTAGAGTCTTTATCATACCTTGAATGTATTTGCGCATCTGAAAACCAATTCATCTTTCTACCTTGTTCCTCTAATTTTTGCATAGATTTAAGTTCACCCTTTTCATTCAGTATTTCACCATATCGAACTGTTTGTTCCTTTTTATATATTATAGGATAAGAAAATGCTTCAATAGTCGATAGCCAGACTGGAATTTTCAAATAACATTGCCTTTTAGTCTTCTCCCAGTTTAACCACAGATACTCCCATACATAATGTCTTCTAAAATACCCCTGTGTTTTAGTTCCTTTATACCATAGAAAATCATGCCACCCCAACAACAGATCATGTTCTTCTAATGTCAACAATCTAGTATTTCTTTATGTTATCCATTCCTTAACCCACATCAAATTTGTAGCTTGGAAATACAACTCCCAATTAGGCAAACCAAATCCTCCTCTTATTCTAGCATCTTGCCAGAGTTTTAATTTTATTCTTGCTTTCTTACCTTGCCACATATATTTCAACACAATTTTATTTCAATCTTCAAAGTAATCTTTTCCAAGCCTAATTGGAATTGTTTGGAACAAATATAAAATTCTGGGTAATATATTCATCTTGATAGTTGATATTCTCCCTTTTAATGACAGTTGTAAATTTTCCCATTTCACCAAATCTAGTGCTATCTGCTGCTTAAGTTTGATACAATTATTCTCTTTTAGTGAACTGCATCTTGCTGTCAAGTGTATCACCAAATACTTGATCTTGTTCGTGACCTGGATTTTCAATAGGTCTGCCAGTTCTTCCTTTTGTCTTGATAGCATATTCTTTGTCAAGATCTTTGTCTTATCTTTATTTATTTTCAAACCAGCCACCTTTCCACATGTCTCTATCTTTTCTATCATTTTTGATGCTGTTTCTAGTGGGTCTTCTAGAATGAAAACCAAATCATCTGCAAATGCTTGCAACTTAAATTCTTCCTTTTAAATTTTCATCCCTTTTATATTCTTTTCATCTCTAATATTTCTATTTAGCACTTCCAAAGTTAACACAAACAACAAGGGTGACAGTGGGCATCCTTGTCTTGTTCCTCTTCTATCAATAGAGTCTGTCAGTTCTTCCTCTATCATTACCTTTGCCGTTTGCTTATGATATATAGCTTCTATTGCTTGAATAATTTTTTTTGCAAAGCCCATCTGTTCCAGCTGTTATAAAATGAGTCACCAATTCACATTATCAAATGCCTTCTGTGCATCTAGAAATATCAAAACCATTTGTTTTTCAGGATGTGCCTTGTAGTATTCCAGAGTGTCCAGGATGACTCTCATATAGTCTTTAATTTGTCTCTTTGGCAGAAATCCATTTTGATCAAAATGGATAAAATTATTTAAGTATTTTTTAAGTCTTTCTGCCAATATTGAAGCAATAATTTTATAATCTGCGTTTAGTAAGGAAATAGGTCTTTGGTTCTTGATTTGTAATGGATTGGCCTCCTCTTTTGGGACAAGTGTAATATAAGCTTCTGACCATGATTTAAGTATCCTCTTCTTTAACATAACTTTATTCATAACTTTTATCAATGGAAGGTTCAGCGATTCTTGTAATGTTTTATAAAATTCTGCCGGAAGTCTATCTGGGCCTGGTGCCTTTCCATTATTTTGCTTCTTGAGTGCTTCAGTTAACTCCATCATCATTATATTGCTTTCTAACATTGTTTCAATCTCTTTAGGTATCTGGGGTAGATTAGCATTCTGTAAACATTGCTTAACTCTTTCCTCATCAATAATCTCTGTGTGCATAGTTTCCCATAATAGTCTCATATGATTTCCTTCTTCTCTTTAGTACTGTAGCAAACTTAGCCTTGGTCATCTATTAGTTGCAATATTTTACTTGATTCTTTCTCCTTTCTCAATTTATATGCTAACCATCTACCTGGTTTATTTGCATCTTCAAAGTAGTCCTGTTTAGCACCTCTAATTTTCTGTGCTAGTTCTTCTTTTTCTGGTAGACCCATTTCATGTTTAATTATATCCATTTTTAACTTAATGTCCTTTTTCTGTGGCATTTTCTGTAGCTCTTTTTCAAGTCTTTTATATTCATCCTCTAATGCCTTTGAGGCTAATCTTTTTGTGGTATTTCTTTTCCTTGTATAGTCTATTATCAAGCCTCTGGCATATGCCTTCATTGTATCCCATACATTCTGGATTGATGTATCTTCTTTTTTGTTTTCTCTAAAGAAGAAAGCCACTTCTTTCTCCATCCACTATATGAAGTCTTTTTCCTTTAATATCGTATTATTTAACGTCCATCTAGATCTTGTTCTTTGTCCTTTCCATTTAGTTGTCATTGGATTGTGATCTGCCCAAGTACTTGTTTCAATATTTATTTCTTGAATATTAGTTAACAATTCTGTTGACATCCATATCATATCTATTCTGGACCATGATAAATGTCTATTTGAGTAGAAGATGTATTGTTTAGTTTTAGCATTTCTTTCTCTCCATGTATCTTTTAAGTTTATTTCATCTACCATTTTTAAAAAAGTTTTAGGGAGAGTCTTTTTGTTTTGCTTTATTGTTTTCTGTGCTATGCAGTCCAGTTTATTGTCTACAGTTCCATTAAAATCTCCCATCATAACTATATTAGCATAGTCCAGTTTAATTATTTTCATATGTAATCTTTTATAAAATTCTTCTTGATTGTCATTCGCGGCATAAATTGCAATCAGGAGTTTTTTCACATTATTGTCTATTATTTCCACCATTAGTATTCTTCCATCGTCATCAGTATAAATCAATTTCGCTGGGATAATATCTTTAATATATAGAATTCTTTTATATATAGTCTCTTTTCTCGCATTGTGTCAAAGAAATAAATATTTTCCCTTATTTTGGCTGCATCAACAATTATTCATACTGCTTTTTGATATGTATTTATTGTAGGCAGATTATATCAAATTTTAATTTATCTAATTTATGGAAGGTTTTCCTGCTTTTAACAGCTGAGTTAAGTCCATTTATATTAATTGTAATCAGTTACATGATTACAATTGTAATCAGTTAACTCTTTTCCGTGGTTATATTTTGTAGTTAGGTTTAGCAGCTCTCGTAGATCTTGGTTCACATTGTTCTTTGGCTTCCACCTTTCTACCTACTGCACCTTCTTCTTTTTTCAGTCGTCATTTGGCAGTCCTTTTGGAATTCAATTTGTGACATTTCTTTTTCTATCTCTTCCTCTTTCCGTCCAAAAAATTCTGTGTAAAATGATTCAGCTTTCTCAATTGAGTCAATTCTATATCTCTGTTCTTGCCATGTGAACATTAAACCTTCTGGAATCAGCCATCTATAATTCACCTCTTTTTTCAGTAGCATTTTGGTCAGGAATCAGTATTCTCTTCTCATCTCTCTCACTCTTCTGGGTACTTGTTTCAAGATCTTGTCTTTATATTTCAATGTTTTCTCTTTTGCCACTTGCAATATTTGCGTTTTAATGGCTTTATTTGTAAATCTGATGTGAACTTCTCTTGGTAAGCTATTTCTCATTGCATATCTTGTGAAGACTCGATAAACCTCATCTATTCCATTCATCATCTTCTCTTCAGTTATTTCCAGAGCTTCAGCCAATATTTCTATCATTATCTCAGCTAGGTTTTGTCCCTTTTCCTCCTCTATGTTTTGGAATCTAAGATAAAATTCTGATCTGTCCGTCTCCCATCTCAGCATACCACTTTTATTTTGCTCAATCACAGTTAATCTGTTATCAATATCTCCAATCTTCTTGTCTCTTTGTTTATCTTCTTCTTCAATTTTGGGGAATCTCTCATCTTACTTCATCATCACTTGTTGAATGTTCTCCACCTTTTCATCAGTTTTCCCTATTCTTTGTTTGATGTTCTCTGTTCTCTTTTCAATATTCTCTGTTCTTCTTTGTATATTTTGAATTCCTTGCATAATTATCTGCAGGGTCACTTTTTCTTGTTGTTTTTTTGCCGTAATATTGTATTGAATGTTGTCCTCCAGATGGCAGAGAAGAAGAAGTAGAGGTTGAGGAACCAGGGGCTATTAGTTTCCTACTCATTTCGAGCAATTCAAAAACTTCAGGTTCTTCTAGACCTTAATCCAATTGTGAAGTAACCAATTGCAGTTCCAAATAAAAATATCAGGAAAAAAAAAGCCAAATAGTAACAACAACAACAATAATAATGATAAAAAAAAGAAAAAAAGAATTTTTTTCAGGTTCTTGTATACCTTAATCCAATTGATTGGTTGAATAACAATAAAAAATTCAAAAATGAAGGAAAAGACCATAAACACATACAAAAAAGAGAAAGTTGTTAAATCCTAAAAAAGGCAGAAAAGTGAAAAAGAAAAAAACTAAAAAAGAAAAAAGAAAATTTATTCAGGTTCTTCAACACCTTAATCCAATTAAGAAGTCTCAGATATGAAAGGATGCATAAGAAAAAAAAGAAGGACAGAAAAAAAAAAAGGAAGGTAAGTGGAAAGAAAAAAAAAATACCAGGGAGGGAGAGAGAAAAAAGAAAAAAGACTACTCCCTTAAAAAGAAAAGAAAGGAAATCATTAATAATAAAACTTTTCCTTTAAAATAAAATGCAACCAGAAATTTAACTTCAAAAGACAAGAAAAAAAAAAACAAAGACAAGTTCCAAAGGGCCAAAAATCCAAATAGCTATTACAAAAAGTGAACTGATGAGGAAGGGTAGCGCAGCTTAGAAAAAATAAAAAGAGCACACTGCACTTTGTTTAATTATCCAAGGCTCTTGTTATAACTCTCTTCTCCAGAGACTTCTCATCTTTTCTTTTCCTATAAGCTTCAACACCAGACTCCAGTTGTTGATAGAAATCCAGAAAAGCACCTGCAATAATACTCCCCCATGCTCTTCCCTCTATCTTATCAAATAGCAATGTCCTTGAAAAGAAGTCTCAGTTCTTTCTCAGCTTTGTCTCGTCAAGAAAAAGAAATAGAATATTTCCAAGCCTCTAGTTGGCAGTGTTACAAAGTTTCTTTTGCTTTCACTTTCCCCCTCTTTTTCCAAGCAAAATATAATAAGAATTAATTAAAAAAAGAAAAAGATATTTTAAAAAAATAACTAAAAGGGAGTCTCTAGCCTAGAATATTATAAAGTCAAAAAGGAGAGAAAGAGTAGATGAAAAAAAGGGAAAAAACCCATCCAGTTTCAAAATGTAAGATCATGTGTAGAAAATCCAACAATGAGAAAAAAAAATAAAAATATTACTTTGACATTCTTGTTTAAAATCGCCGCTTAATCACTTCTGTCAAAACTTTTACAGATTCTTTTCCTTAGGTTGTCCTTTTATGTCTTAAAATAAAGAAAAAGTTCTCACCAAACCGGCACACTCTCTCTTTCCGTTCTCTTTCATTTAGGAGCTGTCCCAACTTCAGCAGCTTTAATGGTTGCCTCTATGCCACTGGCAAAAAGAGCTTCTCCTGGATCTACAAGGGGCTTTGTGGTATCCCTGGGATCAAAAGGATGCACTCTTAATTTTCACTGTCTCTTCGGGATGGTTTAGATCCAATTGGACCATCCAGGAGCAAAGATATCAGCAGCGATCTCAGACCTCCAAGATTGCATGTCCTATCGTCACGATGCCAGCTCTGCCCTCATCAAGCGTCCAGATTTTGATCACATGATTGTGAGGATGCTGCAACAATCATAACTGCAAGGACCGATCGTAAATCACTTTTTTCAGTTTCACTATAACTTCGAACATTCACTTGGTGAATGTAAGTTGAGGACTACCTGTAATGACTCAGTGGAAACTGTAAGCCATGTGCTACTATGTGCTACTATGTGCTACTATGTGCTACTATGTGCTACTATGCTAAGTTTGGATCCTTATTTATTCACCACTTACGGCCTATCTTGCCACAGTTGTTAAATGAATCACTACAGTTGTGACATTAGTAATGTGATTAGTAAGTGAAGAAGAATGAAGATTATAACTTTATTATGGTCATAGACCAGCAATGGACATCACTATTTGCAATATATTAAAAAATATATAGCACGATTTGTAAGTGAATCTGACTTTCCCATTGACTGCTTGTCAGAAGGTCACAAAAGGGGACCACGTGACCCCAGGATACAACTGTCATAAATGTGAGTCAATTACCAAGCATCTGAATTTTGAATATGTGACTATGGGGGTGCTGCAACGCTTATATGTGTGAAAAATGGTCATTTTTTTCAGTGCTCTTTTAACTTTGAGCCACACTGGGGCAGTAGTTAGAAAACAGTACTGCAGGCTACTTCTGCTGACTGCTGGCTGCCTGCAGTTTGGCAGTTTGAATCTCATCAGGCTTACAGTTGAGTCAGCATTCCATCCTTCCAAGGTTGGTAAAATGAGGACCTGGATTGTTGGTGTTCTGACCCAAGCCTTTTTCCAAGGAAACAAACACCAGACGGAGGTAACAGCAAAACCTTTTAATGATTCTTTATGAATTCCGTTCCTTCACAGTTAAAAGGTTGTTTCAAACAAATTGTTTCTGATAAGAATGAGCCTCCAAACACCAACCAAGATATTCTGAAAGTTCACAATGCTTGAATACAAAAACTTCTTTGCTTCCTGCAAAGTACTTCAGTTTCTCAGCTGGCTTTTATCTTTTAAGGGAGGGAGCATTACCTTGCAGCCTTACTCCCAAGTCGCCCATGCTGCTGCAGCTGCTCTTTTCTTCGAGCAACCCTGCGCGCACACATACTGGGCACAGGCTCCTTGGGGACATCTTCATTTCTACTGCCAGCCTCCACAATCTCCGAAGGCTGCATTCCACTCCCTGATGATCCTGGCCCCATCCCTGCATCACATGCTGGCCCTGCATCTGAGTCCTCACTCTCCGAGACCTCAGCCATCCACACGTGATGCTGGTGAACCACAACAGTTGGGAACAATAGGCTAACTCCGTAAACTATTTAGAGAGGGCTGTAAAGCACTGTGAAGCAGTATATAAGTCTAATTGCTATGTCTATTGCTATTTGAACAGTCAGTAAATGAACAGTTGTAAGTCGAGGATTATGTATATAGTTTCGTAGCACTGAATTTGATTGCCTTACAACCTTTTGATTAAAAACAAGGATATGACATTGCAAGTTGCTCTCTCAATCCTTGTACAAAGGGGATTTAATATCCATCCTTAACAACGCAGGCTATTGCAAGGCACTTAAATACTGATCTGCCATATCCATCCTCACAGCATCCTGTGCAGTTATCATAGGCCACTCTTTGCTCAATATAGCTTTTTTCAATGGAGGGCATTGGGCTTTCATTGCTTTAGAATATCACTCCTGGTGCTAAAAAAAGCAAAACTTTTTTGTAATGCCTGCCATTGAGGGGAGATGGCTGCCCAATCACAGCAGCTTTTAAATCTGTACTGATTTATTCATCCTTGTGGAGACATTCAAAAATAGATTTGCGATGTGAGCCGGAGGATTGCCTATCCCAACAAAGAATGGTGCCTGCCTTTTTCCCAGCTGCTCTCCTCTTTTCTGGTTTTGCAGAGGGAAATGGAGCAAAAGATAACAGAGTGGCAGGGAAATGTGACTGTTCACCTTTCATTCTCTCCTTTTCTCTACTTCTGTGCTTCTCCATTCCTGCCAAGTAATCTGCACATTTCTGCAAGACAGGTGCACTCCAGGAAATAGTATCAATAGTATTCTTCAGGAAATAGTATCAACTGGCCAGCATGGTCCTTTTCTGTGATTCCTTTTCTAAATATCCAGCTGATTTTAATTTCTTGAATCAGTAGGATTTCACCAAAACCTTCCATAAATTCAAGCTATTGCAAAAACAGAGTAATTATTCTGTTGGCAGTTTATTCTGGAAATCATTTATTTTTTTTCTAAAGTGGGGGCAGCACTTGTAGATCAATATCACCATCCAGAACCAAGGTTAATTACCCTTTGTTCTGACATCAGATCTCAATACTGTAAATACCGTATAGAGCAGAGGTGTCAAACTCGCATCGTCACAGCATTGTCACATGATGTATCATGGCATGGGCATGGCCAGGGCATGACGCATCTGGTTCATGGGCCATGAGTTTGACACCCCTGGTATAGAGGGAAAGAAGAAAAAATGAAGGCCAGACATGTTGTCTCTTACTCCCATTTTGAACAAGGAAAGTAAGCAATCTTGATCGTGGTTGCAGGAATTGGGTATATCTAGTCTGATGGGAAAAAATGACTGGGGTGTCACAAAGAAGATGGGATCAACCTATTCTGCAAAGCACTTGAAGGCAGGACAAGAAGCAATGGATGGAAACTAATCAAGGAGAAAGCCATCCTAAAACCAAGGAGAAATTTCCTGACAGTGAGAACAATTAATCAGTGGAATGGCTCACCTTCACACATTGTGGGTGCTCCATCACTGGAGGCTTTTAAGTGGAGACAACCATTTGTCTGAAATAGTATAGGGTCTCCTGCTTAAACAGGATGTTAGACCAGAACACTTCCAGAGTCCCTTCCAAGTCTGTTATTCTGTTAAATAAAGATTGATCTTGGTCTATGGAGGCTTCTGCTTGAATCCAACTCAATGTGAATCACTCCTAAATGCCTTCTAACTTAAAGTATGAAAAGTGGAAACTTAAGCATGTGACCTAGGAGTTGGAAAGATGCACATACAGCATATATCAATCTCTTGCAGATCACTTACATGTATTACTGGAGAGGCTATACCATTGGTGGCTTTTTGTTCTTGTTTTGACCATTCAGTCATGTCTAACTTGGTGACTTTTTAAGCAAGTGCCCTCCATTCTACCCTGTCATGCACCACTTATTTCAGTTGTTGGATGTTCATCTTAGTATCAGTTTGATGTTATCAAACCATTGTGTTCTTTGCTTGCCCCTCCTTCTTGTTCCACTAACCATTCCTAGCATCATTGACTTCACCAATGAATTTGCATGCATGACCAATGAATTTGCAAGTATGATGCCAAAGTGAATCAGATTTAGTCTTTTGTGGCTTCTAGAGATATGATTCAGATCCATTGTGGCTTAGCAACCAACAAAAACCAACCAATGATTTATCTATACACCTACATACATCAATTCTTTGGTTTTGTGGCCAGAATACTTAGGTTCTGTTAGCAAAAGTTCAAACCTCCACTAACCAGGGAAATTACAGTTAGTGTAATGGTATGTGAGAATGACCTTGGTGCATGAGAGAACAGCCACAGGCAAAGCAACGGTAGGATAAGAGGTAGCTCAGCCTTCAACAGGAATGTGTGCATGGCAAGCATCTCAGAAGAGAAGAATCTACATCCAGCAATTCTATTGTCTCGTGACCAGAATATTCAGGTCTGGTTCTGGCAGCAAAAATTAAAGCGCCACTAGCCAGGGATGGTTCAATAAGTATAATGTGATGTGGGAATGACCTCAGGAGACAGAGGATAAGAGGAAGCTCAGTCCATTGCAGGAATTTGGGCACAGCAAATCTTTCAGAAGGAACTCTCCCAGGTTTCTAGGTGTGTAAAAGTGATGGAGGAGAAATGTACTTGCAAGATTATGTTAATGAGCCATGGTGGTGCAGTGGTTAGAATGCAGTACTGCAGGCTAATTCTGCTGACTGTCGGCGGCTTTATTTTATTTTTAAGGTTTTATTTTATTATATAAAATATAAAGAAGAGAAGAAAAAAAACAGGAAATGAAGGGAAGGAAGGTGAGTGGGGAAAAGCAAAAATTTGAGATTGGAGTGTGTTTATCTTGTCCTGTGCTAAGAAGAGTTGGAAGTCAATGCCCTTTTTCTTTTTTTCTCTCATTCCCCTTGTATCTCACACCGCATCCTTCTACTCTTCTGAGGTCAGTAAAATGAGAGCCCAAGTTGTTGGGGAAAATAGGCTGACTCTGTAAACTGCTTAGAGAGGACTGTAAGCACTGGCAAGTGGTATATAAGTCTAAGTGCTATTGCTGTTGCTAATTTAGCCTTTTCCGTAAAGTTAGTTGTTCTGGGTGTGCCTCTTTGGATTACCTTGCTAGAGGTAAAGTTGCTATACATAGCCATCCAGGAAGGAGCAATTGACGGTGGCCTTCTGAATCTTGGTTCAATGAGAGTCTAAAACCCAGTGGAATTGATGCTGTGGCTCTACAACTTTTCCATTTTTCCTTAAAAAAAAAATCCAGTGGTGCAAAGTGGACCTGCATGAATTTCACGAAGTTACAATTGTAAATAATTTTTATTTCAGAAAACATTGTTTAGTGCAAGATAAATGCACTGAATATTTCCACTCCCAAACCAAGCGTTGTTTTCAACTTACAGCCCATGATTTGTGAGTGCACATTCTCAGAGGGCCAGCATGACATCCTGTTCTAATGCATCAGTGGTATTGAGACAGTTGTAAAAGCCAAGGAATAGTAAAGAGGAGAAGAAAAAAGATGAATTTGAGATGCTGCAGCAAGTTATTCAAATATGTATCTAAAGGGGACATAATAAAGGGGACATCATTAAATTCTGGCTCTAAAATGATATAGTTACAAGACAGGTGTTTGTCCAAGCAAATATTACCCTCTCTATTAAATCCACAGCATCAATGACACCTATATTTTATTTCACTTTGCTTTCGTGATCACTTGTAATAGAGAGGGAAAGGAGAATCCTGGATGCCAATTACTAATGCCGATAACAGAGTAAAAATTCATCTCCTTTCTAGAAATGACATAGGACTACTCTGATAAAATGTACAGCAGAGTATTTGGTTGGAATGCACAACTAGGCATGGAGATGTTCCAACACACTCCTTCCTCGAATTTAGAGACAGAGAGAGAAAGAGAGATGAACACAAGGTGGAATGGACAGCTGTGGAAGTGGCTGAAATCCCATGCACCTGGTTCATTTGATCATCTGGCTCAAATGCAAATTATAATTGCACTGCCGAAGCCCAAGTAACACACTCTGGGGGTGTGTGGGGGGGAAATCAAAGTTTTGGGAATGTAGCAAAAAATTGACAAAGCAGAAATTTGGATACTCTTTCCAGCAACAGTAGGCTATTTCTCCGACTTGTTTTTTTTTTTTTTTTGGGGGGGGGGATGGGGACGGGACTGGGAAGGCTGACTTCTTTTACTGGCTTCCAGCCCATGGATTACAAATTTGCCACAGGAAAAAGGCAATCTCATTTTACTCATTCCCTCATTTTACTTGACGTAACCCTAACCCTTGATAGCTTGTGAAGGCAGGGTCCAGTCAAGTATTACCCTTCCTGATAAAAAGTATCACAAAGAACCACCTAATTCTGATATTAAGCTACAATCCGAGATGAGGGTGGACCTCAAGTTTTATTTATTTATTTGATTTGTCAATCACTTGCAAGATAATAGGTATAAGGACAAACATAGTTGTGAATACAAGAAATGAGTACATATAAGAAAAATAAAAGAAACAATAGGACAGGGACAGTAGGCATTTTGGTGCGTTTATGCACCACCACCCCCCACAATGATTATACAATGCTTGTTGAATTACAAGTGCTGTCAGGACTTTTCATTTTAAAGTAGTGAGAAGTAGTGAGAAGTTCCTACTCCTGTCTACATGTAAGAAATTCATTACCTGGGTTTTTTTTTGGGGGGGAGTGTGATAATTATTTACTCAATTTTGAGGCTTCCTCAAATTCCTCAATAATTCTGGGCAGCATAAAGCATTTTTTAAAAATGGTGGGGGGAGAAGTAGGCCATAGAGAAGACCCTATTCCTGAACCCTACAAGAGGACATTGTTTAGTTGACAGGATCCACAGTGCGCATCCCTTGCCAATCCTTATCAGAGAGACAAAAATATTCAGAGACAAGTGATCCCTCTATTAAACAGATCCTAGGCCCCAAATAGCTTCATAGGTAATAACCAACCTAGAAACCAACTGATACATTGCACTGCAAATCTCATTATGTTTTTCTCAACTTTTATCAGGACCAAGCCCAGAGATGAGACAGCAAGATCCAATTGAATCCAACCCTTTATTTGCTTGCACTTAAGGGATAGAATCTTGACAAATTAAAGCTTTCAACTTACTAAATATATCCTGAGATATTCTGTGGTGGGTCTACCCTGAACTTCTTCCCTCCTCCCATCCAGCTCAGGGCTGTTCAGTCTCTTAATCTGGGCCTCTTTCTGAGAAAGCTCTATGTTGCCAAAAGTCTCCTCCACGGCTTCTGCAATTCACAATCCATCACACTTGTGGAGACACATGCATAGCATGAAACACCAACTGCTTCCCCTCTGAAATAGAGATAGCTTACTCACCCTTATCCATGGCCTCATCTAGCTTGTTATCTACTGTTATGCATGTTAGGAATGCCCCCTTCAACTTATGTAAACTTTGTATGTAACTTAACAACATAAAGAACACATTTGGGCACATGATCCCTTAATCCCATTTTCACAGAACATAATTTCACACATCACTTAGTCATCACAGCACTTAGTCATAAGAGGCACCCAATGTATTATACATTTCAGTTTCTCATAACAGGGGTTGCTTTACTTTTATTTTATTTGTTTGTCAAACATGTATAGGTATGAAAATAAACATGAAGGAAGGAAGTAGATACATATAAATGGGGACAGTAAGACAGAGACGGGAGGCATGCTGGTGCGCTTATGCACACCCTCTTTAAGGACCTCTTAGGAATGGGGTGAGGTCCACGGTAGATAGATTGAAATTGAAGGAGCAAGGGTTTGAGGCTGTAACAACAGAGTCGGGTAGAGCATTCCAGGCATTGGCCACTCTGTTGCTGAAGTCATGTTTTCTGCAATCGAGTTTGAAGCAGTGGGACAAATGTAATGGGACATGTTCTGTATGGAACTTGGTAGGTTCCAAGTTCCTCTTTCTGACTGGCTGAAAAGACCACTCACGGATTGGTTATTCAAGAACCAATCTGGGAAGCCTGCCAAATGGCGGGAACAGTCAAAAGAGTGTCATTGGCCACAAGCCGCAGGCAAGCCACTATAAAAAGGGCTGCCGTGGCTTGGGGTGTTGTTCCGTATACTTTTGCCTTTCGAGTTTAATAAATAGTTGTTGTTTGGAACCCGGTCTCACACACTTCTTTCCAGATGGAACACTGGCGACGAAGGTGGGATCGTCATAGAAGGTGAGACTGAAGCACATGGCAATCTGAACCAAGCGAGAGATGGCTGGTAACAACGCGCTGCCTGCACCATTCAATCCTGATGAGGAGGATTGGGAATCGTATATTGATCGCTTTCTTATGTTTTTAGAAAGCAACAAAATGGAAGAAATCTCGGACCAAAGGAAGAGGGCTGTCTTTCTTACACACTGCAGACCAGCTGTCTTTAAAATGGCGGAGGTGCTGGTGAAACCCAGAGATGTCAAACAGATGATTTGGTCCGACCTGAACAGAATGCTCCAAGCACACTACGCACCGGTGGTCTTGAATTTAATAAAAAGGCACGAATTCTATAAGAAGGACCAGAAGGAGGATGAAACAATTGGAGATTTTGTTGCAGCCTTGAGACACATCGGAGGAGCCTGTGAGTTCCAGAACATGGATGAGGCCATGAGGGATCGTCATGGACACTACCCTTCAGAGCAAACTCCTGAATAGGCCAAACATAACCGTGGCCGAGGTCATTGCAGAGGCAACCGCTGCCGAAGCAGCTAAGAGGTCAGCAGCCACCATGCGGCAAATGAATGCAATTCCAGACCTGCCAACCCAACCCAGGGAGAAGAAGGCAAAGGGAGGAAAGAAACAGCCCACAGCGACAACCTACTACGAAAACATTGAATCCCAGAGTGATACCAAGGACGACGATGAAGACGTCCATAGACTCCATTCAGATTAAAAATGGCATGAAAAGAGGAGAAATCGGTGGGAGTTTCAATGTGCGGGCTGCGGATGCAACCACCCGCGAGCTGAATGCAGATTCTTCGATGCAATTTGCAGGGCTTGTAATAAAAGGGGGCATATCGAAAGGGTCTGCTGCAACAAAAAGAGCTATAGTCCAAAAAGACGCAGCAGTACCCCCCCCCCCAGACATGAAGAAAGACAAGCTGTCAGCAGATGGAACCGTAACAAGAGAACCGCTGACAGGGAAGAAACGCATCAGACAGTCACCATCGGCAATGCCAGGGCGGAGAGTGGAAAGAAGGCTCGGATAGAGGTGAGCATCGAGGGGAGGCCCTGCAAGATGGAAGTTGACTCAGGGTCGTTCCTATCCATGGTATCCTGGAATACCATCCGGCACCTGATACCGAACATTAAACAGAGAGAACTAAAGAAACAAAGACTAGTGTTAAAAGACTACCAGGGAAAATGAATTCTGGTAGTAGGCCATGGACATTTCCTCGTCAAATTTAAAAACCACACCGAAATCTTGCCTCTGACCATCGTCGACCGAGACCGCCCTAGGCTGCTAGGGATCAAATGGTTCGCGTCCCTGGGAATCGGGATGACCGGGATCAACCACATCGCCACAGCCACAGGAGAGCCTGCTACAAGAATTCCAAGATGTTTTCGACGGACTCTGGGCAAGTACAAGGAGACCCCAATTTCATTTAGCCTAGACCCGAAAATAGCCCCCATCCGTTTAAAGGCCAGACGCATCCCATTCACATTAAAACCAAAAATTGACGAGCAACTGAATAAATTAATAGCTCAAGGGGTGTTAGAGCCAATCGACCATGCCAGGTGGAAAACACCTATCATCACACCAGTGAAGCCAGATGGGTCAGTGCACATCTGTGGAGACTATAAGGCAACCCTGAACCATACACTCCAACAAAGCACATACCCAGTACCGGTAGTGCAACATTTACTGCACTCGCTAGGGGGAGGAAACTTTTTTGCGAGGCTCAACCTTGCACAGGCATATCAACAACTACCCGTTGATCCTATTACAGCAGAGGCACAGACTATTGTAACATATAGAGGGGCATTCAAGTGTAACCATCTCCAATTCGGCGTTAGCATTGCCCCAGGCATGTTCCAAAGCCTCATGGAAGACCTGCTAAACGGAATCAAAGGTGTCATCCCTTACTTTGACAATGTACTGGTCTCAGCAAAAATGCCAACCAGCAAGAGACCAGATTAAGAAAAGTATGAACAAGATTTAGAAAATCAGGCCTCAAAGTAAAAAGAGAGAAGTGTGAATTAGCCACCAACCAGGTCGAGTTTTTGGGCTATTTAATCGATGAACAAGGCATTCACCCCACTGAAAAAAAAGTGAAGGCTATGAAAGACGCTCCTATGCCCAGGAACAAAACTGAGCTTCAAGCATTCCTAGGCCTCATAAATTTTTACAGCGTGTTCCTGCCTCATAAGGCAACAATAGCAGAACCCCTACATTGACTGCTAGATAAAAAAACCACTTGGACATGGGGCCACCAGGAACAAAAAGCCTTCCAGGGTATCAAAGATCTATTAACGTCCAACACTGTTCTCATCCAGTAGAGCAATACCCTGCCCTTGACGGTCACCTGTGATGCATCGCCTTTTGGGGTCGGCGCCATCCTGAGCCACCAGCTACCAGATGGCAGAGAGGCACCGGTCGCCTTTTACTCCAAGACGCTCTCCAAGTCGGAATGCAATTACAGCCAACTTGATAGAGAAGCCCTCACAATCATCGCTGGAGTCAAAAGATTCCATGAGTACCTTTACGGAAGAACTTTTTCAATAATAAGCGATCACAAGCCCCTTCTTAGAATCCTAGCAGGCAACAAGCCAACCCCAAACATTCTGTCACCTAGAATGATGAGGTGGTCTGGGTTCCTCGCTGCCTACTCCTACACGCTGATTCACCGACCTGACAAAGCCATCACACGCAATGATGCCCTGAGTCATTCCCCACTGCCCATCACAGAAGATGACCCTGTACCAACTACCTCCACACTTCAGCTTGAGACCTGCCCGGACCAGCCACTGACTGCAGCGGACGTCGCGAGAGCCACAGCCAAAGACCCTTTGACAGCGCGCTTATTAAATTGGGTAGGTAAAGGCTGGCCAGAGGAGAACAAAACTGAGACTTTTAAACCATTTTTTACCAGACAGACCGAACTGTCCAGAGGGAAAGGGTGCATTTTATGGGGTGACAGGGTAGTGATTCCAAACAGTCTCCAGGAAGACGTTCTGGGCATGTTGCACGAGGGGCACCCAGGCATAGTCAAAATGAAAGCCCTGGCCAGGAGTTACGTCTGGTGGCCAGGGCTGGACAAAGACATTGAACACTGGGTTGCAACATGCCATGACTGTCAAAAATTGAGGCCTACCCCTCAGAGGCACCAGAAAGAGACTGGGAAACTCCCCGGGGTCCATGGTCTAGAGTACATATTGACTTTGATGGGCCAACGAAGGGAAACACATTTTTGATAGTCATGGATGCATACTCGAACTGGTTGGAAGTCATCCTCATGGCTTCCACAACCACCGAAACTGTAATGAAACAGCTAGACAAACTATTTGCGACAGAAAAACTATTTATGTACTGGTTTCGGATAATAGGCCCCAATTTACAGCTTTGCAATTTGAACAGTATCTGGCTGCCCAGGGTATCTGACATGCCTTAACTGCACCGGCCCATCCAGCTGCGGACGGCAGGGCTGAACGCATGGTCCAGTAAACTAAAGAGGGCCTAGAGAGAATGGACAAGGGGGACGTACAAGACAAACTAAACCGACTACTAACTTTGCAGCATATTACACCTAGCAGCACAACCAACAAAAGCCCAGCAGAATTCCCAATGGATAGGAAACTATGTTCCTACCTGGACAGATTGCACCCCACTTACACCTGGGACAACCCCCCCGATTCCTCCAGCAAATACCGTATGTTTGAAATTGGCGACCTGGTCTATGCCAAAAACCTCACCGGGGACCCATTGTGGCTTCCAGCCACCATCATCCAAATTACAGGCCCCCGGTCCTACCGACTACTCTTGGACAACGGTAGGGAATGGAAGTGGTACATAGACCAGCTTCGTTCCCACCACCTCGAACGAAAAAACACCATAGAATCAAAAATAAATATCGACCTAAAAACAACCAAGGGGGGGGGGAAATACAAATAAATAAAAAAGAGAGAGACGAACCTCCCATAACAAGACAACAAACACTACAAAAAGACAATTTAACTAAACAAAAAGAGCACTCACGGTTAGATGAACTCTCAGAAAGAAATCCGGGAGCAGGAGAACGAAGCGAGGCTTTCTGGGAAGAAGACAGCCAGGCCAGCTCGACCAACCCGGTTAAACCAGGAGGGAGCAGCAGAGCCATCTCAACCGGCCCGAGAGGCTCAGGCGGGAGCGGAAAGGCTGACTCACCCTTCCAGGAGGTTCCATGGAGAAGGACCAGAGAAACAGTGATCCCCTCTGAACCGCTCGAAGACCACGCCGTGACTGAGCTGCGCAGGTCAACCAGGACTAGAAAAAATCCCACCTACCTGCGTGATTACGTAATGCACATTGGACTGAACTTAGGGGGGAGGGGTGTTCTGTATGGAACTTGGTAGGTTCCAAGTTCCTCTTTCTGATTGGCCAAAAAGGCCACTCGCGGATTGGTACATAAAATTATACATTGCAATGTCCTACCTGTCAGTGAATACTTCATCTTCAACCACAACAATATAAGAGCACACAATAGATAAAGACTCCAGGTAAACTGCACCAAACTTGATTGCAGGAAATACGACTTCAGCAACAGAGTGGTCAATGAACAGAGTGGTCAAGGTAGAGAATACTCTATCTGACTCTGTGGTTTCTTCCCCAAACTCCAAAAACTTTAACCTTAGACTGTCTACTGTTGATCTCACCCCATTCCTAAGAAGTCTGTAAGGGGTGTGCATAAGCGCACCAATGTGCCGACCGTCCCTGTCCTAATGTTCCCTTTTATTCGTATCCATTTCGTGTATTCATAATCATGTTTGTACTTATACCTGTTATCTAATATATGCTTGACAAAATAAATAAATACATAAATAAAATTATTATCTTGGAAGAAACAGTTAGAACTTGACCACACATTGTATAGCATAATCAAGTAGCAAAATCCAGTACAATGGTTTTTCTTCCCCAATTTTTTCCTAGTTGGATCCACTTCAATTCACTTGTGACTGGACAACTATGCTAGAATAAGAGTTTCAGCAAATATCTATCACCAATTTTTTTAATTCCTACTTTTTACAACACATAGTTCCTGCTACACTATGACTCAGAGAAAGTTCTTCTTACCTTTGTGCATACATAAATTCATTGCTAAAAAAGAGAAACGTCCACTGCAATTATATTCCCACCTCCCAGTTTCACAATAATATATACCTCCTTTCATTTCCTCTTCCTGATTAGACAGACTTCCCTGCTGCTGAAGTCATTACCCATTACTTATGAATCCATTGGATGAAGAAGGAGAACAGTGTAGCATTGCACAGGGTGCTGGGGGGTTGGGGAGCAGTGGTTTTGTTCTTTCACAGAAAGTACAAAAATATATACTTTGTTGTATATGATAAGCAAAATGCTTTTAGGATCAATAAACACCAGACAGCACATTAGCAACATTAGACAATGAACTAATTACACATAGGAGATTGTTGTCTGCCTTTGGAGTATGAATTAGTATGTTGCATGTAGCTCCTGAGTGATGCAATGTATGGAGCAGTGTGGTGACTTCCAACATGATCTCTACTTTAAGGCCCTGTCACATTGCCTAATGGATGCAAAACGTTTGTAAAAAGGACACAGCGGACAAGAAAAATGTTCCATCCGTTGTTATCCACTCTCAAAAGGGGCAAAAATTTGCATAAACAGAGCGGATAACACGGAAAGGAACGGACAGGGGGAGGACACAGAGCGGATGGAAAGCGGATGGAAAGCCTAGCGGATGGAAGCGGATGGGAGCAGATGGCACATCCGCTCGGTTTCCGGGGGACCTCAGCAAAGCAGACGCGGAACTGATACAGCGGATGCAGAGCGGACGTGGAGCGGATGAAGCAGATGCACAGCGGATGCACAGCGGATGAAGCGGAAGCAGAGCAGAAGCCTAGCGGATGCGTAGTGGAAGCCTAGCAGATGCCTAGTGGATGCCTAACATTCACTGCGCATGCGGGGTGGATGCATTGCGTCAGCCCCGCAGATATAAAGGGAAGCAGCTCCCAAGCAAGTCACCATTCAGAGGAAAGACCTGCATCCAGACACATCGAGGGCCTTGCCAGCCTGCCCTGCCTGCATGCCTGCATGCCAGGCTTGCTGCCTGGCTTGCTGCCTGCCATCCTGCCAGCCTCCCTGCCAGCCTTGCTGCCTACCTTGCTGCCTGCCTGCCTGCCTGCCTGCCAGCCTCCCTGCCAGCCTTGCTGTCTGCCAGCCTTGGTGCCTGCCTGCCAGCCTTGCTGCCTGTCTGCCTGCCAGCCTTCCTGCCAGCCTGCCTGCCTTCCTGCCAGCCTGTCTGCCAGCCTGCCTGCCAGCCAGCAACCCCACAACCATGGGGAAGAAGAGAAAGCTTCAGCCATCTGCTGCCAGCCCTGGCAAGAGGGACAGGGCCACCCTCCCACCCCCTGGCCCTCACTCTGCTTTTGCTGGGGCTTCTGTAGCACGGGCTTGCTCTTCTGCGGCTGGGGCTTCTGCTGCTTCTGCTTCTGGAGGAGCTGATGATGCTACTTATGGCGGTGGTGCTTCTGCTCGTGCTTACTCTGCTGAAGCTGCTCCTCATCCTGCTGGTCCTGCTCGTGCTCCTGGTCCTGCTCGTGCTTCTGGTCTTGCTCGTGCTCCTGGTCTTGCTCGTCCTGCTGGTCCTGCTCGTGCTCCTGGTCCTGCTCGTGCTCCTGGTGCTGCTGGCACTGCTGCTGCTTACTCTGCTGCTGCTGATCCTGGTCCTGCTGGTGCTGGTGCTGGTGCTGGTGCTGCTGCTGGTGCTGGTGCTGCTGCTGCTGCTGCTGCTGCTGATGATGATGATGATGATCCTGCTGTTGATGCTGCTGCTGCTGATGATGATGATGATCCTGCTGCTGCTGCTGGTGTTGAGGAGCAGCCCCTACAACCTGGAAGCCCCTCTGATGAGGACCCATCTGGTCCCGCCAAAGGGAGGAAGAGGCATATACGGGAACGGGAGAGGAGGCAATACTCCATTGAGGAGGAACAGGAGGATGAGATGCTGGAGTGGCTGAGAGAGAATGACTATCTATGGCGGAAGGGACACCGGCTCTACAGGGACACCAAAAGGAAGCAGGCTGCTTGGAGAGAGAAGGTGGAGAGTTTGGGCTACACATCGGATGTGCTCCTCGGCTGGTGGAAACATATGCACACCTGGTAAGGGAAGCTGCACCTCAAGAAATCTGGCCAGGCCACGGTTAAGCTGACGGACAGAGAGACCTATGTCATGGCCAGGTGCAGCTTCCTGGAGGGTGAGATCCGGCACCGAAGAGCAGCAGCCGCTCTCACGACCCTCTCTCTCAGGCAGCCCGCTGAGAGCCAGTCCTCTTCTGGCCGAGAGTCAGCTCCTGTCTCAAGGCAGGTTTCTGTGGAGCGTCCCACGGTGGAGAACCCAAGGACAGCTGTTTTAACCATGGTGGAGCACGTGGAGGACTCCCTGGTGTGGTGGGAGAAAGGAGATGGCACGTCCACCACAGTCCTACCTGCATCCACTCCCAGCTCCACCTCCACAGAAAAGCAGAGAGCCAGACAGGAGGGGTAAAGCCACACTGTCCTGCTGGAGATCAGGGACACCATCCAGAGCAGCATAGATCTCCTCTCTCAGCTGGTCCACACTGACTCCTCATCCTCCAACCGCAAGCCCTTCCTCACCTATGTGAACCAGACCCTCATGGACATGTCAGAACCCCAGTACCAGGTGGTGAAGGACCGGATCACCGAGCTGCTTCACAACCCTCCAGATCCAGATGAACCTGCTCCCACCCAGTCCAGGTCTGCTCCTCCACCCCAAGTGATGTCCCTCCCATTCCAAGGCTTTCCACAGGCCCTCACCTACCAGGGCTACGGCTACCAGGAGTTCCAGCAGCACAGGCAGCAGCCCTTCCCAGTCCAGGCACAGAGTCATAGGACGCCACCATTGCCACCGGTTCCACTGATACCACCGATGCCACCCACGCCACTGATGCCGCTCACGCCACCGATGCCACCCACGCCACAGATGCCACCCACGCCAGTCCTCACCCAGCTGCAGAGCAGACAGCCCCACTACACTGCTCCTTCCTCCACCCCACAGCCAAGCCTGGCCTCAGTACATCTGTCCTCGGTACTGGGGCTGACACCCCATGGCATGGAGGAAGGAGCTCTCCACAACACAGGGCTGAGCCAGCTGTCTGAGAGCTTCCTCAACACACCGTCATCTGTTGTCCTCTTGGGGCCAGGAACCTCAATGACACCACAGACCAGCACTCCAGCAGCAGCCACCTCCACAGCACCTGGACCCTTCATCCCTGAGACTGGGCACACCTCCGAGTGACTGATAAGAGTGCCAGAGACTGGGTGGCTACCTGTAGACTTTATTTGGACATTTGACTTGGGTCATTTTTCTTTTACAGCTTGTTATTAATAAAGTTTATCTTTGCTTCACACACTTGCTTCATTTATTTTTGTAAATAAAGTCTTGGTGGAAACTTTTAGAAATGGTTAAAGCCTTTGCATGCTTGTGGGATGGGTTAAGATAGCAGTGGGATGGGCAGGGATACCTTTGGGATGGGTTAATATAGTTGTGGGATGGGTTAAGATCACTGTGGGATGGGTTGAGATAGCAGTGGGATGGGCAGGGATACCTTTGGGATGGGTTAAGATTGCTGTGGAATGGGTTAAGATAGCTGTGGGATGGGTTAAGATAGCTGTGGGATGGGTTGAGATAGCAGTGGGATGGGCAGGGATACCTTTGGGATGGCTTAAGATAGCTGTGGGATGGGTTAAGATAGCTGTGGGATAGATAAACCTCTAGTGCAAGCATAGCGGGATTGTATGGTCCACCCTCCCAGGTGCCACACCTATGGCCCTTCATTATCAATAACAATGTAAGCATTCATCCACACATGTCAACATAAACACAACTCTTTATTAAATGCCCTGTTCATTGTAGGCCCATCCAACATACATGGCCCAAATCTCATCAGTGTAATGAGACAGGCTGAAGGAAGCATCCTTTAATCATCTATCATCCTGTCTTGCCATTCCACTGCTCCAGCTGGGGAGTTGCACCAGTGTTTCAGGAGGTTGCGCTGCTTCTTCCCTTCATGTGAGGCTCTGTTGGGGCCTTGCACATCCTGAGTGTCTATCAGGTTTTGCCCTTGCCTCCATTCCCCAGGCTCCATGTCCCCATTGCCTTGTTGGAGGTCCACGAGCCTGTTCTGCAAGACTGGGTAGTGGGTGCGCATGAGATTGTGCAAGATGCAGCAAGCTCCCATGATCCTCCTCACGGTCTGTGGGCAATGCTGCATGGTGGTGAGAAGTACCTGGAACCTGTTGGCCAGGATGCCAAAGGCGTTCTCCACCACCCGCATTGCCCTGGACAACCTGTAGTTGAAGATCCTCTCTTCACGGGTGAGGAGTCTGGAAGTGTAGGGCTTCATGAGGTAGGTTCTGAGGGAGAAGGAGTCATCACCCACGATGAAGTAGGGCACATCTTGCATGTCGTTGGGCAGGGGGTCTGGATCTGGGAAGCCCATGATGAGGTTGCGTTCCAGCCCCTCCTTGAGGTGACTGGCATTGTATACCTGGGCATCTGAAGCTCACCCGTTGCCTGAAGCATCGATGTACATGAACTTGTAGTCAGCATCGACCATGGCGTAGAGGACGATGCTGAAGAAGCCCTTGTAGTTGAAATAAGTGGACCCCGACTTGGCTGGAGCTTTGCAGGCCACGTGCTTGCCATCTATGGCTCCAACGGTGTGTGGGAAGTTCCACCTCTGATACCACTGCTCTGCAACTTTCTTCCATCCTTCTTCAGTGGAGGGGCTATCTATTCATGCTTTCAGGTCTCCTCCATTTATTCTTCGATGATGGCCTGCACCACTTCTCTGACCACAATGCTGATGGTGTTGTGTGGCACCCTCCAGCCGTACTGCATGCTCCTGTAGGTGGTCCCTGAGGCCAGGTGGCACAGAGTCAGTGCCACCTTGAGCCCAGGGTCCAGGCTGGGCCGGAAGTTGGTGCTCTGCTTGGTCAACCTGGGTGTCAGCCGCTGCACAATTTCATCAAACATGGCTGGAGGCATCCTCATGAAGTTCTGGAATGCACCATGGAATGCACCATTTTGTTCCTCAGCTCCACCATCAGCTTGTTGTACAGTCCGTTCTCTGCTCTTCTCCTGATCCATCTTCGGACCCAGATGCTTCTTGGCTTCCTCCTTTTCTTCCCGTAGTAGAGTTCACAGAGCCTGTAGATGGCTTCGCACTGTTGCAGAACGATGGTGGCTACCAAAAGGATTGTGTTACGATCCATGTTGGACATGACTGGATGCTGTGGAAGAGGAAGAGGCACATGAAGGCTGCAGGGGTCTGCACAGCAGGGCTGCTGGACTGAAAGTGAGATCCAGGTGAGTTGCTCCCCCTTTTTATAGGCAATATAGGTTTTCCACTTTGTGTCCCTTTGCATCCTCTAGACATCCTCTAGACATCCTTAATATCTGAGATAGGTCCCCTTTGTGAACGTTTTTTCCGTTTTAAATGCTTTGTTTGCGAGCTGCATCCACTTTCATCCTTTCTCTGTCCATGCTACTAACGCTGCGTGTCCGTTCCGCGTCCGTTCCGCTTCCTCCCTGTGTCCACTTTCTGCTGGAGCGGATGTGAGTTGAGCGGATGCACATCGGATGCCTCGCGGATATAGCAGATGCGTAACGGATGACAACGGATGCAGAACGGATGTCCCCCGTATGCCTAGTGGATGCAGAACGGACGCGTTTGATACATTTTCCGCTCAAAAGTTTTGAGCAGCTCAAAACATTTTGAGCAGATGAAATGTCAATAGACGGATGCTGGACGGATAGAGAGGAAGCAAAATGGAGGCAGTGAGTACAGAATGGAAGCATCGTGTTAACCAACAGATGGTAAGTGTTTTTCTCCGTTTTACATCCTCTTTCCATCCGTTGGTGCAGTGTGACAGGGGCTTTAGAGATTCCAGGTGATATACAAAAACACGCTTGGGGATGAAAATGACTTTGAATTGCATTTGTGGCAACCAAAACTGACCAGTCTTGGCATTATTGTAAGTAAAAACAAATGCTGCATGCAGCTAAGTGTGCAGGAGCTGGGACGAGTCAGGGGAGCTCACCCTTTTGCATGGAGCTCAGGTCTCAAACCCAAGCAGTCAGCTCTTCAGCTGACAAGCTCAGCATCTTTAACCACTGAACCAGTTTGAAAGCCTGCAAATGCAAGTAGATTAATAGGTACTTTGTTGGGAAGGTAACAGCATTCCATGCACCTTTGGCATATAGTCATGATCAGGAGTGGAATTCTACCAGTTCGTAGAAGCTCCGAGGATAAGCTGGGAGAGAACTGGTTTGCCCCAACGATCAGTTGTTGGGCCCACCCGCCTACCCAGCTCTAATCTGTGCTTTATAACCTGGTTTTCAAGCTCAGCTGATTCGCATTGTGGAGTAGATTGCCACACATCAGCTGTTTAACACAGAGATTACTGGAGAAGGCCAGTAGCAAAATTGGAAAAATGAGAACATTCCGATGGAGGAGGAGGTGATCAAGAGAATAATGTAACATGCATAAATGAGTAGATTAAAATTTGCAATTAGAGAGCAAGAAGAAAAAGAGTATTATAAGATCTGGGATTTATTTTATCAATGGCTAGATAGAAGAGTAAGAAATTGAACTGTATTGTAATAGGAATGATATATTATAATTGATTATTTTTGAATAAGTTACAATATTAATATAATTTACTAAGAATTGAGATCTGCTTTGAAAGATAGACTGGAACTGAAATCAAAATTTTAATGATATAATAATGATAGAATATGATATGGAATGTTAATCAGAAAATAATATGAATGTAAATTTAAGAGGAAAGGATTATAAATATTGTGCACATGATATATGTACTGAACTGACACATTGTATAATTGAAAGGTTTTATTTGTTGTTTTGCTTTCATAAAAATAAAAATTCAAAAAAAAAGGAACACTGATTTAGAATGCAAGAAGCATAAATGGTAATGATTTGAGGATGATTTAATGTTAGAAACAAAAGAGGTATATTTTGTGCCTGTAAAACTAAGGAAAATCAAAGGACATAATAGATCTTATAGAAAATATATTGATCTCGCAGATTGGACCTCATGAATACATGCAAAGATGTGTAGGTATAAGTTTGGATATAAATGAAAAGGTTAAAGTGTATGTCAGAAAATATGAATCAGTGCCCACCATATTTTATGCATGAGTATAAAATTCATAGATGGGAATAATTACAAATTATGCTCAATATTTTGATAGTTGTCAAGTAGAACCATCAAAAGGACAGAAAAGTATTAGAAGATAGGTTAATCTCCAAACAGAATGAAGAGGAATGACTATAAGCAAAGGAGCTATAGAACTTCCTTAAAACAAAATAGAAATAATTACATTACAGAATTGAACAAAAGAATTAGAAGGGACCTTGGAGATCTTTTAGTCCACCCCCCTGATCTTATAGGAGACCCTCCAGGGGTGTCGAACTCGATTTCATTGAGGGCCGCATCAGAGTTGTGTTTGACTTAGAGAAGCTGGGTGGGCATGGCCAGGGTGGGCATGGCCAGCTCAACATCCAATTTTGGTTGCAACGGCCTTCTGCAGCCCTCTGCTAATGAAAATGGAGCTCGGGAAGGCCACCTGCAGTCCTCCCAAGCTCCATTTTCATTGCTAGAGGTATTACGGGTCAGCCCTTCACTGTTTCCAGGGTGCTCTGTGGGCCAGATCTAAGCACCCCATGGGCCAGATCCAACCCACAAACCTTGAGTTTGACACCCCTGCCCATTTCAGACAAATGGCTGTCCAGTCTCTTCTTAAAAACTTCTGGTGTTGGAGCATCCACAACTTCTGGAGGCAAGCCAGTCCACTGGTTAATTTTTCTCCTTTGTTCTAGGTTGCTTCTCTCCTTGATTAGTTTCCATCCATTGCTTCTTGTTCTGCCTTCAGGTGCTTTAGAGAATTTGACCTTCTGTGGCAATCAGAAAATAATTATGTGCAAGAGATTATGAGAGAGAAATATGTGTGTGTGTGTGTGTGTGTGTGTGTGTGTGTGTGTGTGTGCGCACGCTGTTCAGCTTCCTTCGGGTATTATCCCACGTCATTGTAGTGCTTTTAAAGATGTAGCAACGTTTCAGCAGAATCTCATCTGTCATCATCAGGCTTCTGTATTGAGTTTGTATGTGGGTCAGGGTCTCACAGCCGTTGGTTTTAAATTTGAGGCTAGCCTATTATTGTGGCAGGATGTTCTTTTCTACATCCTGATTGGTTGTGAGTCTTGGTCTGTGTTTATTGGACTTGAAGTTTGTTTGATTGGTGTTTCTGGTTTCTTCTGTCTGTTTTGTGGCTTTGGTTGGCTGACAACATTCTGCTCCTGCACTGGAGGCTTTCAGTGCAGCTTGGCTTCGTGTGAAAGGACGGCTATTATCTATTAGGAAGCCAGGTTTCATCTGGGTGCCTGGTGGGGGTGTGTTTGAGCGGGAAGTATCAGAGGGAGTCTGTTTGTGCACATCTTGTGTGTCGTTGGGCAGGGGATCTGGATCTGGGAAGCCCACGATGAGGTTGCGTTCCAGCTCCTCCTTGAGGTGACTGGCGTTGTATACCTGGGCATCTGAAGATGAGCCGTAGCCTGAAGCATCGATGTACATGAACTTGTAGTCAGCATCGACCATGGTGAAGAAGATGATGCTGAAGAAGCCCTTGTAATTGAAATAAGTGGACCCCGACTTGGCTGGCACTTTGCAGGCCACGTGTTTGCCATCTATGGCTCCAACAGTGTGGGGGAAGTTCCACTTCTGATACCACTGCTCTGCAACTTTCTTCCATCCTTCTTCAGTGGAGGGGCACTGGAGGAGCTCCTCCAGTTATTCTTCGATGATGGCCTGCACCAATTCTCTGACCACAATGCTGATGGTGTTGTGTGGCACCCTCCAGCCGTACTGCATGCTGCTGTAGGTGGTCCCTGAGGCCAGGTGGCGCATAGTCAGTGCCACCTTGAGCCCAGGGTCCAGGCTGGGCCGGAAGTTGGTGCTCTGCTTGGTCAACCTGGGTGTCAGCCACTGCACAACTTCGTCAAACATGGCTGGAGGCATCTTCATGAAGTTCTGGAATGCCCGAGTGTCTTCGTTCCTGAGCTCCACCATCAGCTTGTTGTACAGTCCATCCTCTGCTCTTCTGGTGAACCATCTTCATACCCAGAGGCTTCTTGGCCACCTCTTTTTCTTCCCGTAGTAGAGTTCACAGAGCCTGTAGATGGCTTCACACTGTAACAGAAGGATGGTGGCTGCCAAAAGGACTGTGTTACGATCCACGGTGGACATGACTGGATGCTGTGGAAGAGCAAGAGGCAGATGAAGGCTTCAGAGGTCCGCATCGCAGGGCTGCTGTTCTGAAAGTGAGATCCAGATGTGTTCCTCTCCATTTTTATAGGCAGTATAGGTGTCCCTTTGCATCCTCTAGGCATCTTCTATGCATCCTGTAGACATCCTTAATATCCGAGATAAGTACCCTCTGCGGATGTTTTTTCCGTTTTACATGGTTTGTTTCCGCTTGGCATCCATTCTGCATCCGTTCTGCATCCATTTTGCGTCCGTTCCGTTTCCTCCCTGCGTCCAAGCGGATGCGAGTTGTGCGGATGCGGAACGGATGCCTAGCGGATATAGCGGATGCGTAACGGATGCAGAATGGATGCGTAGCGGATGCGTAGCGGATGCATAATGGACGAATTGGATACATTTTCCACACAAAAGTTTTGGGCAGCTGAAAACTTTCTGAGCGGATGAAACGTCAATAGACGGATGCTGGACGGATAGAGAGGAAGCAGAACAGAGGCAGTGAGTACATCGCGTTAACCAACGGATGGCAAGCTTTTTTGTCCGTTTTACATCCTCTTTGCATCCATTGGTGCAGTGTGACATGGGCTTTAGACTATCTACTATTGACCTCACCCCTTTTCTAAGAGGACTGTAGGGGGCATGCATAAGCACACCAACGTGCCTACTGTCCCTGTCCTATTGTTTCTTTTTTCTTAAATGTATCCATTTCATGTATTCATAACCATGTTTATACTTATACCTGCTATCTTATAATCACTTGACAAATAAATAAATAAAAATAAAAAATAAATTAGTAATAGAGTATTTCAAGCTCTTAAGACATCCCTAGCAGGACTCAAAATGGCCTAAGAAGCACTTCAACAGCACCTTTGAGTATTGTTGAACTCAAACATTTTCATACAGTCTCAGAGTTCAACAAACCCTAGCAGTTTTCAACATATTACAATGACTAATTGATAGGGTACTTGCAATCTTTTTTACAGGTAACCTGTACCTATACACCCAATTTCCTTTCCTTTCTTCCCCTTGTCAGTCATTATTTTGCCAAGAAAAACACAGGAATACTCAAGATAAAGTCATTGATATGATCTGGATGATGACCCTCTGAAATTAGGTAGTACTGTACACATTGTGGAGTTGAAGTTCTTTTGGAGTATTTAAGTATTTATGATGTGATTAATTAAAACTGTTCAGGTCCTGAAGATCCTATGCAAAAAAAGAAATTCCAAAGCTGCCAAGAAAGAATTGTCGTGGGAAAATGGAACATCGAAAGAACAAACATGGAATATTGCAATAGGGTGAAAGATGAAATTAACAAACCACACTTTGACATTTAAGGCACCAGAAAATTAAAATGGATTGGACACTGTGGGATAAAAGATTACAAAACAAAGAAGTAATAGTATTGATTTCTTAAACAGGTATCGCAAAGACAATACTTTAAGTATAATGCTCTCAAGGATGAGATGTACAGGAGATGACCAGAATAAGCCTGAGGAGAGAGGTCAAATGTATCATTGGTCTTGAGTCCCTTTGTGCCCACAAGAGATCTAAATCCAGTCCACCTTGAATTCCATTGACTCTTTCCTACCACCAATTAGCTTTGACTGTTAGTAGTTCAGATTCTTGTAGAGAGATTAAGCTTACAATAAACCTATATATCCATTTCAACAACCTAAACTCCTGATTTCCCATGCTTGACAGTTAATATCAATTAGAATAATAGCAATAGCACTTAAGACTTATATACTGCTTCACAGTGCTTTACAACCCTTTCTAAGCGATTTACAGAGTTAGCAGACTGCCCCCAACAATCTGGGTCCTCATTTTATCGACCTTGGAAGGATAGAAGGCTGAGTCAATCTTGAGCCGGTGAAACCCGAACTGCCAAACTGCTGGCAGCCAGTGATCAGCAGAAGTAGCCTGCAGTGCTGCATTCTAACCACTGTGCTAAGTCTAATGTCAAATAGAATTCACAAACAACCCTTTCATATGCTGGTTATCCAAGTTTACATTCCAACTACTGATGCAGGAAAAAAAAGTCCGCAATTTTTATGAGCAACTTCAACTTAAAATTGAAAAACATGAAAGCAAGAAAACTGCATGTGTTTTAAGGACTAGAATGCCAGTCTTTAGTATAAAATGTACTTGAAATGTATGGTCTAAGAAACATAAATGAAATGGGAGAATGGTATCCTGCCAATGTAGTGATCTCCTCATTCTTAACAGAGTTTTCAAATAAGTAAAGCGATGTCTACATGCATGGACATGACCAGACATAGTACACAGAAATCAAATTGATTTTATTATTGATAGAAGGAGATGGAAGAGGTAAGTTATAATAGCAAAGATGTGCTGGGGCCTGATTCAATGATCTTCAAATAATGAAAGTTACAGTAAAACGAGTTTGATTAAATTTAAAGAAAATGATAGGTATAGCAACAAGGTTGAGAACTGACATTGAAGACACTGAAGTTTTTGCATTTTAGGATTGATTGCCAACAGTAAAAAAAAACAAAAACCCAACGATCAAGGAATATGACACAGACTAGTACTTGGTACACTAGCAATGAGGGCTGGGAAAAGATATTCAGATGTATGTAATGTCTATACTTTCAGATATCAGAATAACACTGGGAAATTTTCAAGGAGAACATCAGGAATTGTTTTGAAGTCCAGAACATACTATTACTAATAAGGAACCAGAAAAGAATTCTCAGTGAAATCAAAATTGCTAAGGATCAAAGTAAAAAGAGACTGATAAAGATCAAGAAAAAAATGATGAAAATTGCCATGAAAGATAGAGAAGCCAAAATCAACAAAGGGTAATGTTAAGTTCATTCTAGGGGACAATATGTTTGGTGTTGGTTTGTTTTGCTATGATGCCTACGTTTGTGATCTGTGACTAGTTCAAATTGTCTCCCATAAAGATATTTATCAAAATGCTTAATGCCTGCTACTACAGCCAGTGCTTCCTTATCTAGCTGGCTGTAATTCTATTCAGCTTTGGATAAAGTTTTTGAGTAGAAAGTAATGGGTGCTTCTCTGCCATTCAGGAATTTATGCCTGAAAATGGCCCCTACCTCAAAAGGAGATGCATCACATATTAGTGAAAGAGGTAATGTTTCATTATATTGTACTAGAACACTGTTAGAAGTTAGGAGTCCTTTAATGGATTCAAATGCAGTTGCTTCTCTGTGCCCCCAAGTCCATTCTGCATTTTTATCAAGAAGACTGTGAAGTGGTTCAGCAACTGTTGCTTTCTGTGGTAGAAAAATACTGTAAAAGTTTAAAAGTCCCAGGAAAGCTTGTAATTCTGTTTTGTTTGTTGGAGTGGGAGCTTCCTTAATTGCTTTTATTTTACTATCAGTGGGATGTATACCTGTCTCATCAATTAGATATCCCAGAAATTCAACACTTGGTACTGCTATGTGACATTTCTCTTTTTTGAGTTTAAGGCAAGCTTCTTGAAATCTGCTCAAGACTAGACTTAGTCTTTGTTTAAGTTGTTCTTTGTCCTCTGCTGCCATGAGGATGTCATCAAAATAAGGTACCATCCCCACAATGCCCTGTAGTAGGTGTTCCATTAAGCTTTGAAATAGTCCAAGGGCTATGCTGACTCCAAATTGCAATCTTTTGCATTTGAAAGCACCCCTGTGTGTTACAATGGTCTGAGCTTCTGCTGTTTCTTCACCCACAGATAACTGCTGATAGGCTTGAGCCAAGTCTAATTTGGCAAAAATATTCCCCCTTCCTATTGAATGCAATAGATGTTGTATAACTGGCACTGGGTATGTGCTCTGTTGCAACACAGTATTAATTGAAATTTTATAATTAGCACAGATTCTGATTGACCTATCTGGCTTAACTGGAGTGACTATAGGGGTCTCCCACTTAGCGGGATCAACTGGCTCTAGTTCTCCCTGGGCTATGAGTTTATCTAATTGTTCATGCACTTTGGGTCTCAAGGAGAAAGGAACTCGCCTTGGTTTTATTCTGACGGGGAACTTTGGATCAAGGTTGAGGGAAATAGGGGTCCCCTTATACTTGCCTAGGGTTCCGTCGAACACATCCTTGAATTCAGTCTGCAGGTCCTCTCTCACAATCATTTGATTGTGCTCCTCTGCTTGTGTGGTGTGGACGGTCACCTCCACTCCTATGGCTCTAAACCATTCTATTTTGAGGAGGCTTGGTACTTCTTTGTCCATGATAGTTAAAAGCAATTCACCAGTGAAGCTTCTGAATTTTACTGGAAAAATTCCTGTTCCAAACATGGGAATTCTGTTCCCTTGGAAATCTTTTAGTATTAAACATTGTGGTTTTATCGAGTTATACCAGGGATTGCTTCTTTTATAGTTGTCCAGAACACCATAGATATGTAGGATCCGGAGTCAATTTCCATATCAGAAGGTTTTTCTCTTATTATCACTGTGATGTTGAATTTCTTTGATTTGTGGTGATCAGAATGCCCCACTATTGTATGTTGATAGTCGATGTCCTTCTCCATTCTATTCTCTTCCCTTCTGTAATTTAAATGAGGAGGCCTCTGTAATCCCCTTTGTTTGGGCCACATGGATGATTAGGGAACCCTGCTTGTCTCTGACTGGGATATGCTGGCAGATTTGCTCTGCATGCTTCGGCAATATGCCCCCTTCTCTTGCATTGGCAGCAGATTGTATCCCTGAATTTTCAAACTGCCCGGGGGTGGTTCCCTTTAGAGTCTGCACACCATAGGGGTCTCTGGCTCATCCCTTGGGGCCCTGATCTTCTATCAAGTTTCACTTGATGTATTTCTTCCTCCTCTTCTTCAGAGAGTTCTTCAATCTCCCCCTCTCCCTGATATTTGCTGGTCATACCCCATGCTGAGTGAACGCTCTCGGATTTCTCAAATTTAGCTGCTGGTTTTTCCAAGATTTCTGCTGCTCGGGCTCCCTCTATTACTTCTTTTAAAGAGATGCTCTTTGTAGTTATCAGCTTCTTTTGCAATCTTAGGTCCCTCATTCCAACTACAATTCTATCTCTTAAAGTTATTTCCATTTTCAAACTCACAGCCTGCAGCAATATCTTGTAGGTTTGTAAGGTAATCATTTATGATCTCACCTGGTTTCTGTTCTCTGCGGTAAAAGTCAAGTCGGTGAGCCAGTGACGATGCAGCGGAAGCATAATGTTCTTCTAACATCTTCTGTAATTCTTTCCATTCCATTGTTTCCACATCTTTGGGAGCAGCTAGGATTCTAGCCATTTTGTAGAGGCAATTTCCACCATATCCCAGGAATAGAACTTTCTTCCTCTGTTCTGTTGCATCCTGCAGTGAATTTGCTTGTTCCATGTACATGACCCAGTCATGTTTTTTTGGATCAAAAGATTCTGGTTGAGTGTGGGTGGACATTCTGATGATCAGCACGGTGATAGCAGCGTTCTGTTGTTAGAATTTTCCATCTTCGCCTCGCTTCCTTTGTTCTCTTCTAGCATCCCACCTTTTTCGTCAGTGTTAAGTATGGGCTAGATTGAAGAGGCAGGACAACGATAGAAGGAAAGGATTTCTTTATTTAGTTCTGAACAAAAGACTGCCGCCCGGTGTGCCCGCTGTATTTTTTACAGGCTGCTGTCCACAATTTCAGCCACTGATGGCTGTTCATTTTCCCGCCTGGAAAATGAACCAATGGGAGAAGTCTGACATCACTGACTTCCCCATTGAATATCTAACAGGTAAGATCTCAGAAAGGAAATTCTAGGAGAGATGATAAAGAGTGTTACAACAGCAGCTGTTCCATCTGAAGACTGGAAACAAGACACATACAAACAAGAGAAGATTCCAAAAGCTGTCTGAAATCAGAAGGTGATTCCAACTTTATTTTGGTAGGCTAATAGACAAAAAGTAACAAATTCAAAGAAAAAATAAAAGTGGAAGCAGTCTACTGAAGCTCTGGACAGCAAAAACCTCAGCATACCAGATAACTTAACTCAGAAGGTATTCCATATATACAGTCTCTAATACCACAAGAGTAAGTTAGTTCAGCATCCCAGTCATTAACAAGTCAAATGGTTGCAGAAATTGTGGAAGCAACAGAAGGAAATTTAATAAAAATTCTAATCAAATGCCAGCAAATCTGGAGAATGTCACAGTGGCCAACAGACTCAAAGAAATCAACCTATATTTCAATACTAAAGGGGGGAGGAATTAACAAATTGCACAAAATATCACACAATATGAAGAAAATTGAAGGAGAAGAAAAGGAATGGAGTCAAATTACTGAACAGTAACCAGATATTGCAAATCTAATGATATTATCATTATAAGTACAATTTTACTTCTAAAATGTTGTAAAAAAACCAGCAGACAAAAAAAATGGTTTTGCCATTTAAGAGTAGAAAAATAAGCCCTGGCCAAGGAGATGAGTAAAACAACTTGTGTCATTCATCATTGGATGTAGTGAACTATCAAATTAGGTGTAGAACAGGAATGTCCAACATTGTCAACTTTAAGACTTGTGGACTTCAACTCCCAGAATTCTCCAGTCAGCAGTTCTGGGAATTGAAGTCCTCAGATCTTAAAGTTGCCAAAGTTGGATGGACACCCCTAGAGGTGGTATTCAGCAGGTTCTGGCCAGTTCTGGAGAACCGGTAGCTGAAATTTTGAGTCATTCGGAAAACTGGCAAATACCACCTCTGACTGGAGATTTTACAGTATCCTTCCCCTGCCATGCCCACCAAGCCACACCCACAGTACCAGCAGTAAAAAAAATTGAATCCCACCACTGGACACCTGTGATGTAGAATAATCATTTGAAGAAAGTTCCTAGACAGGGTAATAGATCTGAGATAACTCTATTCCCATATTTTACATTTCACTATTCCTCCTCTTGAAATCAAACTTAGCTTTCAACTGCCTTTGCAACTCTAACTCACCCAAATTGAACATCAAACAGAAATCAAACGTAGGCTACTTCAGCTTCTGAAGCATTTTCAACCCTAAATAAATGTGTGCATAATTGAACTGTGGAGCTGCACATGAGCCCAATGCTTGGCCCCTTGGCTGCCATATGACTACATCTGCCTAATGCATTGCCAGTTAAATTGGTACCAATTGCAAGTGCGGTTTGTCCTTGTCATTTAAATTACTTGACAAATGGAAGGCTGACAATGACCTATTTTATATGCAGTCTTGAACAAATCTTGTGTAGCAGGTAAGTCTTGAATATGCATCAGACTCTATTGAGGAAACTCACAATACTGTGTGTTCTTTGAAGGAAGATAAAGGAGAGTACATCATCAGAGAATGTATAAAAGACAACATCTATATGGATAGGGGTGCACAACCAAGGGTAGTGGTGAGGGGGGAGACCATTTTTCTAAAGAAAAATAGAATGGCTAATCCTTGCATGTCACTTTTGGCCCAATAGGTATGTGATGGTGACAATTATTGTCATATCTGACTAATGAAAAATACAGTCCCTGCTAGCCTATTTGGCCCACACCAATTTAGAAATAGAAGTCCCTGAGGCCAATAATTTTTACATGCCTTAAGCCAGATTCATCTCAGCACACATGAGAGTAAACGATAAAAGACAAATGCTTTTCTTTATGCAAGGAGCCCCAAGAGTGACTCATAAAGAGATATCAATTATTCACAGGGCTTCCCAACAGCTTACAATTCCAAGTAAAGAGCCCTTGATAAATAGGTTATTACTGGGAACCCAGCTGAAGCAATTCCTGGTGAAGGGAAAGAAAAGAGCAAGAGAAGAGTGGTCTTCATTGAAGAGCAGAAAGCAGAAGCATCAAACATGTCAACCCCTCACTCCTGCCTTCCTACGGACAGCTGCCAGGACAGAGTGAGTCATAAACCATAGCAAGCCACCTTCTGTCAAACCGCAGGCCATCCACAATGACTTTGGTTTTGCAACCAAATGGCTTTCCTAACATCAACAATCCCAAAAGTGCTTTTTCAACTGAACTTTCTTGTTTTTCTTTGAAGATGTTTCGCTTCTCATCCAAGAAGCTTCTACAGTTCTGGAGTACTCTGGAGTTGAAGAAGCTTCTTGGATGGGAAGCGAAATGTCTTCAAAGAAAAACAAGGAAGTCCAGTTGCCTCCTGAAAGAGCACCTTTGGGACAACCATGACCTGGATGACTGAGAATCCCCATAGGTATCATCAATAATATGATCTGTCTTAAATTAAAGATGCCTGAGATTGAATCTAGGGACTTGTTTTGCCATAAAGAAGATGCTTTGTTTCGGTGCTGCAGTTCCACCGATGAACACCTGATGCAACAAGAGCTCTTAGCTTCAACTGAGCACACTGACTGGAACTATAGATAGTCCCCAACTTACTACTGTTCACTTAGTGACTGTTCAAAATTATGATGGACCTCCCTGGGGGTGGTTACAAAAACCCAGATTCGATGTTCTGACAGTCACACCACCATGGTCACCTTGGGCATTGGGCAACCAGGCTGCATGTACAGCCATCTCCAGTGTCAAACAATCATGTGATTATGTTTGACAATATTGCATTTATTTCCAGTTTTCGGCAAAACCACAGCCATGGTGAATCATTGGTTTGCTTAATGATCCTGGAATTCCCTTAACAACCACTGTCCAAAGGTCATAAAATCAAGCTGGTCCCATGGTTGACCTAATGTATAAGCATCACTACTTACAACTGTGATGGGCAGGCTCCATTATGGTTATAACTCAAGGACTACCTGTAGTTGAATAGAATAGCACCACTTTGCATGAGCTGTGCTGGTTGCCAATAGACTTCCAGATCCAGTTCAAGCAGGGGTGGGATTCAGCCGGTTTGGACCAGTTTGAGCAAACCAGTAGTTCGGGCGATCAGTTGGCCCCTCCACTGCCCTAGTCTATCCTTTATTTCCTTGTTTTGAAGCCCAGCTGATCAGTGGTGGGATTCAAATTTTTTACTACCAATTCTGTGGGTGTGGCTTGGTGGGCATGGCAGGGGAAGGATACTGTAAAATCTCCAGTCAGAGCTGGTATTTTCCAGTTCTCTGAGCTACTCAAAATTTCTGCTACCAGTTTTCCAGAACTGATCAGAACCTACTGATTACCACCTCTGCAGATGATTCACATGGCCAGCAGATTGTCACTTTTCAGGCTTCAGCTGTTTTACTCACCAGGGCTGTTGAGGTAATTCCCCGTTAGGAGAATGAGCACATATAGGGAGACATATTTGAGAGAAGTGTTTGAATAATACACACACAGAACACAGATACACTGTACAGTAAATGTAGGTTTTTACTTCCAGAAAGGTTTAAGCAAAGTCCAAACACAGTCCAAAGTCATTCATAGGTAAATCAGTTTTTCAATCCAGGGATAATCCAATAACAAATTCCAGTATCAAAAACAGTTCAGTATCAGACTTACATCAAATCCATGAATATCAGTCAATTGGGAAAAATGGAGGAACGGCAATACTTTCCAACAGAAGGAAAAAACAGAGACTCACTCACTTCACTGAGACTCTTCTGAGACTAAGGCGAAACAACCCAGGTTTCTGCTCCATCTTATGGCCATTTGAGTAACCACACCCAATTGCAGTTTTTAGCATGCTCTTAAAGACACAGTATTAAAATGTCTATCCTGGTTTATATATTTCTAACCCAAATTCCTGTTAGGTGACTTACATTCCTAACAAGGACTGCAGTAGAAGGTAAGTTATAGAGCAGAAAATTGCTGTTTTTAAAATGCTACGCATGTGCTCACCAAAACGGTTGTTACATCAGTTGAATCCCACCACTGAGTTCAAGGTGCTGGTTATGACTTATAAATTACCAGTTCTGTCCTTTGGGGTCAAGAGAGCCTCCTATAGACCCTCTTTCTTTGAGAAGAGCAAAGGATAAAGCTCTGGAAACAGGTTTTCTCAGCCATAGCCTTCTTGTTCTGAAATAGTCTTCTCCTTGAGATCAGAATAGTCCCTTATCTTGGAAGGTTAAAGAGCTTTCACTGTAGAATTGTCCATTTGTCAGCTTATTTCAGTGGCAGTGATATCAGGCTTTTGTGTTTTCCATATGTGTATCATGACACTGATTGCAAACTGCCTTCAGTCTAGAATTAATTGGGTAGAAAACAAGGCAATTCAGTAAAATAAATTTTTTAAATGGGCAAATGTTTAAAAACCAAAATAGAAGGAAAACCCATGTGAAAATGAAAAAGAGGGAGGAAGGAAAAAGACAAATTTAAATTTAAATAAGTAAGTTCTTCATGGTCTAGTTGGGAGCCGATGAGAACTCTGTGTAGGTGATTTCACAACAATATATTCTTCTCTCTCACTTTTCTGTGAAGCTTCTGCAAAGCTGTGGTGGTTATGATGCTGGTAGGTCAACAAAGAAGGCACGTTGAGTTGGAATCCTTTGATTATATCATATTTGTGCTTGTACAAAACATGGATTTTGTTACCCAATTCTTAGGCAAAACTTGCATCAGGTATAAGAAGAGGAACCCTGGCACAAAATTAGGAATTATGGATTCTTAACATATCAGCTCTGGACTCATTATTTTTCAAACCATGTTTCCTTGCTCAGGGCTTTGTCTCGCTGTTCCCTTGTGGTCTGCTTCAGCTTTGTCTGAAGTCTGACAGTCTGGTTTGCCTGTGTTCTCTCTGCTCTCCATCTTCTAATCCTTGATTAGGTCCCTTGTGTTCTGATTTCTGTCCAAGCTCCATCACTCATGTTCTCTGTCTTCTTATAGAGTAGCTGGTTGGAAGATTGTGGACTTTGTTTCCTTGATCTTGTAGATTCCACATTTATTCTCACCTGCTACCGAGCAAATCTGATGTCTGCTTACTGGCGGAGCAGACCGTAATTACTGAATTGTGGATTGAAAGCTTTAGCTGGTGCACAATAAGCAACAATGTTATCAGATCCCCTGTAGAGCTTTGTGGGTTTGCGGCAATTTGGACGTCTTAGCAAATGGAAATTTAGGAGGATGACTCAGATCCAGTTATGAAGCATCATTAAATGTTTTTTTTTTCCAGAATGGTATCAAAATTATCACCAGTACATGTTAGCTCAGAAGTACATATAATTGCATTTAGTGAACACTGCTTATTAGAGGAATAATAATAATAGAGGCATTCAGATCCAAGGGTCAGGCACAAGTTCCAGATTTTGGGAACCCTATCAGCAGAATGTTCTTACTGAGGCTCACAATAAGTTTTCTTGTGTTATTGTTGCTGGTTAAATTGTTATGTCCCCCCATGCTCCAGTATGTACACTGACCATAGAGAAAATAGACAGTAAATAGAGGGCATTGTTTTTCTTTCTTTGCAATGACAGTAATAGGGATTCAAAAGAGTATCTTCCAGGGGCTGTCAATGGGCCCCCACAGAGAAGAGAACCCAGCAACTGCATGGAATAATGAACTTAAACTATAGGAAGACAAATCAAGTTCAATATAAAAAAAAAATTCTAACAGACTCCCTGGGTAGCAGAGTCAATTACTGTGGAAGAAGTTTGCTGGATCCAGTCAAGCAGAGTCTGGACAATTATTGGTTAGGAAAGTTTTATTTAGATTCCTATACTGAACAGGGGGTGGGTAGACTGAGAGGAATAAACTCAAGAGCGTATAAATGCTCCCTGATTCTGTGATTTCAGCCTCAATCAGCCTTTGAAGTCCACAAATCCTGTTGAATAGAAACCTGAGAGGTAGGGAAGTCTAACTGACCAAACCAGTCTTTCTAAATAAAGAAAGGTCAAAGTCAGAGAAAAAAGCAAGATATTCCAGACAGCAAGTCGCAATTGATCAAATAATGGTCTGCTTCAGCAGTGGGATTCTACCTGTTCCACAACCGGTTTGGTGACCATGCATGCACACAGCTTTCCACACACCAACTGAGGCCTGCAGTGCCAATCAGCTGAGAGGATAAAGAAGAGAAAAGCACAGAGGTGGGTGGGAGGGTCGATCCTGCACTTTTCTCTTTTCCTCCTCTCAGCTGATCATCGGAGGCTTTTTTTATTACTGGTTCAGATGAATCGGTAGGAATTTTTGCTACTGATTCAGCCAAATCGGGCCAAACCAGTAGCATACCACCACTGGTCTGCTTTCAATTCAGGTCCAGTTTCCCAGGTCAGAAAGATTTGATTTATTTATAGAGGAAAAGGCTTACTTTCCAGGATAAAAGTGAACATGCATATGTACCAGATACTGAGTAGCTACTACAAGTCAGGGTTTTTTGTCTTTAATTCTTGGTGTTGTTGTTGTTCGGTTAATTTATTTTCTATTTTTAAATGTTAGTGTTATATTTTAACTACTGTTAACCATCAAAGTGCTTGATAGTATTCCATGATATTCTGTTTTGCAAGTGGATTAAGCATGACCCAAATAACTCTGATGTAGAAGATGACCAGGCTGAGCCTGAGGGAGTGGCCAAATGCATCACCAGTCACCAATATCCAGTTCCATCATGCCCACAAGAGATTTAAGTCCAGCCCACCTTGAATTCCATTGACTCTTATATAATGTCAGTCTAGAATAGAATGGAATGGAGAGAGGCATGGGGTGGCCTGGCATGGCGTGAGAGATGCCGGTTTGGACTAGTTCGCCCATAACGGTAGTTCCCACCACCAGCTGGGTCCGCCCACCTCCCCCGGTGCTATCCCATCCTATATATCTCACTCTCTGGCTCACTCGCCCTGCCCATGCAGCCCAGCTGATTTCTGTGCCTTGCCTGTTCTACTCACCATGGCTGCCCGAGAAGGTGTGCTGGAAGCCACACACATGAAATCACTGTGTGTTTGAAGCTGTGCACAAGCTCACTCATTTTTTCCATTCTGCATGATGTGAACCAGTTGTTAAATTAGTGAAGTCCACCTCTATGTGGAGTGGCATAGGGTGGGATAGAACAGAACAGAATAGAATAACAGAGTTGGAAGGGACCTTGGGGGTCTTCTATTCCAAGTACTTTGACTGTTAGTAGTTCAGACTCTTGAAGAGAGCATTAGAATACATTAAACCTAAATTCATTTGAACTGCCTGAACTCTTGATTTCCTGTGCTAAACAGCTACTATTGAAAGGATCCACCATTGAACACAAAATCATTTACAACAATGGAGTCTCCTCAAGATGAACATATTGAATAGGCTGCTACAGGGCTGTTCTTGTCCTTATGTAATCCAAAACTGATAATAATTCAGGCAGATGTGCTTATTTAACATGAAAACATATTCAGGAACATCTGATAGGACAAAGTAGATCTCATCTATGGATCACAGATGGTTCATAAATATCCACAGCTTGAAGTGGGATAGCTGCCAGTTGAAATGGCATTATCATAGTCTTCTTACCTTTCATTCCTGGTATTTTGCTACCAGGAAATCCTCAGAGGAAGGCATAATATGGTAGTCACAGCAACTGCCTGTTATCATCTTTGACTGCCTTGTTCAGGTTAGGAAAACAAAGCCTTAGTAAGACCACACCTAGAGTACTACATTCAGTTTTGGTCACCATACTATAAAAAAGATGTTGAGACTCTAGAAAAAGTACAGAGAAGAGCAACCAGGATGATTAGGGAACTGGAGACTAAAACATATGAAGAACGGTTGCAGGAACTGGGCATGGCTATTCTAGTGAAGAGAAAGACTAGGGGAGACATGATAGCAGTCTTTCAATATTTGAGGGGCTGTCACAGAGAGGAAAGTTTGAGTTATTTTCTAAAGCACCTGTAGGCCAGACAAGGAATAATGGATGGAAACTGAACAAGGAGAGATTTAACCTGGAAATAAGGAGAAATTTTCCGACAGTGAGAACAATCAACATATGGAATAGCTTGCCCTTGGAAGTTGTGGTTGTGTCATCACTTGAAACTTTCAAGAAGAGATTGGACTGCCATTTGTCAGAAATGGTGTAGGGTCTCCTCTTTGACAGGGGGTTGGACTAGATGACCTATAAAGTCCCTTCCAACTCTGATTATCTGTTATGTGGGAGGAGATGCACAAATACTCTAATTCATTTTAAAGATGAATTGGCTGCTGAATAACCCAAATGTCCTAAAAGGGACAAGACCTGGAGGCAACAGTGAACTGGGACTTGGATCCTTTCTGATGTGAAAAGGAGCCATGTGGAAAGTCCATTCTGGTTCTAGTGGGTTTATTGCACTTCTAACATTTTGCTTTGTGATCCTGAGCAGACAAAAACAATCATAATTGAAGAATTAGAGCTTCATCTAAGCCATATGAAGGCAGATGCCAGAGGCCTTCTATGTATTTTGAATTTAGACTGATAACCTGCACCTGCCAAAGCCAATTCACATTGGCATCTGTAATTTAATCACCTTGTGTGTCACGTCTGAAGAATATTAGAAATATAGGCCTGTGCTTTATAACTAAATTAACTCTGGAATTCTGCTACACAAAGTAATATTAATATCTCTAATCTAATGCTTATCTTCTTTGGAAGGAAATTAATTGCTGTTTTCCCCCCTCCCCTTGGCATTAAAGTTATGTTTTCATATTTTTGCATAATATTCAACTGAGCCATATGTCATAGGTCACATTATTGGTAGCAAACTCCTCCACCTATTTCCTGGCCTAGTCCCACAAGTCAGAAGAGGATCACTTAGAATTAAGTACCTGAGGTTTCTAAGAATGTGATTAAACAGATTATTAAAACAACAATGAATTCATGTGGCATTAAATGTGTTAATAAGGAAACAACGTGTTTCCACAAATTCAAGTTCTAAGTTAGCTCTGGTGGAATATGGTCAGGAATTGCAGGAGGTAGGGACTCTTTTCCAGAGGGCAAAAAGACCTTGGAGCTTGAAATGTCTGTTAGCCAGGAAGAGGGCTCTCCCTAGCAATTCACAGAGTAACAGAACAACAAAATAACAGAGTTGGAAGGGACCTTGGAGGTCTTCTATTCCAACTCTCCGCTCAGGCAGAAACACATATACCATTTCAGACAAATGATTGTCCAGCCTCTTCTTAAAAACTTCCAGTGATGGAACACCCAAAATCTCTGCAAGCTGTTCCACTGATTAATTGTTCTAACTATTAAGAAATTTCTCCTTAGTTCTAGGTTGCTTCTCTCCTTGATTAGTTTCCATCCATTCCTTCTTGTCTTGCTTTCTGGTGCTTTGGAGAATTAGGTTGACTCACTTTTCTTTGTGGCAACCCCAGAGATATTGGAACATTGCTATCATGTCACCCCTAATCTGTCTTTTCATTAAACTAAACATACCCAGTTCCAACAACTTTTTTTTTTTTATGTTTTAGCCTCCAGTCCCCTAATCATTGTTGGTCATTATTGCTCTTCTCTGCACTCTTCTCTGCACTCTTTCCAGAATCTCAACTTCTTTTTTATATCATCACAGCCAAAACTGGATGAGTATTCCAAGGGTGGTTTTACCAAGGCATTATAAAGTGGTATTAAGAGTATATCTATAGTTATTGCAAATAAGTACTTTAGTTTGGTAAGCTTCTGTTAATATGTAAGCAACAATAAAGGGACTATTCAGAAATATATATGTATATCTATGCGTTGCTCTTGGTTTTTTGAGCCTGACATTAACCCAGCCATAGTTCCTACTCTGCATAATAGGGACCTGGAGATATGTTTAGCCTAAGTAGAAAGTCAAATACCTACCTTACAAAAGCACAATTTCTCTATACCTTTGTTTTAGACATATTGCTAAACAATAGCAGGTCTTTTTACAAAAAAACACAACAATATTGATAACCTACTACGGTCACAAAAGATTAAACAAATTGTAGCATCAAAGATGAAAAAGTAAAAACTCAAATTGATCAGTTTAAATAATATTATTTAAAGGCAGTAATAAACAACTCAAGCATGTTGAAATCTAATCTAATCCAATCCAATCCAATCCAATCTAATCTAATGGAACATAACCGCTTTGACATGCTCAGGGAGGAGGAAATGGCTGACACAATTTCACAGTCCCTTGTTCAGAGTTTGAAGGAAAGATATTACATAAAATGAGGACTGCTTACTGACAAAGCCTGCACAGAAGCCTGGATGTTTTAAAACAAAACAAAAACATAATCCTTTGCTGTTTTGAGAACACACCATAGGCATACTCAAAATTGATCCTCATTGATGACCCCACCTTACAGGACAACTTCCTCTGCAAGTCTCATCCAGCCACAATACACTAATTCATTAGAAGACAAAACTACTGAGGTTCCCCCCCCCCCCCATGCCTCCTTTAGCCTCCAGGTGTCGTGGGAAGAAGGAATAACCTTGAAGAACATAAGGAAGTCACCTCTCAGAATAAAGCCGCAGGGTGAGACATATGATGTGGTTTTGGGGAGCTGCTGGCAGAAGAGGATACAACACAACTGCTCTTCATTCTTATGACCCTGACTTGGATTTCCATGAGAGCAAAAGTAGGGGAACTGAGATTGCTGAGGAGATGACATAGCAATAGCACTTAGACTTATATACCACTTCACTTATATACCATTTTACAACCCGTTCTGAGCAGTTTACAGAGTCAGCCTTTTGACCCCAATAATCTGGGCCCTCATTTTACTGACTTTGGAAGGATGAAAGGCTGAATCAACCTTGAACCAGTGAGAATCGAACTGCCAAACTGCTGGCAGCTGGCAGTCAGCAGAAGTAGCCAGCAATACTACTTTCTAACCACTGCGTCACTGTGGCTTTTATAATGGGAAGAATGAGTAACCTTGAGGAACAAGAGGAAGAGCTATTATGAAGACAAAATGATCAGATAAAACAAATCTGATCATTGTCTTCATAGTAGTTCAAGATAAAACTATACACTAGAAAGCATCTCAGACAAAATTTTCCCTAGTTTTCATGAAATTAAAGGGATGGAGGAGGGAAACCTATTCAGAGTGGCAAGATTCCTTTACTATAGATGTATGGTTAAAGTAGCACCTGTGACTTTAGTCCAGTTTACCTTGAATGGCTGACATCAAGATGCTTACTTGCCTTTATGTTTTTATGAGCCAGCAAATACACTTGCAAGGATATCACCAAGGGGAGACAACCAGGGGTGGGATTCTACCAGTTTGCACCTATTCGCTAGAATTGGTTGTTAACATTCTAAGCAGTTTGGAGAACCGGTTGTTGGAAGAAATTACTGGCCTAATCCTGTAAGGAAGGCAGGAAGGAAACATTCTGGTGTTGTTTACAGAAACTGCCTTTCCGTTAACCCTTATTACATTCTTTGCAGGACTAGACTTACTGTCTCAGGAACATCTCTGGAGTTTTTTTGCCTTCCTTTGCTGGTACTTTGCTTGTGTGGAGTGACCATTCAAAGTTACAATGGCACTAAAAAAAGTGACTTATGACCATTTTTTACACTTACGACTGTTGCAGCATCCCCACAGTCATGAGAGGCCAGGCGAGGAGATGCATGCCTCGATGTGAGTGATATTGAGTTGGCCACGCCCAGCCAATAACATGACCACCAAGCCATGTCCACCCAGTCACATGACCACCAAGCCACGCCTCCCACCTAAGCCATGCCCACAGAACCGATTGTTAAAAATTTTGAATCCCACCCCTGGAGAGAACCTGCCATTTAGTTTTCTAAGAATGCCTCTCTGGCCTCTACAAAACTGTTCCTATATTTGATATCCCACTGGAGAGCCCTCAAAACATAATTGGGACAACAGGCACACGCAACAGGTTGTGTCCAGGAAGAGGGGAATTAATGGGATGGGTGCATTTTCTATAACAATCTTTCTCTTTCATAATGACACACTTAATTGGAGTTTTTAATTGTAGATTTAATAGTTAGATTTTATTATTGTGTTTTATTGTACATTGCCCAGAGTCACACTCTGCAGGATTGATGGAGGATGGTTATAGATGGATAGATTGATGATTATTTCAGATCAAGGGTCTTCAAACTTGGCAAGTTTAAGATTTGTGGACTTCAACTCCCAGAATTCCTGAGCTAAGATGACTGGAGGAGGAATTCTGGTTGTTGAAGTCCACAAATCTTTAAGCTGTCAAGTTTGAAGACCCCTATCTTAAATGGATGGATGGTTGATGAATTGAGAGATGAGAGATGAGAGAGAGGGAGGGACAGAGGCAGAGGGAGAGAGAGAGAGACTGTAGCTAGATAGACAGGTAGATATTATTGATTTATTTAAAACATTGATAAAGCTGTCCATCTTCTAACCAACTCTGGCAACTTCCAATCAAATGTAGTGGATGGATGGATAGTGGATGGATAGATGGATAGATATATGGATGGATGGATGGTAGATGGATGGATAATTGGAGATGGATAGATAGATGATAGATTAAAGACAGGCAGGCAGGCAGACAGACAGACATGTAGCTAGGTAGACAGGTAGATATTATTCATTTATTTAAAGTCCATCTTCTAACCAACTCTGGATAGCTTCCAATCAAATTAGATTGATAATAGACCTTAGTTCTAAACAGATCTAATGAGAGAGAGAGAGAGAGAGAGAGAGAGAGAGAGAGAGAGAGAGAGAG
>BLBF01000003.1:6688021-6702794 GCA_015471245.1 Laticauda colubrina
CTCTGGCTTTGATGATCCCTGATTACTGCTTGGAATCAAGACTGCATTGCTCGAACGGGAGAGACAACAAAGGACTGATTTGTAAGTGAACTGACATAGGATATTCTACATGGACTTTGCTTACTGAATATCCCTGAATGGACTGACTACATGATAAATGACTATTGGACTGTTATTTGACTATGCCATAAACTTATACTGGAATAAACTATATTCTTGATAGCACAAGCGTATCTGTTATTTTTACTGTATGTTAATAAACATACAAGCTTAGCTCACTCATTTATCTGTGTGCCTATCTGACTAACGCTGCACATTCTGTTTAGCTTGTCTACCTAACCCTGGTTGGGGAACCCAGGTTTAACACTATTCACTGCTGTCAGACTCTCATGGGGTTTTGCAGGGATCATACCTGAGGTTGTCTGAGCTCCCTGGTTTGGTTGAAGCTTGGCTGATGCAATGTCCTTAGGAGATTGTGCTATGTGGTGAGTTTTGCTGCTATATGGAATAATCCTATTATGTTTTGGATTATCATGTCTTATTCCCATCACCCTGGAGCTGGAGGTCTTTTGTCTTATAGATAGGCTGGATTAGTATTTCTTAATGAGCACCAAATATCTATCGGGAGCAGGAAGCTGGAGCCCTGCATTTCTGTCTCCCTTAGGATTTTTATTTCTCTTCTAGAGGAAATATTTTATCCTGCTTTTTTAATATTTCTCAAAATATTTCATTCTTCTAGGAGAGGGGTGGGTGCTAACTTTCTACACTACAGTCTGTTTAGTCCTCGACTTAATACAGGTCGTCCTCATCTCATGACTGTTCAAAGTTACAAAGACACTGAAAGAAGTGACCTATAGCGTTTTTCACTCTTAGGAACTATTGCAGAATCCCCATGGTCATGGGATCAAAATCCAGATGCACGACAACTGACTCATACTTATGATAGTTGCAGTGTCCTGGGATCATGTGATCAATTTTTTGTGACCTTCTGAGAGGCAAAGTCAATGGGGAAGCCAGTTTCACTTAACAACTGTGTGGCTAACTTAACAATTGCAGTGATTCATTTAACAACTGTGGCAAGAAAGGTTGCAAAATGGGGTAAAACTCAGTTAACAGCTGCCTTGCTTAGTGACATGAATTTTGGGCTCAGTTGTGGTTATAAGTTGAGGACTATCTGTATTAACTGATACAGTATTGTAAGTTTCTTCAGATGTTCTGTATAACTCTTGAATTTGATGGTTCTCTTCTACAATAGGTGAAAAATATTAATCAAGCTCCACACTGTATAGGTCTTCTAACAGTTCAGAGGAGGAAAAAATGTGATATTAAAGTAGCTATAGTAGTACTTGCAAGCAGTGACTGAATTGGCATCTTTATCCCAAGTCATGTTTTATGTTATTGTTTATTAAGGCAAAATTCCTGAGTTCCTACACCACAAAAAGCCATGTATCCTGGTTATGAGAACTATGTTCACAAATGATGCTAAAAACAATTGACAAACATAACATGATAAGGGATTCTGCTCCCTAAAGAGGGAAAAATGGAAAAGAGTAGGCTTTAACATGATATTTCCAAAGCAATTCTTTCTGAAATACAACCTTTATCTATCACCAAGAAAGTCATTCCCTGGTAAACATTATTATCATTAATAAATAAGCTAGAAATAATACTTTTAATATGATTCTTTCATCTATAAGTAACTTAACATATAATTTAGCTGGAAATCAAATGTGTTTTTATTTTGAACAAAAGAGGGGAGAAACCTAATGTTAAGCAAGTAACATTCTTTTACAAAATTCTTTACAAATTTAGCTAAGCAAGCTTTTGCATGTTTGTTTGTTTGTTTTCATTTTCAAAGGCTTTCAAGCAATTTCCCTGGTGATTTTATTGTTCATAAAAAGGTGCATTTCTTTAAAAGAAATGAGTTTGTTGAAACCTCAGCTTTAAGTAGCAAAGGAAAGCAAATTTTAATAAATGTTAATTTCAGTGACACTTTGAGACACACTATGATAGCAGTAAAAATTTATAAGAGTGACTAATTTTTTTCTCTATTTTAATTGGTGAGTTGTCTTTGTTTTATGGCAGAATAAAGGAAATGAAAAAATAATCTCTATGTGGATTTCTCTCCTGTATTTTCCTTTCTCTGTAGACATTATATGTTTCAGATACAACAACAAAAATGATTAATGATCCCTGACATTAGAATTTAAAAAGTCCTTCATGCAATATCCTAGTTCTTCAAGTCTTTTGTAATACAATGGGAAGACTGGAATTAAAATTGCAAAAAAAGCAGAAGGAGGTACTTGGAAATTACTCTATGCAGGAGTTCCATTGTGATATTGAGAGAGCAAAATGAAATGAATATATGATAACACAGATATGAGAGTCTTTCCAGCTTTTTCTCTGAAACGACCCACTCATTTAGAGTTGGCCTCCTTGCAAGAAGAGAAAGAAATACTGGAGATGGGACTACATGATTTGATCTTCTTACAAGGGCTCTAAATACCCAGAAAATGTGATTACTTTTAATGAAGAAAAAAGTGAATTCTTAAAGGGATGCTATCCAATGAATATCAACTCAAATTTACAGCGCCTAAAAACATCTGGGGAGACTAACTTAGCATTAAACTGGTTGTATTAATTGGATTTATGGAGATCCATCAAGGGCTACTAATCTTGGGAGTCAAATTTTCCTCTAGATTGGTGAAAATCATACTTCCAAATATCAATTGCAAAGCAAAATGGTAGAAGGAAAATATGTCTCTGTTTCTTGCATACAAGAGAAATTTTATAAAGATACTATAGTATTTTGGAAAGTGTTGGGAAACCTCCAGCCAGGCTGGAAAGAGGTGTCAAGTGGGGACGTAGCCTTGAGTTCTCACATAGCCATAAGAGTGTGCAAAGTTAGCACCCAACCCTCTCCTAGAAGAATGAAATATTTTGAGAAATATTAAAAAGACAGAATATTATATTTCCCCGAAGGAGAAACATGCTCTTGGAGAGCAGTCCCCATCTTTCTTAATAGCCCCAGCAGGACTGGGCCAGCCTATCTGCAAGACAAGATCCAAACCAGGACAAAGCTATTAAGACAAAATTGCCCAACACCTTTTCAGAATACAAGCTTCTTCATTACAGTGCTTCAACCAAACCTGGAAGCTCAGACAACCTCAGTTATGACCCCTGCATAGCCCCATGGGAGTCTGATAGCAGCCAATAGAATACATATTCTTGCACAGGAATAGGAAGCTCAAGTTCAGAGCCATCTGGTGATATAAAAGCCACCCGCTCTCAACTCCATGTGGTCAGCTGTCCAGAACCACCCATGTGCTTCTGCTTCATCAATAAATAAACCATCTTTCCAATCAGCCTCCATGTTTTCAGTGTCTTTCTCCCTGCTTGGAACTGAACCAGATGGATATTTCTTCCAACAAGAAACATAAGCCTATTCCCACATATCAAATTTTTCAACTTTCAATTTCCAAACATTCGAGGTGCTCAAAAGATGTGACATGCCTTGGGGATTGTAAAGATATTTTGGTTACTTTATTTTTTTTTTAAGCAGTCTATTAATTTTTTCAGTTAAAACACGTCAAACAACACAAAACAGATTAAAAATCTTCAAAAGTGACAAATTATGATTCCTCATTTGTAACATTATTTTGTACTTATAATGACAACTACTATATTATATGTAAATGTGTTTGCTACTATTTGTGCTTATCTTCTTTAATATTTACTATACACTCTATTTTCGCTCAATCCATTCATACCAATATTTCCAAATCCTATAATGCTCTGATAGCTCTTTATCTTTTAAGGCTAAAGTTAATTTATCCATTTCCGCACAACTCATTATCTTTTGAATTACCATTTCATCTGGGGGAATATATTGTTGTTTCCAGCATTGTGCATATGCCAATTTGGCTGCAGTCAAGATGTGTAATATTATATATTTTACATTTCTAGCATATTTTTCCTTAAATATTCCTCATAAAAACAATTCTGGTTTTAATTCAGTTTGTTCCTTCGTGATTTCTTCCAGCCAATTTTTAATTCTCAACCAATATTTTTGGGCTTCTGTATTTTGGTTACTTTAATGTAATTTAGGTGTGCTTGGTAAGTAACTAAATAAATATGGTAACTTTTTAACATTTTGTTTTAACAAATGTTTGTTTCATTCTTGGGAATTCAAGCTGTCTGGAGAGATTATTGTGATACAGGTAGAGGTCAGTTAAGTTGCTGACTTAGGGTATTTATGTGAGGACCTGGTTGCTTGTGCCTGACACTAAAGTCACACCAGCAGAAATAAAGTTCTTCCAAGTTTCACCCCAAGATAAAAAGAGCACCTATTTGAGTGTAAATGCACGAAGATATGCATACTATTAATTGATTGATTGATAGAAATGTATACACTGCCCATCTTACTATGTAAGTGACTTTTGATGGTTTACAGATTAAAAACATAAAATCATATAAAAAGAGACACAGTTAAATTGATAACATTAAAAATAAAAACAATGCTTAAAAAGGTGGAGGGAGCCACCAATCACTCTCAGGGTTGAATAGCATTCTTGGATCCCCATGGTAATTAACAGAACCAAGTCTTAATGTTCTTCTGGAAGGCCAGAAAAATGTGGAACTATCCTCACATCCGGGGACAAGATGTCTATGTGTAATAGCAATAGCAATAGCACTTAGACTTATATACCGCGTCACAGTGTGTTTCAGCACTCTCTAAGATGTTACAGAGTCAGTCTATTGCCCCAACAATCTGGGACCTCATTTTACCCACCTTGAAAGGATGGAAGGCTGAGTCAACCTTGAGCCTGGTGAGATTCGAACTGCCAAATTGAAGAAAGCTTGCAGTCTGCAGAAGTAGCCTGCACTACTTCATTCTAACCACTGCACCACCGTGGCTCTTTTAATCCTGGTCTAATACTGAAGAAGTACACAGACCCCCAAAATAATCTACTGCTACAATGCAACATTTAAAGTCCTTTTACACTGCCCAACGGATGCAAAATGGACACAATGGACGAGAAAAATGTTCCATCCATTGTTATCCCCTCTCAGAAGGGGCAAAAATGTGCATAACCGGAGCGGATAACATGGACGCGGGGAGGATGCAGGGTGGATGGAAAGCGGATGTGGAATGGAAGCCCAGCGGATGGAAGTGGATGGGAGCGGATGGCACATCCGCTAGGCTTCCGGAGGAGCTCAGCAAAGTGGATGTGGAACGGATACAGCGGATGCAGAGTGGATGCACAGCGGATGAAGCGGATGCAGAGTGGATGCAGAGGGGATGCACAGCAGAAGCCTAGCGGATGCCGAGCGTTAATTGCGCATGCGGGGAGGATGCATTGCGTCAGCCCCGCGGATATAATGGAAGCAGCTCAGAAGCAGGTCGCCATTCAGAGGAAAGACCTGCTTCCAGACACATTGACTGCCTTGCCTGTCCTGCCTGCACGTCTGCCTGCCAGCCTTGCTGCCAGCCTTGCTGCCAACCTTGCTGCCAGCCTCCCTGCCAGCCTTGCTGCCCAGCTCCCTGCCAGCCTTGCTGTCTGCCTGCCTGCCAGCCTTGCTGCCAGCCAGTCTGCCTGCCAGCCTTGGTGCCTACCTGCCTGACAACCTTGGTTCATGCCTGCCTGCCAGCTTTGGTGCCTGCCTGCCTGCAAGCCATCCTGCCAGCCTTGGTGCCTGCCTCCCTGCCAGCCTTAGTGCCAGCCTTCCTGCAAGCCTTGGTGCCTGCCTGCCTGCCAGCCTTGGTGCCTGCCTGCCTGCAAGCCTTTCTGCCAGCCTTGGTGCCTGCCTTCCTGCAAGCCTTCCTGCCAGCCTTCCTGCAAGCATCCCTGCCAGCCTTCCTGCCAGCCTTGGTTCCTGCCAGCCTCCCTGCCAGCCAGCAACCCCACAACCATGCTGAAGCACAGCAAGCCTCAGCCATCTGCTGCCAGCCCTGGCAAGAGGGACAGGGCTACCATCCCGCCCCCTGGCCCTCACTCTGGTTCTGCTGGGGCTTCTGCAGCACGGGCTCACTCTTCTGGGGCTGGGGCTTCTGCTTCTTCTACTTTTGGAGGAGCTGATGACAAGCACTCCAGCACCAGCCACCTCCACAGCACCTGGAACCTTCACCCCTGAGACTGAGCGACCAAGAGGAGTGCCAGAGACTCATTTTTGTTTTAAAGCTTCTTGTTAGTAAAGTCTATCTTTGCTTCATTTCTTTTTTTTAATAAAGTCTTGGTGGAAACTTTTAGAAATGGTTTAAGCCTTTGCATGCTTGTGGGATGGGTTAAGATAGCAGTGGGATGGGCAGGGATACCTTTGGTATGGGTAATAGCTGTGGGATAGATAAACCTCCAGTGCAAGCATAGTGGAACTGTATGGTCCACCCTCCCAGGTGCCACACCTTTGGCCCTTTATTATCAATAACAATGTAACCATTGATCCACACATTTGAACATAAACACAACTCTTTATTAAATGCCCTGTTCATTGTAGGCCGACCCAACATACATGGCCCAGTCTCATCAGTGTGATGAGACTGGCGGAAGGAAGCATCCATTAAGCATCTATCATCCTGTCTTGCCACTCCACTGCTCCAGCAAGGAGTTGCACCAGTGTTTCAGCAGGTTGCGCTGATTCTTCCCTTCACGTGAAGCTCTGTTGGGGCCTTGCACATCCTCAGTGTCTACCAGGTTTCGCCCTTGCCTCCATTCCCCAGGCTCCATGTCCCCATTGCCTTGTTGGAGGTCCACGAGACTGTTCTGCAAGACTGGGTAGCGGGTGAGCATTAGATTGTGCAAGATGCAGCAAGCTCCCATGATCCTCCTCACGGTCTGTGGGCAATGCTGCATGGTGGTGAGAAGTACCTGGAACCTGTTGGCCAGGATGCCAAAGGTGTTCTCCACCACCTGCCCTTTCCCTGGACAGCCTGTAGTTGAAGATCCTCTCTTCATGGGTGAGGTATTTGGAGGTGTAGGGCTTCATGAGGTAGGTTGTGAGGGAGAAGGCGTCATCCCCCACGATGAAGTAGGGCACATCTTGTGTGTCGTTGGGCAGGGGTTCTGGATCTGGGAAGCCCACGATGAGGTTGCGTTCCAGCTCCTCCTTGAGGTGACTGGCATTGTATACCTGGGCATCTGAAGATGAGCCGTAGCCTGAAGCATCGATGTACATGAACTTGTAGTCAGCATCGACCATGGCGAAGAGGATGATGCTGAAGAAGCCCTTGTAATTGAAATAAGTGGACCCCAACTTGGCTGGCGCTTTGCAGGCCACGTGCTTCCCATCTATGGCTCCAACGGTGTGTGGGAAGTTCCACCTCTGATACCACTGCTCTGCAACTTTCTTCCATCCTTCTTTGGTGGGGGGGCACTGGAGGAGCTCCTCCTTGTATTCTTCGATGATGGCCTGCACCACTTCTCTGACCACAATGCTGATGGTGTTGTGTGGCACCCTCCAGCCGTACTGCATGCTCCTGTAGGTGGTCCCTGAGGCCAGGTGGCGCAGAGTGAGTGCCACCTTGAGCCCAGATTCCAGCCTGGGCCGGAAGTTGGTGTTTGCCTTGGTCAACCTGGGTGTCAGCCGCTGCACAACTTCATCAAACATGGCTGGAGGCATCCTCATGAAGTTCTGGAATGCCCGAGTGTCTTCGTTCCTGAGCTCCACCATCAGCTTGTTGTACAGTCCGTCCTCTGCTCTTCTGGCGAACCATCTTCGTACCCAGACGCTTCTTGGCCGCCCCTTTTTCTTTCCGTAGTAGAGTTCACAGAGCCTGTAGATGGCTTTGCAGTGCTACAGAAGGATGGTGGCTGCCAAAAGGACTGTGTTATGATCCACGGTGGACATGACTGGATGCTGTGGAAGAGGAAGAGTCAGATGAAGGCTGCAGAGGTCTGCAGCAGGGCTGCTGGTCTGAAAGTGAGATCCAGATGTGTTGCTCCCCCTTTTTATAGGCAGTATAGGTGTCCCTTTGCATCCTCTAGGCATCCTCTAGGCATCCTCTAGACATCCTTAATATCCGAGATAGGTCCCCTCTGCAGAGGTTTTTTCCGTTTTACATGGTTTGTTTCCGCTAGGCATCCATTCTGCATCCGTTCTATGTCCGTTCCGCTTCCTCCCTGCGTCCGAGCGGATGTGAGTTGTGCGGATGCACAGCAGATGCCTAACGGACATAGCAGATGTGTAACGGATGCAGAACGGATGCGTAGCGGATGCGTAGCGGATGCAGAATGGACGAATTGGATACATTTTCCACGCAAAAGTTTTGAGCAGCTCAAAACTTTCTGAGCGGATGAAACGTCCATAAACGGATGCTGGACAGATAGAGAGGAAGCAAAACAGAGGCAGTGAGTACATCGCGTTAACCAACGGATGGCAAGCTTTTTTGTCCATTTTACATCCTCTTTGCATCCGTTGGTGCAGTGTGACAGGGGCTTAAGAATCTTAAAGCAGATTACCTACTATATTTCAAGAGAAATATGTTAGCTTTGTAAGAAGTGAACATTGATCTTTTCATGTGTGATGGGGGGTGATTTCATTGGGGGTGATTTTACTATATTAATTTGTTTAATTTTTATGAGTTTTGTTGTTTTAAATTATGGTTTCATGTGTTGAAAGCCACCTTGAGTTTCCATGGCAAATAGGAGGCAATACAAATCAAATCAATCAATCAACAAAAGAAATACTGGGGAGTTGAAGAAGGATCCTGCATCTAGGAAAAATATGATTTTATTTTTCCCACTTGATTTTCCCACTATTTTTTAAAAAACAAGAAGGCCATTAAAATTTACTGAATTCTTCCAGCCAAATCTTCTATCTTCTAACACATGTCTATTAGTGCCAACACACCAAATCACTCCAGCACATTCCCTCTTAGACAGTAAAAAGAAGTAGAGATCTAAATCAATTTTGTAATGAAATCTGTTGCCACAAGTTTGTGCATCATAATAATAAATTTGTAGTCACTTTGACACCCAAGTAAACTATTGTCATTCAGAGATTGAATTAAAGTCACTGCTTTTCTATGTCAGTGGATGACCAAATCTGTTACATATTTATGGTAGATTTACCATATATAATTGAGGATAAACTCATCCAAGGATAAGCCAACCCTTGACATTTCAATCTGAAAAATGTGTCACCCACAGATAAGCCAACACTCAAATTTTTAACTGCTGCAACAGGTAGGAAACTGAAAACTGTCACACCATGATTTATAAAAATGTCTGGTTTTTTTAGGACTGGGATAGGCTTTAAAAATATTTGAGCTCTGATCCACAGATAAGCTGAACCTCATTTTGGGGAAGTATTTTTAAAGTTCTCAACCTATCCAAGAGAGTATGCACAATGTGATTGCTTCTATTTACAACAATCCAAATTAAAGCTGCAATCATAAAACTAAAGCAACGTAGCTGAGAACCTCAAAGAAATCTACATCAGGCAACCTTAGAGCTTTGTTTAACTAGCAGCCTAATTGTTCTCTACCTTTTCTTCACAATGGACCCCTTTAAATACCTTTTGTGGCCATGGACCACCAAAACAACTCAAGATTTAAATCATAACATTTCTTCAAGCCTTCATGAGTCTCCTGTGATAACATTGCAGAATCCCCACCCCCAAGTGGACCACAGGTTGAGAACCACTGATGTAGCCTAAGGCAGGGCTGTCAATTTCGTGGCCCATGGGCCAGATGCATCACACACTGACCACGCCCATGTCCATCATGATGATGCCACTGTGATGCCATGAGTTTGACACCCCTGGCCTGAGGAGTGAGGAAACAGTTAAAGTGTCAAAGTTTTCTAGAATACCAATAAGTTGAGGGGCCATCTGAACCTCAGGTGAGGTTTTATAAGACAGGTGCTGTGATAGAGATGGCATACCTTCTGGATTCCATTCGACAACAAGAATGGATCCGGTTAACACTCCACCACATTCAAACTAAAATAAGGAGGGAAAGGTGGCTCTGTATTTCACCTCTGAAAATGTTACCAGCATTTTCTGCTTATTTGAAAAAACAATATTTAAATCCCATTGGTTTTTTAAATAAAAAAATTGAAGTCTTTTTGCTGCAGTAATCATAATTTCTAAGTTGGTCTTTGGAAGAACAATCTATACAGCTCCTATGACCCACCTTCTCTACAAAAAACACTGCAATTTATTTCCGATGAAGGCATCTTCTCTTTTGCCAAAGTATTAAAAAGGAACCTTCTCTCTAAACAGAAAAAGAACCCCAGGCTAATTAATTGCCAGGTTTCAAAGACCGACAAAATATTTATTTTCTTGCATCTAAAGAATAATGAAAAGAATGAATCATTTTGAAAAAAGCAGGAATGAGGAAATGTACTACCAACCTGAGATCATACATGTCATGCTTTAGCCCAAAGCAACATTAGCAGGTGAAACAGAAAATCCTCATGAATGCTAAATGGTCTTTCATCTCTTAATCATTACAGTCTTTGGCAAAAGGAACCAATTTTGCAGCTTGATACCTAACTACGTTGGCAAAAAGCTACTTGTATTAGCAATACTCAGGGGTGGGCTTCAAAAATTTTAGCAAAGGCTTCTCTGCTTGGTTGCTGGGTAGGAGTGGCCATGGTGGGCATGGCCTAGTTAGCTTCCTGCACTAAGAGGTGAGGGCATTTTTGCCTTCCCCAGGCTCCGGAGGCTTTCTTCAAGCCTCCAGGAGGGCAAAAATGGCCTCCCTAGGCTCTTGAGGCTCTCTGGAAGCCAGAGATGAGCCGATTTCTGGTCTTCCCACACTTCTGGGAGGCCCATTTTTCACCCTCCCTAAGTCTCTGTGTGTGCACTGCACTTACCTGCATTCAAAACGGGCCGTGAGGGGACTCCTGGGAGGGGCAGGGTGGGGGGGCAGCCAGGAGTGGGATTTGGGGGTTCTCTGAACTGCACAAAATCTTAGTTAGGGCTCTCCTGAATCCCTGTGAATCCCCAGCAGCCCACCCTTGGTGATACTTGCGAAAACAATTTTGTACAAACTCTGAATGGAACACAAAATAATGAATTAGATCTATGGCTGGGTTCTTCTCCTGCCTTCATATTTGGTCTTCAGCTGATAAAATAGAGCAGAACAAGAAATAATTTCTTCAGACAAGGTTTGTAAGTTTCATGAAATACAATACTCCTGAGTGCTCTTATTGGAACCCAAAGAGCCAATTCACAAATTGTACTTGGCATTACTTTTACTGAATAAAGTTCAGTTGGGTGGGTTTAAACAAGATGGTAATGATTTATATATCAACATGGCTGGATTCTTCCAGCACTCTAAGACAATACCAAGCATTGGAGTCTGTCGTACTACTGTAGTTGTGCTGTACTATACTGTAATATTAATACAGGATTAACTGTATTGTAATATCACAAGAATAGGCTGGACTCATGACCTAACATTTCAAATACCTATAACATTAGCTGAAATTTGTTGGTCTATAATTCCTAAAAATTCAGATACCATGGTCAATAGTTACTAACAAAAAGAAGCAGCCATGTGTCTACATTTTCATATGTATATGACAGGGCGCCTGTTCCACCACAGGGAGCAAGAAATAAGCACATCCATATTTAGACTTAAAATAATTATGTTTGGAATTAAACTAACTTTTCTCTATCTCATGCAAACTAATTCAGACCATAAATTGCACGGGGTCATCTCTTCTTGTCGCTATTAAACAATGGAGAAAACAGAAGATCAAGAAGTATGCTTCAAAGTGGAGCAAAAAGAGTTCCAAATATTTATTTGGTAAGAGTTTATGGCATAGTAGTTGTAATTTTAGAAAGAGCAAAATGTTGTATCCAGTATTCTTTCACCTCTGTGTTGCCTTAAAAGATGAAAACTGCTAAGCTGCAAAAAGAAAAATTATTGGTAGTTCCTTAGTGAATGGTCAGGAAGGAAATCCTGGAACCTCATCACCTGGGGTTTTAATTTCAGTGGCAACTCTGGAGTTGGTCTGACTAAGGCCATTTTGAGGCTCCACGGTTGCCGCAATGAAGATGAGCAGTGGTGGGATTCAAATTTTTTTACTACCAGTTCTGTGGGCATGGCTTGGCTTGGTGAGCATGGCAGGGGAAGGATACTGTAAAATCTCCATTCCTTCCCCACCCTACTAACCTGCTTTCCATCTCTGTTTTCCTGCGCAGGGCAACAAATTTCTGCTACTGGTTCTCCAGAACTGGTCATAACCTAATTAAGATCAGGGTTAGTGAGGGGGGAATAGTGGTGGTAGCCAAAACCGGTTTGGTAGCCAAAACAAATGGTTTCCCTTGTGAACCAAGGAGATTCCCACAGGTGGCTGAAGAAAGAAGGACGTTGCCTAAACAACCAGGTTGCACCCTGATTGGACCATGGGACTGTTTGGGGGAAGGGGAAAATCTTTTACTTTTAATTTGGTAAAAAACACAGAACATTTAGAGTCTGTTTTCACCAGCCTGTGCCAAGATGATAAATCCAATGAAACTAATCTTTGAGGAATCTACCTGCCTCAGATTTCTGTTTGCTTTGGGTGAATTCCTTAGAACCCTGACATTCAGACTGGCAAAGAAAGAAAAAGGGACCTTTAGCATGTATGGTAAAAAGGCAGTGTTTTCCACTTCAGTGTTGTTGAAACCTGTGAGCTTCAACTCCTCAAATTCTCCAAGTAACATGGATCTTGTTGACAATACTGGAGCTGAAGCCCACATATCTAGAAATCACCCAGATAGAGACGGTTATACTAAAGATTTTAGCACCACCCTAAGTAAAGTTCTCTCAACTTGGGTTTGTGGATGTGTTCATTCTTCATCAGATGTTCTCACTAGTGAACAGGCTATATGACAGTTATAAGCACCAAGATTTATTTTTAAAGCCATGGATCTCAGATGACAGCCCTGTATGAAAATACTGTAGGGAATAAGATGATGAAGACAACTCTAGAAAGAGTGCAGAGAAGAGCAATAAAGATTAGGGGACTGGAGGCTAAAACATATGAAGAAAGGTTGCTGGAATTGGGTATGTCTAGTTTAATGAAAAGAAGGACATGATAACAGTGTTCCAATATCTCAGGGGCTGCCATAAAGAAAAGGGAATCAAGCTATATTTCAAAGTCCTGAGGTCAGGACAAGAAGCAATGGGTGGAAATTATGAAGGAGAGAGGCAACCTAGAAATAAGGAGAAATTTCCTGACAGAACAATTAGTCAGGAGAACAACTTGCCTCCAGAAGTTGTGAATGCTCCAACACTGGAAGTTTTTAAGAAGAGATTGGATAATCATTTGTCTGAAGTGGTGTAGGGTTTCCTAGCTAGGCAGGGGGTTGGACTAGAAGATCTCCAAGATCCCTTTCAACTTCACTTCACTTCACTTCACTTCACTTCACTTCACTTCACTTCACTTCACTTCTATTCTATTCTATTCTATTCTATTCTATTCTATTCCATTCTATTCCATTCCATTCCATTCCATTCCATTCCATTCCATTCCATTCCATTCCATTCCATTTCATTCCATTCCATTCCACTCCACTCTATAATAAACTATGTTTTAGGTAAAATTGAATTAAGTATTTGATTCTTATTAGCAATTTCAATAGACTATTGAGGTACTTTTCTAAAATACTGGAATTGCTTGAACTTCTGCAATGGAAAAAAAACTCCTTTATCCTTTGAGACTCCCTGCAAGGTATACAGTCTTGGAAATCAGCTTTCTATATATCATGCAAGGAGCACCAAATGTTTAACAAATAGATTCTTGTAAATGTTTGTCCTGCACATAAAGACAAAAATGAATATGGAGATGGACTTAGTTGCTTGCCTCCATGTATCCATTACAAACTAAAAGAGTCTACTAGTATAGAACTCATAAGACATTGTGTTGTTATAGCACACTTTATAAATTCAATGAATCTCATATACTATTTCACCACATACATCTTTATAAGAATCCTTTTAACAGACTATTATCCTCATTTTTCAGTTAAGATGTTGTGGCTAAGGGATTAGTGGTCTGCCAAGTTAATTAGCATGTGTTTTGATATAAAGTTTGCACAGCATGTAAAAAAATTGCTTTTATGACTAAAAGAGTTTGTATTCTTTGAACTTCTCTGACATGAAAAGAAACAAGCAACACTGCTTTGGACATTTTGAAAATGTGAACAGCAAATGTTGACAAGCATAAAAATATAGTGAAATTTCTCTATTTTAATTTTCAGACAAAGATATTTATCCTCAACCTTCTCAAGCTAGTTTTCAAATTCAGTGTGATTAAATTTAGATGAATTGAAACAGTCCTACAACTGGGATTTATGGTAGCGGAGCGATTTTTTAAAGTTTTGAATCTATAACAGCAACAAAGTTGTAAGAAGTTATTGTTAAGCCTGGGTTCCCCAACCAGGGTTAGGTAGACAAGCTAAACAGAATGTGCAGCGTTAGTCAGATAGGCACACAGATAAATGAGTGAGCTAAGCTTGTATGTTTATTAACATACAGTAAAAATAACAGATACGCTTGTGCTATCAAGAATATATTTTATTCCAATAGAAGTTTATAGCATAGTCAAAAACAGTCCAATATTCATTTACCATGTAGTCAGTCCATTCAGGGATATTCAGTTAGCAAAGTCCATGTAGAATATCCTATATCAGTTCACATAAATCAGTCCGTTGTTGTCTCTCCCGTTCGAGCAATGCAGTCTTGCTTCCAAGCAGTAATCAGGGGTCATCAAAGCCAGAGAGAGAGCGAGCAAGCTGTAGCCTTGCTACTTTTATATGGTTTTCATAACCACACCCA
>BLBF01000003.1:6792806-6811320 GCA_015471245.1 Laticauda colubrina
AGATAGATAGATAGATAGATAGATAGATAGATAGATAGATAGATAGAAAGATAGATAAGTAGACAGACAGACAGACAGAAAGACAGATAGATATAGATAGATGATAGATAGATGATAGATAGATAGATAGATAGATAGATAGATAGATAGATAGATAGATAGATAGATACATACATACATACATACATACATACATACATTACATAGATGATAGATAGATAGATAGATAGATAGATAGATAGATAGATAGATAGATAGATAGATAGATAGATAAATGTAGATTTTATATGGTTACCCACTCACTCTCAGTGATTCTACTTTTAAAGCAGAAGTGAGATCTCAGAATTTGAGGGTCCACAAAATTTCTTCAATATTATAAAAATGGTGTTGCCCAATCAACTTCAGCCCTTCTGTATATATGTGCATGTGCCATCATGACACAAGTACAAAAGGATGGACACATAACAAGGTGACTGGATGCTGCAAAACCAGGCTCCTAACTTTTCTTTGAATCAGGTCTACAGTGGAAGTTTTGATTTTCCTAACTTTCTTACAGATCTAACAGATAATCAGAGTTGGAAGGGACTTTGTAGGTCATCTAGTCTAACACCTGCCCAAGTGGGAGACCTTACACCATTTCTGACAAATGGCAGTCCAATCTCTCCTTGAAAGTCTCAAGTGATGGCGCTTTCACAACTTCTGAGGGCAAGCTGTTCCATTGGCTGATTGTTCTCTGTCAGAAAGTTTCTCCAGATTAAATCTCTCCTTGTTCAGTTTCCATCCATTATTTCTTGTCTGGCCTAAAGGCGCTTTAGAAAATAGCTTGACCCCTTCCTCCCTGTGGCAGCTCCTCAAATATTGGAAGATTGCTATCATGTCTCCCCTGGTCCTTCTCTTTACTCGACTAGCCAAGCCCAGTTCCTGCAACCATTCGCTGTATGTTTTAGTCTCCAGTCCCCGAATCATCCTGGTTGCTCTTCTCTGTACTTTGTCCAGAGTCTCAACATCTCTTTTATAATGTGGTGAACAAAACTGGATGCAGTACTTTAAGGTGTGGTCTTACTAAGGCTTTATAGAGTGGTATTATCTTGATTGTATCCCTCTGTTAATACAATTTAGGATTGCATTAGCTGTTTTTTTTGGCGGCTGCTGCACACTGCTGGTTCCTATTTAGCTGGTTATCCACTAAGACTCCAAGATCCCTCTCACAGTTACTGCTATTGAGCCTGGTTTCACCCAGTCTATATGTGTACTTTTGTTTTTTCTTGCGTAAGTGCAAGACTTTATTTTTCTCCACATTGAATTTCATTTCTGCTTTATCTTTGTCCATACAGTCATAAATTGACTTCTATTTCTCTATGGAATGGAATGATAGTAACCAAATCAAAAGAGCCATGACAGACATAATTAGAAAGCTATTATAGAACCATTCGGATATTAAGGCAATGGTTTGGTTTCATGTTAGCAATAGCTCTTTTTCCTTTAAATGTTTTAAATTTCCTGCTTCAAAAGACACATTTTAAATGCGCAAAAGACATGGAAGATGCTCTATGGAAGTATAATGTCAAACCTTGTTCACATGACAAATTTATACTCTGTGATAATCCCAGTTTGAAAATAGCAGATAAATCGCTTTTGGGAGACGTCATGGGTAAGCAGGGGTATTAATATTTTATATCAGCTCTTTGCCCATCAAGTTTTCAAATGATTGGAATTACTGCAAGAGGAATCTGGCTTGCATAAAACTATGAAAGGGTAATAAATTAAGTCAAAACAACTCTTGATTCCCAATTTGGTCAGGATGCATTAGCAGTATTTAAAACTTTAAAACTGTGATCACTATTGAAATTTACTTAACCTAAATTCATGGTATTTTTTTCAGTAAAGAAATAAATAGAATCACTAGTGGTATACATGAATAAAGTTGGAAATGCTGCTATTAACAAATCAACATCTAACAATTTTAGCATTAAGTATGTTTCTTATGCTCTTAAAGATATCATTGAACAAAAGTTTTTTTTTAAAATATTTCTCATGGGTATCTCATGTAATATTTTAAAACAGCTAGCTGTCAGTCTCATAACACATTAATGCAATATTGCATACCAATGCAATACCTATATTTGGTTTAATATTATTAGGTTGTTAAGGGGGTATTATGAAATTTACTTACTACTAAATGTCTCATATCTGTAATCTTTAATTGGGTGAAATCATCAAAACAATTTTTGAAGTCTGGTATCTCAAATGTACCCAAAATCTGGGGTCCATGATTCCTGTGGGATTGAAATTTGGCAAATTTGTGAATTGTATGGTACTGGTCCAGGGAGGCAAGATGAGGAGTGACTGGGCAGGATGGGGTGAGTGGGTGGATGGGGTGAACTGGCGAGCGAGTGGGAGGGCAGGGGCGGGGCCAGCCAGAGATGGTATTTGCCGGTTCTCCAAACTACTCAAAATTTCCGCTACTGGTATGCCAGAACCAGTCTGAACTGGCTGAATACCATCTCTGGTGCCCAAAGGTGCAATAGACCGGTGTTGCACAATCCCTCTGGATCTGAGTAGACTGGCCCTTTCTTCAGCCTCTGGAAAACAGACCAGTTCTACCCTAGTTCTTGAGACGGTGTGTAGACCAGTGTGGTCAGCCATGGTCAAGCTTACAGGAAGTCAGAGGTTGTTGCCATTCTCATAGGGACAGAATAGGATAGGATAGGATAGGATAGGATAGAGGACCTTGGGAGTCTTCTCGTCTAACACCTCTGCTTTGGCAGGAAATCCTATACCACTTCAGACAAATGGTTATCCAACATTTTTTTAAAAAAAACTTCCAGTGTTGGAGCATTCACAACTTCTAGAGTCAAGTTGTTCCACTGATTAATTGTTCTAACTTCAGGAAATTTCTCCTTAGTTCTAGGTTGCTTCTTTCCTTGATTAGTTTCCATCCATTGCTTCTTGTCCTACCCTCAGGTGCTTTGGAGAATAGCTTGACTCCCTCTTCTTTGTGGCAGCCCCTGAGATATTGGAACACTGAGATATTTCTAGACATACCCAGTTCCAGCAACCGTTCTTTTATATGTTTTAGCCTCCAATCCCTTGATCATTTTTGTTGCTCTTCTCGCACACTTGCATTCTTTTATTATTTTGTCCTTGGTCATTTCTGTTTCTCTGTTAAGTAAATTAAGGAAATATCTCTGAGATTATGAGCCAATAGATCATACGATATTGAGTATAGTTTAAAAATATAAATATATTTTTGAATAACATAGCCAAACCTTGGGATTTATCATATGTAAAGTTATGGATTTATCCAGTCTGGAGACAGTCAGATAATGATAATAGCTCTAATTTATCTTCCATTCTGAAAAGACAGTATGGACAGATTTATGCTGTGCCTTTCAATATTATGGAAAGAAGCAATCAATATTATTCCATGTGGTCAAGTTCAATGATGTGTTTAAAAATAAGAAAGAATGATTTAATATTTAATGCATATTAATGTTTAATATTCAATCAATATTTAACATAATGTTTTGGGGTTTTTTTTTTGTTTCTTTCTTGTTTGCTTCTTTGGTTTTTTTTTCGGTTTTCCACATTTCCTTTTCCTTTTCCCTCTTTTTATAGTATAGCAGTAAAATTTAAAAAAAAACATGAAACCATAAAATTTTAAAATCGAAATTCCAAAATAATATCTTAAAGAGCCATACAGATCTTCAGAACAGACTGAATCATGTTAGAGAGGATTAAACTCATTATTCTCCTTGTGTCGATATAATGAGTAATTAATGCAACACCAAAGAGCAGAAATTCAGTTAAGCATGTATAGTTAAAAGAACTGCTTTATTATCTATGAAATAGTTAAGATACACTCTGGTAAGAGAACCATGAAGAAGGAGAAAATGTGAATCTGCTTTTTAATGTATCTCTTTGTTGGGATAAAAAAAAATCCTTGAAACATAAAATACGGAGATATTTTAATACAAGAATATGCCAAGCTCTTGCTTTCCAACTACAAAAGAAACATGAAGACAAGCTGCAGCACACAGCAAAAGAACCTGTGTGTATGGCTGGTCCTCAACTTACAAGCGTTCATTAAGTGACTGTTCAAATTTTACAACAGAACTGAGAAAAGTGACCTATGACTGTTTTTCACACTTACGACTGTTGCGGCTTTCCCCATGGTCATGAGATCAACTTCTGCTACCTTCTGACAAGCAAAGTCAACAGGGAAGCCAGATGCACTTAACAATGAACAACTACAGAAACTCACTTAACAACTGTGGCAAGAAAGGTTGTCAAATGGGGCAGAGCTCACTTAACAAGTCTCTTGCTCTGCAAATGGACATTTTGGACTCAGTTGTGGTCCGAAGTTGAGGATTACCTGTATATGGACACAACCTGTTGAGATCATTTCTTTCAGTTAGTAGGGATCTCAGACAGGCGGCCCGTGGGCTGGATGCAGAGGTGGTATTCAACAGGTTCTGATCATTTCTGGAGAACCGGTAAGCAGAAATTTTGAGCAGTTCGGAGAACTGGCAAATACAAACTCTGACTGGAGATTTTACAGTATCCTTCCCCTGCCACGCCCATCAAGCTACAGAACTTGTAGTAAAAAAAATTGAATCCCACCACTGGCCAAATGCATCACGTGCAGGCCACAGCTACTCCAGCTCTGCAAAGGGGAAAAAAACATCACGATATATCATGCGACAGCAGTGTGATGCCATCAGTTTGACACCTGTGAGAAAGACTCAGTTCTCCTATGTGGAACAGATAGTGGACCAAGTTGTTGACTTCTGAAGATTATGGAAGTTATTCATCAAGGGGAACCAAGGAAGCCTACCTCTTGGAGCAGATTACCAGGATCTTAGGAGAGTTGTGTGGAGCAAGCAGAGTTGGTCATAGATAGAGGAGCAGAAACTGGTCTTGTATCAGAACTAGACAACAGACATTCTGGTGATGTTGATCATGGGGGAACTGGAGGAAAAGGAAAGACCTGTCAATTTCCACAATGGAAGAATGGAGAGGGAAAGTACTAGAGGTGGCAAAGCTAATTATTTTAATTAGAGAGATGAACTAATCCCGTTTTGTTTCCATTTGGAATTTGAAACTGGAAAGAAAATGAAAATCTGATTAACTTTTGATGATTAGATTAACTTTGTTTTTACAGAAATTGCTTGCATCTATCTGAAATGCAAAGCAAAAAGTTGAGCCTATAACCCTACCTTGTATTTTACTGTGCTGAAAAGAGTTATGATGCCTTTTTTCCTTTCTTTTTCTTTCTACTTTACATTTCTTTCATCCCTCCCTTTTGATTTATATTATAATAAACTCATTTTTTTAATAAAAAAGGAACTGTAAAAAAGAGTGTAATGAGCCCTCTTCAGTTTTGCTAGTCTTGGCATCCAGAAACAGAAAAGAAAGAAAATTTAAGGATGTAATTTCACTTTTCACCGCAAATGCTATTTTTTGATGCCCTAATCTCTAACCTGCTTAATATCTGCTGTGCTGTCATAGCTTTTATTTTCCTTCATCAGCCTTTTAGTAAAGGTGACTGCTTTTTCCAAAAGAAAATCTCAATATATCCTTTTAATCACCTGAGAACCAATGCAATTTAATGGATTGTATTCAATATTTTTTTCCAGAGGCAAATTATTATTGGGTTTCATCCAGCATGTTTGGTCCATGGAAGGAAGGAGAATTGTGCTTCCATATCTCAAAAGCGTCTTTCTGTGAATAGACTTTTCTTTCTGTAAATGGAAACTCATTCCTTTTAGTCAAAACTTTGAATACTATTGCTTGTATCCTAACTAACGTGCTATTGGTAAAATGTGAAAGGTGGTATGGAATTTTTAAGAAAGAGGAAAAGCTAGTTCAGCAAGACAATCAGCAATGATTCTGAAACTATGGACTCAGTCATCCCAGTTGTGATTATTCCAAAGGTGCTTTTTCAAGAGGCAACTAGACTTTCTGGTTTCTCTTTGAAGACATTTTGCTTTTCATCCAAGAAGGTTCTTCAAGCCTGACTGGATGATGGGGAATGGAAGGATTTATACTCATTGTAGACAGCTGGTTATTTGCACCTTTTCAGCGAGTTGTTAAGGCCACCTGGAGGTTTATCTGTGTCATCAGAGTAATCTGAGTGTGCAAATGGGTGTGGATCCTTCTTGGAAGTCTTGAAAGGACTGTGTTGTAGACTGGAGATAGATGATGTTGTATCGCTCCCCTTTTGTTGAGAGAGGACTGTTCAATTTTGACATTGATGGCTTCTTTAATCCCTCTTTCAAACCAGTGGTTGTCTCTGTCCAAAATGTGGACTTCACTGTCTTCAAACAGTGGCCATTATCTTTTAAATGCAGATGGACTGCTGAATCTAGTCCTGATGGGTTTGTTCTCCTCAGGGGTGGGATTCCATTTTTTTAACAACCGGTTCTATAGGCGTGGCTGAGTTGGTGGGTGTGGCTTGGTGGCCATGTGACTGGGTGGGCGTGGCCAACTCAACATCACTCATGTCAAGGGGAGCTTCTCCTCGCCTGGACTCTCATGACAGTGGGGATGCTACAACAGTTGTAAGTGTGAAAAATGGTCATAAGTTACTTTTTTCAGTGCCATTGTAACTTTGAATGGTCACTAAATGAACTGTTGTAAGTCAAGGATTACCTGTACAAAAATACAAAAAGCTTCTTTGCTTGCAAAAAGCTGCCCCAAATACCAATCATTAGATTAAAAATACCTGCAAGCCAGAGTTACAAATCAGGTAGGGTGCCAGAGCACCTTGAGGAATTAAAACAGTTAAAATGCAATGATAACTATCAGCAGCCTACTCTTGCTCATAAAGTGAAACCCTTTAGCAGAGAAGGCATTTAAGCTCTCCAGAAAGCACACCCAGGCGAAGCAATCCTTAGATCCTTTTACACCACTTAAAGATACCAGCTGATCTCATTCACCTCACAAGATATCCTAAGGAAATCATCCAGATTTAAGGAAAGGTCACATGGCCCCCAGAAAGGATGTAAAAAAAATCAGTGCCAAGCTTTCATCCTGCCTCTTGGAAGTACACCCCAAAAGGACAGTGCCACATACCATTAAAGCAGTAAAGGAAGAACCCCTCTCCAGATAGAAAAAGAAACCATAAGGTAGGAAAAAAAATTCAAACACAATACAAATAATTAAATCACAACAGTAGCTGTTGCTTGTTAAACCAATTACCAGAACAAATAGACACAGGAACTAGAAGATTTCTTAAAACAGTTTCTTTTCCAGAACAGAGATTAATCTTTTCCCTTCCAAACAAAGCTGAATAGGGAAAATTATCCCATCAATAAACACAGGATTAAACATCATCACCAAGCACAGAATTAAACTTCACCAAAAACAGTTTTAGACCAAAACTTAGAAAGGATATGTAAACTCAAGTTCGAATGTCAATCTTTTTAGCAAGCCAAGAAGAAGTATTTCCAGGGGAGTATTTCCTCCCAACAGCAGTGTAAAAAGCTTAAAACAACCCTTCCCCTTTCAGGAAAAAAACCTCCTTCGGAGACAGTAAGTCTAGGCTATCTGCCAAGAATGTAATAAGGGTGAAAAAACAAAAACAAAATGAGATTTCTTCTAACTTCCCTGTTCTCCAAACTGCTTAGAAAGTTAACAAGGAGTTCTATAGGACCAGTCAGAACCGGTAGAATCCTACCCTGGTCCTCCTATATTGTGCCATGCATTTATGAGAAACCAGAAAGTCCAGTTGCCCCCTGAAAAAGCGTCATTGGGACAAAAAGGAGAAGGCTTATAAAATTGATGTCCAGTCACTAAGATATGTTCAGATCTTTGTGACCCCATGGACCACAATACACCAAGTCCTACATCCTCCACTTCTCCCAGAGCCTGCCGCAACTCACGCCCACTGCCTCAGGGATGGGATGCAAATATTTTTACTTTCGGTTCTGTGGCCCTGGCTATATGGGAGTGGCTACATGGGTGTGGCCATGTGACTGGGTGGGCATGGCTTCTTTTTTTTTTTGCAACACCTCCTGCACTCTGTTTTTTGGCCCCTGGGCCTCATGGAAGCCTCCTGGGCGAAGCAGTAATACAGCAAGGGGATCTCGGCACAGCTGATTGTTGGGAGGGAAAAAAAAAATTGGTTGGCCAAACCGGTAGCTGTTTTTTAACTCCCAGTTCAGCTGAATGGTAGCATTTTTTTTTAACTACTGGTTCGTTTGAACCGGGCCAAACCCATAGAATACAACCACTGCACTGCATTGATGACAATCTCTAACCATCTCATCCTCTTCCCTTCCCCTTCTCCTTTTGCCTTCAATCTTTCCCAAATCAGGATCTTTTCCAGTGAGCCCTCTCTTCTAATTTAGTGGCCAAAAATACTTGAAAACAAAGACTAGAAGAAGCAAAACTGAAGAACACAGGAAAACATTCTCCACACATTGTATATATCATGTAAGAGAGCTCTATACTTGATTCATTATCATCATCATTCTTCATGACTGACTGCCAGAACTAAAAAAAAAAAATCAGCTTAATTCTCAACATCAAATATGTGTCCTGCAATTGAAAATCCAATCCAAACCAAAATATTTGGTATCATAAAGAGAAAGCTAGGAGCTGAAAACAGATTAGCCCTGTAAAATAAAATCTCCATTTTGGAAATAAATGCTTTTGCAGTGCTTTGGCATTTACTTACTGGCAAGAGACTGGTGACAGATTCTATTCCAGCACTGACATGGAAAATGAATTAAGATAGATGTCCCAATGGGGCTGTTGAAACCCATTACATCAATCAAACACAATGTAAAGACAGTTAAAACTATTCCTGCATTTGCATGATCAAATCCTAATGACTGTAAGAAATATTTTCCTTTTCTTGAGGTCTATTATAATTAGATTTATAAAGGTGCTATAAAAATAATCTTTGTTTGCTTCTAACAACAGTGTCCATTTTAATGGTACAAATGTGTCTCTCATGCACCTAAAATGTACACGTGAAAAACAAAGACTCCAAAAGTTTATATTTATCTGTATTTATAAAAATTGACCAATATTTTGAATGAAATTGAGAAAACCATTATATCCCCTTTTTTACCCTCTGAAAAATATTGTGTTTGTGCTTATGCATGCATGATAGCACAGTGGTTAGAAGGTAGAATTGCAGGGCTCACTCAGTGCTCACTCCAGGAGTTCGATTCCAAGTGGCTCAAGGTTGACTCAGCCTCCCATCCTTCCAAGGTTGGTAAAATGAGCATCCAGATTGTTGACTCTGTAAACTGCTTAGAGAGTGCTGTAAAGCACTGTGAAGAGGTATATAAGTCTAACTGCTATTGCTATTGCTATTTATTACCATTGCATCACCTATTGAAGTAGACCAGGGGTGTCAAACTCATATCATCACAGCATGATCACATCACGTATTACAAATTTTTCCCCCCATACACTAAACTGGACCTGAGCATGGCCAGTGCATGATACATCTGATTCATAGGCTGTGAGTTTGACACCCTTAAAGTGAACTATGGGATAGAAGCTTCTGGGCAGAGATGGCTGACTGAACACAGCTCCACTGACAAGTGAGGCTGACAATTTGCAGTCTTGTACAAGGGAATTAAAGTAGATAGTCCCCCTTTGATCTTCTCTGAATTAAAAAGAATGATGGGAGATCACCCAATCACCTTTATAGTGATTTCTTTTCCTCACAGAGAGATTGCAAGAGAGGGGTATGGGGGAAGAGTCATTGACCATTTTCCTTCAGCTGCATCTTGGAGCCCCTCAGCAGTGGTGGGATTCAATTTTTTTTTTAACTACCGGTTCTGTGGGTGTGGCTTGGTGGGCATGGCAGGGGAAAGAAACTGTAAAATCTCCAGTCAGAGATGGTATTTGCCGGTTCTCCAAACTACTCAAAATTTCCGCTACCAGTTCTCCGGAACTGGTCAGAACCTGCTGAATACCACCTCTGCCCTCAGGGTCATTACGTTTGTGGACATCCCTTGCTAACTATTTTCAGAAATTGCTTATGAATGAATTTAAGAAAGTTAGACACCTTCTAAATGACAAGATTGAAAACACAATTGTTCCGTTCGGAAAAACGCGAGGTAGACTGGGTTCCAACAGCAAATGTCTTTATTTCAATTATTTACAACAACGGAATGGAACGGTTTGGCTCAAGCCGTGGCAGCCTTTATATATGGCTTGCCTGCCAGCTTGTAGCCAATGGCAGTTACTTGATTTTGCCGCCTTTCAGCGGTTCTCCTGGATTGGTTCTTAGTGAACCAATCCCATGCAGGCCTTTCTGGCCAATCACATTTGAGACATTTGGAGTATACCATTTTATACAGAACACCCCTCCGCCCTTAGTTTATTCCTACGTGGGAGACGTAGTCGTGCAGGTAGGTGGGGCTTCTTCTGACTCTACTGGACTTGCGCGATTCATTTTCGCTGGAGACTTCAACCGGTTCGGATGGGGTTGCTGTTTCTCCAGCTCTTCTCCATGGAACCGCCTGGAAGGGTGAGTCAACCATTTTGCTACCGCTTGAGTTGCTCAGGCCGGTGGTTTTGCCGCTCCCTCTTGGCTTTCCTGGGCAGGTCAAGCTGGCTTGGCTGGCCCCTTCCAGGATGGGTTTCTCTTCATCTGGATTTTTCCCGCAAGTCTCATCTAACTGTAAGTGTTCTTTTTGCTCTTTTTGATTGGTTAGATGTTCTGGATTTATTTTAAAAAGTTCTTTATTATTATTTCATTGTATTTCCCCCCCCTCCTTTGTTTTTGTCGATTTTTATTATTTGGGGTTGTGTATATGTATTTCGTTCAATATTTCAGGAACGAAGCTGGTCTATGTGCCGCTTCCATTCCCTGTCATCGTCTATGGTTAGGCGGTAGGACCAGGGGCCTGTTATTTGTGTGATTGTGGCTGGAAGCCATAGAGGGTCCCCGGTGAAATTTTTTGCGTAGACTAGATCGCCGATTTCAAACGTGCGGAAACAGCTGGAGAAATCGGGGGGTCTTTCCAAAATGTAGTTTGGTTGAAACCTATCTAAATGTGACCTAAGTTTTCTCCCCATTAACAATTCTGCTGGGCTCTTGTTAGTTACAGTGCTGGGGGTGATATGTTGGAGGGTGAGTAGACAGTTAATTTTATCCTGGACATCCCCGAGGTCCATTTTTTCTAAACCCTCTTTTGTAAATCTGACCATTCTCTCGGCCCTACCATTTACTGCTAGGTGGGCTGGCACGGTTAGTGCATGGCGTATACCTAGGGAGGCTAGGTACTGCTCAAATTATATAGCGGTTAGTTGAGGCCTGTTGTCGGAAAATAAGACATCCTGCAATCCATGGGTTGTGAATAGTTTTTTGAGTTGCTTAATAACCGCATCGGTTGTCAGAGATGACATTACTACAACTTCCAACCAATTTGAGTATGCATTTACAACAATCAAAAAGGTATGCCCCCTAGTAGGACCCGCGAAGTCAATATGGATCCGAAACCAGGGGCCTCGTGGGGTCTCCCAGTCCCTTATGGGTGCTTGTGGTGGGGTAGGTCTGGTTTTCTGGCATTTAGTGCAGGTAGCAACCCAGTATTCAATATCCTTATCTAAACCAGGCCACCAGACATAGCTCCTAGCTAGGCTTTTCATTTTTACAATACCAGGGAGGCCCTCGTGAAGCATGCCCAACACTCTAGTTTGTAGTCTAGCAGGAATTACCACACGATCAGCCCACAATAAACAGCCTTTTTGAATTGAAAGTTCAGTCTGTCTGGTCCGGAAGGGTTTAAAGTTTTCAGTTTTTTGATTTTCCGGCCAGCCTTTACCTACCCAGTTTAAAATGCGGGCAGTCACTGGGTCCTTGGCGGTGGCTCTGGTGACATCGTTTGCAGATATTGGCAGTTCGGGGCATGTTTCTATTTGCAGGGTGGTCATTGTTGGCGCCGGGTCTTCCTCTGTCGTTGGCAGCGGTGTTCGACTTAATGCGTCTGCATGGGAGATTTGTTTCCTGGGTTGGTGTGTCAATGTGTAAGAGTATGCTGCTAGGAATTCTGACCATCTAGTCATCCGCGGGGACAAAATGTTCAGTGTAGGTTTGTTTCCTGCCAGAATTCCTAGTAACGGTTTATGGTCAGTTACAATGGAAAATGTTCTTCCATAAAGGTACTCGTGAAAACATTTCACTCCGGCGACAATTGTCAGGGCTTCTCTGTCTAGTTGACTATAGTTACGTTCTGCTTTAGAAAGAGTCTTTAAGTAATAGGCGACGGGTGCCTCTCTCCCATCTGGCAATTGGTAGCTCAGGATGGCACCGACTCCAAACGGTGAGGCATCGCAGGTGACCGTCAATGGAAGTGTGTTACTAAACTGGATAAGAACGGTGTCTGAGGTTAATAAATTTTTTATTCTCTGGAATGCCTTTTGTTCTCTATGACCCCAAGTCCAATTAGTTTTCTTATCCAGCAAACGGTGTAATGGTTCTGCTATCATTGCTTTGTGGGGGAGGAATATCTTATAGCAGTTTATTAGACTCAAAAATGCCTGCAATTCCATTTTGTTTTTTGGTTGTGGTGCGTCTCTAATAGCCTTGACCTTTTTTTCTGTAGGGTGTATACCCTCTCCATCAATTAAGTAGCCCAGAAATTCGACGTGATCAGTCATTAAGCAGCATTTTTCCTTTTTAACTTTCAGGCCGGATTCTCTAAATATTGTTAGCACTTCTCTTAGTCTTTTTTCTAGTTGGGTCGTATCTTTAGCCGAAATTAGGACATCATCAAAATATGGTATGATCCCTTTTATTCCATTTAATAGGCGTTCCATGAGGCTTTGGAAAACGCCTGGGGCAACGCTTACTCCAAATTGAAGTCTGTTACACTTGAATGCCCCTCTGTGAGTTACTGTTGTCTGTGCCTCAGCCATTTATGGGTCTACTGGAAGCTTTTGGTATGCTTGTGCTAAATCAAGTTTGGCAAAAAATTTTCCTCCCCTGAGTGAGTGAAATAAATGTTGTACGACTGGCACCGGGTATGCGTTCAGGGTAGCCTTGTAGTCTCCACAGATATGTACCGACCCATCAGGTTTAACTGGTGTTACTATTGGCGTCTCCCACCTAGCATGGTCAATAGGTTCTAAGACCCCTTGGTCAATTAATTTATTCAATTGTTCCTCTATTTTTGCTTTTAATGCAAAGGGAACTCATCTGGCCTTTAACCTTCTAGGGGCCACCTGGGGGTCTAAACTAAAGGAAATTGGGCTCCCCCGGTACCTGCCTAGGGAGCCATCGAAAATATCCTGGAACTTGTGTATCAGGCTTTCTTCCCAGTCAGTACTTGGCTCACTCCGGTCATTCCAATGCCCAATGGTGCGAACCATTCAATGCCCAGAAGGCTGGGTCGGTCTCGGTCGACTATTGTTAGAGACAGGACTTCAACGTGCTGCTTGTAGGTGACTCGGAAATGTCCTAGACCTACCACAGGGATTCGATTCCCTCGGTAGTCCTTTAGAATTAACTTTTGTTTCTGGAGTTCTTTTAATTTGATATTTGGGACCAGTCGTCTGATTGTGTCCCAAGACACCATTGACAGGAAAGATCCTGAATCAACTTCCATCTCACAGGGGCTTCCTTCAATTTTTACGATGATTTTGACTTTTCTTCTGCTTTCCATCTGAGCGCTTTTGATAGTAACAGTTTGATGGGTCTTTTCTCGGTTACTGGCTCGTTTGTTGCACTCCCACTTTCTCTCAGCTTGCTTCGATTCAGTTTGTGGTGGAGAGTTACTGCGTCTGTTAGGGCTGTTATTTTTGCGATTCCTACAGACTTTCTCGATGTGTCCCCTTTTCTTGCAAGCTCGGCAGATGGCATCAAGGAATCTGCAATCGGCTCGAGGATGGTTTCCTCCGCAGCTGGCGCATTCCCGCCAGTTTATTTTTTCACGCCTTTTTTTGTTGGCGTATAGGCGGTGGACCTCATCATCATCATCTTCTGATTCTGATGATTCGTCAAAATCTTAGTGATGTGTGGTGGTGGGAACTTGCTTCTTTCCTCTGGATAGGATCATTTCATTGTTATTTGCATTCATTTGCTTCATAGTTGCTGCTGACTTTTTCATGGCTTCTGTGGCTGTGGCTTCTGCGATTGCTTCAGCCACTGTTATATTGGGTTTATTTAGCAATTTACTTTGTAAATTAGAGTCTTTTAGGCCTAGGACCACTCGATCTCGCATTGCTTCATCTAAGTTCAGGACCTCGCACGCTCCCCCCAGTTGTCAGAGGGCTGCCACAAAGTCAGCGATGGTCTCGCCTTCTTTTTGGTCCCTTCGGTAGAACTTGTGCCGTTTGATGAGATTTGACACTACTGGTGCGTAGTGGGCCTTTAGCATCCGCTGGAGTTCAGGCCAGGTCATTTGTTTTACGTCTCTGGGCTTCGGCAATGCTTTGGCCATCTTGAACACAGTTGGTCCACAATGCGTTAGGAAGACAGCCCTCTTACACTGGTCTGAGATCTCCTCTATCTCGTTGTTTTCTAAATACATTTGAAAACAGTCTACGTAGGATTCCCAATCCTCTTCATTGGGATTGAAGGGTGCGGGCGGTGCATTATTTCCAGCCATTGCTTCTAGCCTGGATTTCAATTCACCGTGTGCACAGTCTCACGTTTTAGGACGATCCCATCCTCATCGCCAGTGTTCCATTTGGAAAAATGCGAGGTAGACCGGGTTCCAACAGCAAATGTCTTTATTTCAATTATTTACAACAATGGAACAGAACAGTTTAGCTCAAGCCACGGCAGCCTTTATATGCGGCTTGCCTGCCAGCTTGTAGCCAATGGCAGTTACTTGATTTTGCCACCTTTCGGCAGTTCTCCTGGATTGGTTGTTAGTGAACCAATCCCATGCAGGCCTTTCTGGCCAATCACATTTGAGACATTTGGAGTATACCATTTTATACAGAAGAACAATGTCAGTGTTGATTCTCAGTGAAAGAAGATAAACTTCTAAGAACTTAAAATAAAAACTTATAACTTCTTAGAACTTAAAATTAAAAGCAAAAGGTAAAATAAGGTTTTGGCTACAGAAAGTTCTAAGGACTCAAAAACATTTGAGTTTTGGACTTTGATTATTAAGATTTTTGAAACTATTTTTTCAACAGAATATATTTTGGAAAAAGAAAAAAATGTTTTTACATTTGCAGTCATAAGACAAGCATTTTATAATGGTGTTTAGAGATATCTTTGAAGAACTGCATAGAGATCTGCTTCAAGACATAGAGACTATATTGTGTCTTCTAGAGAACAGTCTGCAACCAAATGAAGATATCAGAGAAAGACAAAATCAAGAAAAAATTTCTTGAGGAGAATATGAATTCTTTGAATAAAAAAAATTGTCACCAGATACACTGCATGAGGTTTTAAAAATAAAAGAAGAAAATAAAAATGAGAATCCCAGAGAATAATTAGAATAATTTCCTTTTGTTGGATTTACAAAAGAGACTGTTTAAGGTGATAAAGAAATTTGTAATAAGGGTTATTAACTATCTGAATAGATCACAGAAAAATACATTATTTATATAAAAGCAAAAAAGACGATAGGTTTATTTAACCATGGATAAAATGGAATATTATTGTTATTCTGGGTATTTTTTTTTTTATTAATTGCTATGTTACAGGATTTTCCAAAAATGGATATGATCTAAAAGCTTTTTCCCAAAGTTAATTTATACAGCCCTAATTTTACAGTATGTATTGTACATAAACTGGATTTACACTTTACTGTTATTCTTTAGTTAAAGTAAGGAAGTTTGGAGATTTTTTTTAAAGGAGAAAGGTCAATTTTCTGTTAGAATAGAAGGATTATTTTATGTTTGTGAAATATAAGTGGAGATATGGAGTATATATTTGAAGATAATATCAGCAGGTGCAACTAGAACCAGAAACAAAAAATTTACTGCTGATCAATTATGTTACAAAAATCTTGCCAGATCAACTGCATTCCCTTGCAAATGGTGAGATAAAGCTTCAAAAATTCTGGGGGAGATCAGGCCTGTGCCACTTCCTGCAGTGCAGTGACTCCAAACTCTTGCCACTGTTAACGACTTCCTTTAGTCTAGATGGAGATTCCACCACAGATAAGATTTTATTTGGGATATTGTGTATTGGGGCTGGTCTTCTATAATTGGGGAATGGTGCCCTTTTGCTAGGTTTAATTTGAAGAGGAGGTAATTTTGCTTATATTAGGACATTGGGAACACTTTATGACTTTCCAATGTGATTTTGTTACAGTTAAAAGTTGGGATGTGGAATGTTTTGTTTTAATTTTGTTAATCAAAGTTAAAATCTTAGAGCTTTGTAGGGACCTTCAATCAATCAGAATTAAGCTGAAAGGGTCCTTCAAGGTCTTCTAGTCCAGCGGTCGCCAACTGGTGGGCTGCAGCCCAAAATTTTGGTGGGCTGCAGAGAAATCTCACCCCCAAAGCAATTAATCCAGGCTGCGCAGAAACACAAGGCTGTGCCACCCGCATGGTTCATGGGAACCCTCCCCACTCACTCACTCTTTACTCAGCAAACTTGCCTGTTAAATTGCTATTTTTCCCTTTTCCGACCATCAGCTATCTGCTCTGTTGGGAGATTTAGACGAGCTAGGAAGCAGGAAATGGTTGGATTTCTTGCTTTCTAGCTAGTCTTTGGATCTTCGGCTTTGCTTTTAAGCACAGCCGAACCTCCCTTAGGACTGAAGGTTCTATTATTCAGTGAAGACTCATGGCAAGCAAATTTTATGTGACAGACTCAGGTAGCCAATGGCAGATAGATAGATCACTGAATGATTCTGTGAGCAACTCAATCTGCCTGCCTGCTTTGCCTGATTTTGGGTAAAAGTTGCTCTTTTTTTAATAAAAAAAAGTCAATATTTACACACATAGTGTGTTGTGAGTTAATTTTGTGAGTTTGCTTGCAAGCAAATTTTATTGACAGACTGAGCTAACCGATGGCAGATAGATAGATCTTTGAATGAATCTGTGATTCTGTGAGCAACTCAGTTTGCTTGCCTGCTTTGCTTGATTTTGGGTAAAAGTTGCTCTTTTTTAATAAAAAATTCAATATTTATATAAATATTTATAATATTTAATTACAAACCATGCCAGCCAGTCATATGACCACCAAGCCATACCTACAAATTAGGCCACGCTCACAGAACTGGTTAGTGGTCCCTGGGATTTAAAATTATGAGTTTGGTGGTCCCTGAGTTCCAAAAGTTTGGCGACCCCTATTCTAGTCCAATCCTCTGCTCAAGCAGAGCATCTTATATCATTTCAGACAAGACTGTCCAGTATCTTCTTAAAAATCTTCAGTGATGAAGCACCTACAATGTCTGAAGGCATGCTGTTCCACTGGTTAATTGTCTTCATTGTTGGAAATTTCATTGTTTTTTTTCCTGTCCTCTGGTGCTTTGGAAAATAAGCACTTAGACTTACATACCATTTCACTGTGCTTTACAGCCCTCTCAAAGCAGTTTTACAGAATCAGCCTATTGCCCCCAATAATCTGGCTTCTCATTTTACAAACCACAGAAGGATGGAAGGCTGAGTCAACCTTGAGCCAGTCAGGATCGAACTGCCTGCAGTCAGCAGCATTAGCCTGCAATACTGCATTCTGACCACTGTGCCACCATTTTATGAGATGAAGAGTTTTACTAAGAGGACATGAAGAGATTAGGGAGTTTTTTGCATTGTCACAGAGGATGGGGAGTCTTTTTTTTAAAGGGGGTGTCTTTTTATACAATTATATATTTTGTTCTATTTTGTTTTTTTCTTTATCTCTTGGTTGCTTTATTCAAACCTCTAATATAATTATCTGGGGGGGGGGGGGGGAAGAAGACGTAGGACATGGTTTTAGCATTATTATTTTTTTCACAGATGATAGCCATAAAGAGAGAAATAATGAAAGAAACTCAGCAAAGCTAAGTCATCTATGAGTGGATGAGAATTTTCTTTTGCTATTTTTCCTGGTTTATAGAAAAAAGGTTTAATCAGGTTAAGGCTGCTTTGGGACTTACAAAGAAGTTTTCATGTGTTTCCTGCTAAAAAATGGTCTCCAATTTTCAATAGTTGTGATCATAAGAGGCTTTGAAGGCCTCATGTAGCCCAGAGCTTCTTGTTTCCATAAACCCATGTGTCATTGAAACAAAAGAAACTTGGTTAATAGGTGGGAAAACATTAATTTATGACTGGCTCTTCTTGCTCTTCTCAGTTTTCATCCCTCATTATTATGTACATTTCTGAACAGATGTTTACATTCACATAATATATATTTGATTACTACCACACGCCAAACACAATAATTGCTTAAAATAAAAATACTTAAATTATGATAATGATTCCAAAAGGTATACAAATTTAGATTTTAATTGATGTTCAGTGCCAACCAGCAAGAATACAGTATATATCTCTATTCCTTTGATATTCTGTCTTCCAGTACTGAGTGTAGTTCTTGCATTTGCAGGTCTTTCTTTCTTTCTTTCTTTCTTTCTTTCTTTCTTTCTTTCTTTCT
>BLBF01000003.1:6811330-6857486 GCA_015471245.1 Laticauda colubrina
TCTTTCTTTCTTTCTTTCTTTCTTTCTTTCTTTCTTTCTTTCTTTCTTTCTTTCTTTCTTTCTTTCTTTCTTTCTTTCTTTCTTCAATACAACCTAGAGCAGCTAACAATCAGAAAAATACTAAGTATGTAAAAAAAAAAAACCCTTATGATCCACCATTAAAAAAAAATCCCTAAGTTTGCACTAGAGTTCAAGAAGAAAAAGTTTAGGACCCACCTTCTTAAAGGCTTTATGTATTAAAATCAAAAGTTGCTGAAATACAGAGAGTCACGGCATTTTTTTAAATTAAAGCTTGTTCAACAGCTTGCAAAATCAGCCTTGTAAAGCTAGCCTCATACATTGCAATACAATGTGCATTATTTAGTCTTGCTTTAGCCAGATGTATGGTGTAACTTCTGCAGGAGATAAAGTTGATGAGTGTAAGTTATGAAAACAGAAGTCAGAGTGGCTTCACATGATAAATAAGTGTGACATATCAACTCAGTCATTAAGTACAATATACAGTATGTTTATATAAATACTTATCATGGATCATTCTGAAACAGTCACTGATTCAGGGTGATCCAAGGCAACTAATTTATGAGATTGATCTACCAAATATGGAGGCAGTATATAATTCCGTGGAGTCCACTGAAATTTTCTTTAAAGGGATAGTCTTCCAGTAACTCAGGTATGATTAATTACACATGCTGATAATAGCTACCAGTCTCTGGAGGTCAGTGAATTAATTTTAAGATTCCCCTCCTCGCTTGCCTGACTACTTCTATTTTTCTCCTATTTCTATTATGTAAGAGAAAGATTGCCCACAGATTCAATAAAAAACAAATAGCTAAGAAACCCACATACTGAAATTACAACTACCTACCTGAGCAGTGTCGAAGCATCATATTATTGACTAGAATAATCTCATTTAACATGAGTTAAAATAAAAACAAGACGTGCACAGTATATCAAATAAAGGTTAAGCTGTACCTGTAAAAGTTTATTTCTTAACTAGCTCTATACCTGTGTTTTGCGACTAAACACGATTATGTGGTCAGGCTTAGTTTTGGGGGAGGAAAATAAGGGAAATAAATTCTTCCTCTGCCTACCAGCAACCTTCTGTATTCATCTGGCTAGTGTCCTATCAATATGTGAGAGTTGAGGGCTGTTTGGAAACTGAAGCAGTATTTGATGTATGAGCAAGAAGAAGACAGAAAGGAGGCTTAGCATGGCTAAGCTCAACTATTCTGTTCCTTGCTGCTGTGAAATTGAAACTCCTCTCCTCTGCTTGTGTTTTGCATTTGGAACAGATTTATTTTCAGGTGGGGAGGGGGAGTAGAACTCCTTAACATCAGAGTGTGTAAATAATAATATATGAAATACTAATGCTCTGATGGTCATTTTGAAAAATCCTTTCTTAGTGAGCACCTAACTATGTTTTTACTTATACCTATTATCTTGTAAGCAATTGACAAAAATAAATAAATAAAATAAAAATAAAATAAATAGATGTACAGGTTACAGTCCTTCTTGCTACAGCAAAGCATATTTGCATCATCACTTGTCTAGGCTATCACAACATACTCCCAGCTGGGTTTCTGTTGACATCCACTCAGGAGTTGCAGTTGGGTACAAAATGTGTATCCTGTTTGTTTAGCAGCATTTTCCACTTAGAACACAATACACTTGTGATCCAGACTGTGTCTTGTCTTTCAATAGACTTCTCAATGCAATTTGAAGGGCTGGTTTAGATCTGAAAATGGCACTTGAATACCTGTAGATCTCCCCTTTGCAATAGACACCATCCCCCTAAAAATAGATTTGCCCATTTCAAGAGTACCTTTTCTCAGCTTCAGTGGATTTACCAATCTACCTGGACAGAGACAGCCTCACAACAGTTATTCACAGTCTGGTGACTTCTCAATTGTATTATTGCAATGCATTATCTGGAGCACTCCCTTCGAAAATAGTTCAGAACATTCAATTAGTTCAAAACAGAGAAGTTAGATTGCTCATTGGGACTGACTGATCGATCATGTTGTGTTATTTCTTTACCATCTATACTAGCTGCTGATCTGTTTTCATACTCAATTCAATGGATTAACTTTGATCTTTCAATATAGTTTAGGATCAGGTAAGATGAAGTATGTTCCACCTTAAGATTTTCTAATGAGACCTTCCTCCAGGCACCCTCATCAAAGGAAGAAAGTGTGGAGAGTCTCTATAAGGTTGAGAGCTCTTTCTGAGGAAGGGAACCTCCTTTGTGGAATTGTGCCTCCTGAGAGCTTGACTGACACTCACATTAGCATCAGTTCAGTTCTTAAACTGATCATAGATTTGACAGAGTTCAAAAGAAACAAAGCAATATAGGTAGTCCTTGACTAGCAACGAAGACTTACAATTAAGGCTAAGATGCTGAGCTTGTCAATCAGAAAGGGTGGCAGTTCAGTGGTTTGAATCCCTAGTGCCGTGTAATGAAGTGAGCTCCCATTACTTGTCCCAACTTCTGCCAAACTAGCAGTTCGAAAGCATGTAAAAATGCAAGTAGAAAAATAGGGACCATCTTTGGTGGGAAGGTAACAGCGTTCCATGCACCTTCGACCACTTGACCATGGAAGCATCATCAGACAACACTGGCTCTTTGGCTTTGTAATGGAGATGAGCACTGTACCCTAGAGTCAGGAACGACTAGCACATATGTGCAGGGGAACCTTTATCTTTACCTGACTTACAACAGTTCATTTAATGACCATTCAAAGTCACTACGGCATTGAAAAACTGAGACTTATAACCATTTTTCATAGCTATAACCGATGATCATGTGATCAAAATTCAGATGCTTGGTAACTGGTTCATATTTATGATGGTTGCAATATCCTAGAGTCATGGGGTCCCCCTTTGCAGCTTTCTTATATACAAAGTCAAGGGGGAAGCCAGATTCACTTAAGAACCAGGTTACTAACTGATCAACTGCAGTGATTCCCTAAACAACTGTGGCAAGAAAAGTCATAAAAAGGGGTCAAAACTCACTTAACAAGTGTCTCACTTAACATTTTAGAAATTCTGGGCTCAGTTGTGGTCATAAGTCGAAGACTACCTGCACAGGTAGTGCTTGATTTATCACCAATTGCTTAGAAATCATTTGAAGTTACAACAGAACCTCCTCCAAAAGGTTTTTATAACTCGCTTCCAAAGTTCCAATGTCTGCCTCCACATGGTCACATGACTACATTTTGGGTGTTTGGCAATCAAATGACCCATATTTACAGCAGTTTGCAGTATCATATGACAGCAATGTGTCATGTTTTTTGCCCAAAACCAATAGTATTCTTGTGGAGGCATGAAAGGTATGGATACAGAAAAAGAAGATTATATGAGACCAATACTCAGTAAGGGTTTTAATAGTTCATGAGGCCTATGATAACAGCACCATTACTTTAAACAAACTATTTTTTTAATAGTCTATTTTATGGACTTTCTAAAATTCAGTTCCTTTAACTCTCTACAGTTCATGGTATCCATTTCTGGATTCTGTTAAAATCTAAAAGCTGAATAATACATCCGCATGACGAGTAATTCACTTACAGATTTTTATTACCCCATATGGTACTTTTCAAAATACAACCAATTGGTTAAATTCAATGTGAATGGTTCAGTCATGGATCATTAGTCCTGAAGCTAACTGATGCCACCATGTTGAGAGGTAATATAACAAAAATACCACATGCTAGGCAATAAATCTATCACTATCTAAGAGAGGTTGATGTACTACACTGAGATTAAATACATGGTATTAAAGGATGAAAATAAATTAAACAGCACTAAATAAATAAATGGTAACAGTGTGTTACTACTATTATTACACTGGTATTGCAGAGCAATGAAAGGCTATCATAATAGTAGAGCAGACTAGGACATATTCAAAGACTTGTGTATTTTACTTCTCTTTCTGAAAACAAATCCCATTCTTATTAAACAGTTCTGAAATGTCTCTGAATTTCAAGAAGAAAACAGGCATAGGGAGTACAAGTAGTCCTTGACTTATAACCAGAGGTGGGATTCATAACCAGGGGTGGATGATTCAATGAGGCCTGATCCCAAGAAACTAATAGTGCATTGTGTGGAAGCTTGACAACTAAATGTGTGGAAGCTTGACAACTAAATGTCTATGTAGGTACTCAGTCATCCAGGTCATGGTTGTTTCAAAGGTGCTTTTTTCAAGAGGCAACTGGACTTTCTGGTGTTTCTTTGAAGATGTGTCACTTCTCATAATAAGAACATAATAAGTTCCTGAGACAGGAAGTCTAGTCCTGCCAAGAATGCAATAAGGATTAATGGAGAGGCAGTTTCTGTAAGCAACACCAGACTGTTTCCTTCCTGCCTTCCTTATAGGATTAGGCCAGTAATTTCTTCTAACAACTGGTTCTCCAAACTGTTTAGTATATTAACAACCGGTTCCAGAGAATAGGTGCGAACTGGTAGAATCCTACCCCTGCTTATAACCCATTGCTTACCAACTGTCTGAAATAATAACAGATCCCCAAAAGGTACTTCCTAACCAGTAGTGGGATACAATTGTTTTTACTAGCGGTTCTGTGGACATGGCCAGGTGGTCATGTGACTGGATGAGCATGGCTATGTGGTCATAAGACTAGAGGGGGGTCAAAAGTCTTTTTTTCTTTTTTTCTTTCGTAGCCTAGTGGGCCTCAGGGAAGCATCCTGGAAGCAAAAGGGGGGTGGGCTCACAGCACCCTGTGCCACATTTTTGGCCTACAGGGCCTAAGGGAAGCCTCATGGGTGCTGAAAAAAGAAGCATTTTGAAGCCTTCTGAGATAAGTACAAAAGTGAGGGGGGAATCACCTGTGCCACATGATTTAGATTAGCTACAAAGGAAGAAATCTGACAATTTTCTGCTTTCTAGCTAATCTAAATCGCATGGTACAGCTGACTGTTGGAAATACCAATTCGATTGAACCAGTAGCATTTTTTTTTACTACTGCTTTGGACGAACAGGCCTGAACCAGCAGCTTTTCACTTCTATTTCTAACATCTTCCGAAGTTCAGATAGTGCCCTCCAAAAATATTTGCCTAAGTAAATACCAAGACTTTCCATTTGCCTTTCATGTTTTAGTCAGAAGGTTTGCATATGTGTAGTATATGTATCAGAGGTGGTATTCAGCAGGTTCTGACCAGTTCTGGAGAACGGGTAGTGCAAATTTTGAGTAGTTTGGAGAACCAGCAAATACCATCTCTGACTGGCCCTGCCGATCCCATCTATTCTCTGCCTCCTGAGTCCCAGCTGATCAGCTGGGCCTTCTTTGGTTGCCCTGCACAGGAGAATGGAGCTAGAAAGCAAGTTAGTGAGGTGGGGAGGGAATGGGATTTTGCAGTATCCTTCCCCTGCCACGCCTACCAGGCCACATCCATAGAACTGGTAATAAAAAATTTTGAATCCCACTACTGACATGTATGTATGCACATGTGTAACATATATGAGTACATTTATAAACCCACAACAGAAGTAGGATTTATACTGTTTAGTTGATTTCTTACTAAAATCTAATAGCACGAGTAAAGCCTTAGCATAATTTATTAGAACAATTAGAATGCTTCCTTGTTGTCTGCTAATTAGATTATACTTTGTAGTGGTAATTACACCAGACAAAAGAGAAGAATAGTTTTAGATTTCTAAAATCATCTGTAGACTACTTGAGGAGAGAATGATCAATAACACTAATCTAGTGGAACACACGTTCCTGAAAAGAGATATTTTTTCTTGATAGATACCCTAAATAATCACCGCGGTTTTTTGAAGTCCATCTTAAGCCTCATCCTCTCTAAAAGAAGCACCGACACAGAGGAATATTTCTGAAGCAATTGTCATACATCAGGAATGGCAACTAATATGTTCTGAGCTTCATCAAAAAAGCACTGGAGTTATTCTTTATGTTCAGCTGCAGAAAGAGAGTACAAGACAATTACGGGTCTGTTTGATCTTTGGGAATCAACACAGAAGACATTCCTGCAGGTCCTCTTCCTAAATCAAACTTGCTAAAAAAAAAAAAAAAGGATGCCCTTAGTAGATCTTTTATAGAGCTATCATATTTGATTGTCTAGGATTTTGCAGCCCATATATAGTAAGTCTACTTTTTAAGGATGCATCCATAAGTTTGCAAGAAGGAGCAGGACAGTAGTTTCAAAATCACCATTGTCTATAACAGATAGGAATGACCTCATACATAATTTTTGTATGCCATCCAGAGTTGCAGTCATATACAGTAAATGCAATGGAGAGATGGATAGATGGATGCTGGATAGAACTAGTGCCTGGACCCTTATGGCTCCCAGGTGGGGAGAGGGACAAGCATGAATCGTGACCAGATGACTCGGCCCAGAAAAGCCTACTTTTTGGGAGGGGGTGGAGCTAGAAAATGAAGGGAGGATGCCTTTGGAAATTGAGTGCAGGAAAGCTTCAGGTCGATAGCTGTCAGGAGCAAGTTGCCCTGTCACTGTTTGCCACTATCCCTGCCCAGGAGCCATCACTTATGACCATTGTAGCATCCCCATGGTCATGTGATTTGCATTCATATGCTTGACAACTGACTCACATTTATGACAGTTGCAGTATCCCAGGGTAATATGGTCTCCTTTTGCAACCTACTGCCAAGTAAATTCAACAAGGAAACCAGATTCACTTATCAACCGCGCTACTAATTTAAGATCTGCATTAAATCACCAAACAAATGTGGTAAGAAACATCATAAAATGGGACAAAACTCACTTAACAAATTTCTCGCTTAGTAACGTAAATTTTGGGCTCAATTGTGTTCGTAAGTTTTGCAGAAGAATAGAGTTGGAAGGTCATCTAGCCCAACCTACTGCTAAGCAGCAGACCCTACACCATTTCTGAACAAGTAGGAGTCCAATCTCTTCTTGAAAGCTTCCAGTGATGAAGCTCCCACAACTTCTGAAGGCAAAGCTGTTGCATTGGTTGATTGTTCCAATTATTAGAAAATATCTCCTTATTTCTAGATTGAATCTCTCCTTGATCAGGTTCCATCCATTCTTCTTTCTCTGGCCTTCAAAAGCTTTGGAAAATAGGTTGACCACCTCCTCTCTGTGACAGCCCTTCAGTTGAGAATTCTGTATTCTTTGCACCTTGGCTTGACTTGGCTGGCTCAGGACTTCTGGGAGTTCAAGTCCACAAGTCATAAAAGGGCCATAATTCCTCACCCCTGCTTTAACCAAAGCAAGTCCCACTGAAAAGTGCATTGAAAGCTTTCCGGTGTTCACTCTGCCGCCACAGCCGCTGCTTCATTCAGGTTTGAGAGAGTTATTGCAACCTCCAAGGATTCAAATCAAGGTCACCTAGAGCAAGTGAGGGAGGAGAAATCTGCCTCTCCTCTTGATATCTAAGCCCCATTTCCCAGATGGGATGCTTACCATTCTTTGAAAGCTCAGTAAAATTCTACATTTGTTTTCAATTGAGTGAAAAGAAACACATTCCTGAATTTCTCATGAGACCAGCACAAAATCTAAACTCTTCACTGATAAGCAAATAGAACATGTCACAGGCAGTACAGAGTCAATCATTTAACCAAAGAAGGTGCAAAGAATAATGTTGTGGATTTTAAAAGAGAGAGAGAGCGAGAGCCAACCAGGGGGAGCAGGATTGCAAGCTAGGATATGTTTGATAGAAGATGGCGTTCCTTGAATATGATCAGACACATTGAAATGTATCAGATTAATTGTACGGGAGTTAATAACAAATTTGTAAATAATTTAATTAAATGCCTCTAAGATCATCTTGCTTAATGTCTGGAGAAAGAAACAATGTACACCATAGTGCACTGCAACAGATATGGGCTTGCTTAAAGGAAATCACTCAGAGCTACTTGCAGAGGGCAAGAAAATACAAGGGTCACTAAAGCCAAAAGGAATCTGGAAAAAAGTTAATATAACATCCAAATGATTCTGGCATTGACTTCAGGTAATATAGAACAGCCTTCTATTAATGTTTGATCTGAAATCTCTGAAAAGAATGCAAAGCATAAAGGAATCATTTGGCTGAGTGAATGGCTGTTCTAAATAGCTTAGGGCTGTGATGGCAAATCTGTGGTACGCATGCATCTCAGTGGGCATGTGCATCATCACCAGCTGATCTTCTGAGTTTTGGCACCGGCCAGCTGGTCTTTGTGGATGCTGGAGTAAAAAATGCTATTTTGGGGGCCATTTTCTAGCTGTTTTGGGAGCCAAAACTGGCCCAGAAAATGGCTTGAAAAACGGCCTGAAAACACCCTAAAAATGCTCCATAAACAGATATGCGGACACCGGCCAGCTGGTCTTTGGTTTTCTGGCATGCCCATGCATGTGTGTTCTGATTTGGGCACTCAGTGCCGAAAAGGTTCGCCATCACTGGCTTAGGGAATATAGGAAAGCCTGAAACAAAAGATTCTGTTTTTAATAGTGTTTAATGACAAGATTTCTCTCCCCTTCCCAAAGTTACACTACATGAAATTTTGGGGATGATTATAATAGACCTCTTCAACTTCAACTCTTCACAAATATAATTTCAGAACGACCATATCACACAGAAATTTTGGGAAATATGAAATTAACTTTGAATGATTATAAGGTATTTGATTGTATACCGTTTCCAACGCATCAGTTCAACAGGCCAAAAGTGCTGGTTTTCATTTATACTCAATGTCCAATGCATTTTGCTGCAGTGTCCAAAAGGAGTCAGCCAGCATTGGTGGATTCCAGTTGCTCTGATACCAATTTTCATTATGGCAATATCCTGGTGAAAATTTTCACCATGCCCATCATCAATTGCATCTAGTTTTTTGGGAAATAAGTTCAACTGTGAATGCAAATGATTCAAATGAATCTTCAGTGCAGGGGTGGGATCCGATAGGTTAACTACCAGTTCGGTGATTTACAAGGTTCGGTGATTTACGATGTGCTTCCCTGCACGCTGCTGGCACGCGGATGTAAATCGTCATCAGCCTGGTGCCTGGACAGCTGAGCAGCACTGCATGCCGAGAAGCAGCCTTTGGAAAAGTACTTTTTTCCTGCTTTTTAAACTGCAGCTGTGCCTTGCACAGCAGCTGAAGTTGAAAACGCAGAAAATAAAGGTCAGGTAAGAGCCTGGGCGAGCGGGTGGGCAAAAACATCAGCAGACATAGAACCAGTTCTATGTCTGCTGCTCTTCAGAGCTACCAGTTCTACAGAGGTGGACAGAACGGGTAGAAATCTAACCCTATTTCAGTGCTATGTCGCACTTCATGATCTTGTATGCTGTAAGGCAGGGGTGTCAAACTCATGGCATTACATGATGAATTGGCACTTAATTTTTCCCCTTCACTAAACTGGGTGTGGGTGTAGCCAGCACTTGACACACCTAACTCAGGGGCCGGGAGTTTGACAATCCTGCTATAAGAAGTTTATTAACCAGCTGAATGTAGTTTAGTGCTTTGTAATGCTCAATGACCTCTTTGAATGCTTTCCAAATGATTTTTCTCTGGCCCCACTAGCAGATCTTTGAACTGCTTGTCACTGATGACTTTTCTGACCTTTGGACCACCAAGAATGCCTTCCTTAACCTTGGCATCAGTTATTCTTGGAAACATCTATCTCAAATAAGAAAAAACTTTCACCTTCCTTGTTCATTGCTTTGACAACAATTTTCATCGGTCCAAGTTTTATGTGAAGTGGAGACAAAAATATTTTTGTCATGGCAACCAAATGGTTCACGTGGCATATTTTTCTCTCCTGGAACCAAATTCTTTCTAAGTGGCCATTTCTTTTTCCTATTATGTGACACTTGCACAGCTGTCCCATTCACGTATATAACAAAATCATTTGATATGACCAAGCTTGGTATATCTGAACTGTATTCTAAGCAGCAAACTCACCACTTTTCAATCTCCATAGATATTCCAGTTGTACCTGGTATACTGGATGTGTTTTACCAACAGCCCATTTTTGTAAGTTTCTTTTATATGTGCAACATAGCCCATAGGTACTGAAAGTTATACATTTCAATTGTGTAAAAACAGACAATTTCTATAATGTGACAGGTTAAGTTACAAGTTATTTTTGTGTTAAGCAGCCAAAAATGTATAAGATATATATTTTTCTTCAGGAGGTAAAATCTGCAATCATTACATGAAGAACAGCCTTATATTAAGGCTTGATATGAAACCTTTGAAAAACATGTGTTAAGTGTGAGTTAGATATAATCCAGTTTTTGAATACTGTATCTCTGTAAGGTATACTTCTAGGGTGCTGGCTATGAATCAATGGATTAGTAATTCCCAAAGACAATCCTTTCCTTTCAGTTCCTAATAAGGAATAATACTGACTTATCCCTTCAAGGATGTCAGTTAGGCCCGGTCCCACTGCACTTACAGATGCAAAAAGGATGTAAAATGTTAACAAAAGCTTGCCATCCGTTGGAAAACACTATGCATCCATTGTGTACTCACTGCATACGTGTTTCATACGCTCTATCTGTCGAGCATCTGTCCACTGCAATTTCATCCACGCAAGAAGTTTTGAGCTGCACAAAACTTTGTGAACGGATGAACTTTCCGCCACATACGATGTACATCCGCGACATATACGGGCAACAAACGTTCTATGTCCGTTATCATCCGTTAAATGTCCGCTGTATCCTCTCTGCATCCTCTGGCCATCCCCTCAATTCACATCCGCTGCAGCTGAAAATGGAAAGAGGGAGGAAACAAAAGGTACACGGAACGTCTACACAGCATTAGTAGCACGGAAATAGAAAGGATGTAAGCGTATGCATCTCATATATAAAGGATTAAAAACTGACAAAACGTTTGTATCTGGATGTATCTCATATATTTCGGATGTCTGGAGAATGTCTAGAATATGTAGAAGGACACCTAGCAGACAACCAATATTTTCTATAAAAAGGGGGAGAAAATCATCTGGATTGCTGAGATGGTGGACCATACAGTCCCACTATGGTTGCACTGGAGGTTTATCTATCCCACAACTATCCTTATCTATCCCACAAGCATGCAAAGACTTAACCATTTTTTCAAAGTTTCCACCAACACTTTATTAAGTAAAAAAAATGAACCAAGTAAACTAAGTGTCTTAAGCGAAGATAAACTTTATTAACTTTCTTAGGTAAACTTTATGACTGTATTAAATAAGCAAAATGAACCAAGTAAAGTGTCTTAAGTAAAGATAAACTTAACAAGTAAACAACTCAGTCTCTGACACTATTCTCAGTAACTCTGAGTCATGTCCATGGTCTCAGCTATTAAGCGGGCAGGGACTGTGGAGGTGGCTGTGGCTTGAGTGCTGGTCTGAGGCACCAGTGGGGTGCTTGGCCCCGAGGGTACAATAGGTGGTGATGTGTTCAGGAAGCTATCTGAGAGCTGACTCAGTCCCGTGAGGTAGAGAGGCCCTTCATCAAGGACTTGAGATGTCAGGCCTAATACTGATGACAGATTGTCCATTGACGGGCTTGGCTGTGGGGTGGAGGAAGGGTTGGGAGGAGTGTAGTGGGGCTGTCTGGTCTGCAGCTGGGTGAGGACTGGCATCTGTGGCATCCGATGAACCTGGGCCTGGACTGGGAAGTTCTGCTTCTGCTGTGGGAAGTCCTGGTAGTCGTAGCCTTGGTAGGTGAGGGGCTGTTGAAAGTCGTGGAAGGGCTGTGACATCGCCTGTGGTGGAGAAGCAGACCTGGACCGGGGAGGAGCAGCTTCAGCTAAGCCTTGAGGGTTGTGCAGAAGTGCTGTGATCCTCTGCTTCATCACCTGGTACTGGGCCTCGGGCAGGTCCCTCAGGGTCTGGCTCATGTAGGTGATGAAGGTGTTCCAGCCCGAGAATGCTCTGTCCAAGTGGACCAGCTGAGAGAGAAGTTCTGTGCTGGTCTTCCTTGTGTCCCTGATCTCCAACAGCACACTGTGGTCCTGGCCCTCCAGTCTGCCTCTTTGCCTGCATCCTCTGGAGCTGGGAGTGGGGGTAGGGGTGGGGGTGGGTTGGCCTCTGGTGGCTGCTGCTTCTTCCTCCATTTGTGACAGCAGGGCATCATCCTCCACGGGATCCTCCAAATCATGGGGAGTGCAGCTGTCGGGGGGGGTCTCTGCTATGGGGCCCTCTGAAGACACCTGCCTGGACAGGGTAGCTGGCTCCTGACTGGAAGAGGACTGGCTGTCTGTGGGCTGTCTGAGGGAGAGGGGTCTCAAAGGGACTGCTCCTCAGTGGCGGATCTCACCCTCGATGAAACTGCACTTGGCCATGACGTACATCTCCTGGTCAGTGAGCTTGACAGTGGCCTGCCCAGATTTCTTGAGGTGTAGCTTGCCATACCAGGTGTGCATGTGCTTCCACCATCCAAGGAGTACTTGTGCAGTGTACCCCAGGCTCTCTGCCTTGTCTCTCCAAGCTGCCTGCTTCTTCTTGATGCTGCGACAGAGTCTGTGGCCCTTTCTCCAGAGGTACTCGTTCTCCCTCAGCCATTCCAGCATCTCATCCTCATGGTCCTCGAAAATGGTGTACTGTTTCCTCTCTCCCTTCTCCTTCCCTTGCCTCTTCCTCCCTCTGGCAGGAGCTTCAGCAGGGCCTTCAGGGGCTTCAGCATCAAGGCCTTCTGCAGATTGTTCAGGGCCTTCAGGGCCTTGAGCAGCAGGGCCTTCAGTAGCAGGGCTTTGAGGGGCTTGAGGGCCTTGGGGCTGGTCTACCACAGCAACAGCAGCAGCAGCTTCAGAGTCAGTGCCAGGGGGTGGGATGCTGGTTCTGCCCTTCTTCACCTTGCCAGGGCTTGAACGAGTTGGTACAGGCTTCCTCTTCTTGCCTGACTGATGAACCATGGTGTTCCTGCTAGATGTATGTGGCAGCATGTCTTTCCCCTATATACTGACTGTGTGAGTGTGGCATCCTTTTATATCTGCGGAGCTGATGCAATTCATACTCCCCGCATGCGCAGTGAATGCTTTGCATCCGATTTACATCCACACGGCATCCCCTTTGTTTCCTATAGGCGTCCGTGATGCATCCGCTTCATCCGCTATGCATCCGTCTCTTCTGCTATGCGTCCTCTTCGAAATTCTCCCCCGGAACCCCTTCGGAGGTGTCATCCGCTTCCATCCGCTTTCATCCGCTAGGCTTCCTATGAACATCCGTTTAACATCCCTGCTACATACTACCCACGTCCGTTCTTTTCCTTTCTTTTCCATTCTGTTTATGCAAATTTTCACCACTTTTTGGAGCAGATGACAATGGATGGAGCCACCCCCGAAATTTTGCTCGTCCACTGTGTGCATACATTTATGCATACATTTTGCGTCCGTCGGCCAGTGGGACCGGGCCTTTAGCTAAATAACCATCCCTTTAAATAAGCACCCTCATATCACCAAAGCCCTCAAGGACTTCCTGATAACCTCAATAAGCTAACAGCAGCCAGCTTTAATTGTTATTTCTCATTCAATCCCAAGGAACCTATCACTATTCTGAATGTTGCTTAAATCTGATAATGGGCTGATAAGGAAGAAACAAATGAAATTAAAGTAAGTGCTTTTGGTAAGGAAAAAGCTGGACTCCACCCAAAATGATTCCTGTTTTGAATGGGGTTATAAGCAAAACAGCATGTTTGCTCTTTGGAAAGATTCCTTAACCTCCGTGTTCATTGTAAGTGCTGTAGTGAAGAGTGTGGTTGAGAACTATGGTTATCTTCCCACTAATTGTGACTTGACCTCAGGGGTGTCAAACTCGTGGCCCACGGGCCGGATGCATCATGTGCTGGCCACACCCAGTTTAGTGAAGGGGAGGAGTCCTGATATGTCCCTTGACGCTACCATGACAACTGAATTTGACACCCCTGTTCTACCTGAACTGGTCTGACTTAGCAAAGCCTTGGTTACATTGTACTGGTTGCCAAATGTCTACTGGGCACAATTTAAAGTGCTGGGCTCTCACATTCTGAATCTACTCAGTTACTTAGTTCAACTGAAGAATTCCTTGCCACCAAGAGCTTGGCTAGTTGTTTTGTGAGCAGGAGGCAGATGGTCCATTTGTTCTCGAAAGAATCACCTGCCTCCTTTGCAAGTAGCAAATCTTCAGACAGTTTTCATTAGCTATTCCTGATACTGTATGTATTTTGAACCAAGACGTGAACAAAACTAAGAACTTGCAACTGACAATGGTAAGCCGTGAACTCATATATCACAACATTGCTCTAGATTGAACATTTCATTCCTTGCATCTCTCCTTTTGGAGTTCAGAGTCTCCTACCTAACCAGAGCAAGAATCGGGCAATATGTGAATGTTACTCCATTGAATCCATAAATGTCCATGAAGAAAGGGACAATAGGGAATCAAATGATATTACAACATCATTATATTCTCATGGTTTGCTTGCACACCAGTAATTAAATCCAAAATGGGTTTTGCCAAGTTCTTACACAGCAGAGATTTTGAACTGTCATCTTCCCCATATTACCCTTTACATGTCCCTCTATAAATTTGCTTTTGAGATTCAAGTCAATATAGAAGAAGGGATAGGTTGCAGATGGTCAGTCCTTCAATATCGGGTAAGTCAATAAACTAACCCTTCAGAGATTCCTGGAAGTTTATTTTATTGTTATATGCCATATTAATACAATTTTGAAAACCTACATAAAATTGAACAGCAAAGTCCTTCTCAAGGCCCATCTTAAATCTCTCTGCATAGATGGAGGTTTCTTCTTAGGCAAGACACATTCGTATCTAGTGCACAATTCATTATTAATTAGGGCAATTATAGCTTAAAGTTAAACTGAACCACATCTCAAACTTGCTAGAATTAATCACGCTGCTAACATACTTAACTGTGAACAAGAATAGGAAGGATTCTGTCTATCCTATTGACTGTACATAGGGTTGGCTTACACATGATAAGATTTGCTATGCAATGATGTACACATATTAAACTGCAGTTGGTTGAGTTCACAAAATATGCGATGCCAAAACCTTGATTTAAACAGTGCAATGTTTAATTTCATATCATATGCTAAGTTAAAACAATGTTCAGAAAAAGTTTTGGGGAAGCTGAAGAATCTCTGGAGACTTTGGTGCAGAGGTGGTATTCAGCAGGTTCTGACCAGTTCTGGAGAACCGGTAGTGGAACTTTTGAGCAGTTCAGAGAACTGGCAAATACCACCTCTGAGTGGCCCCATCCCCACCTATTCTCTGCCTCCCGAGTCCCAGCTGTTCGGCTGGGTCTTCTTTTGTTGCCCTGCACAGGAGAACAGAGCTGCACAGCTCTTTGTTGCCCTGCACAGGAGAACAGAGAACAAAGCAGGTTAGTGGGATGGGGAGCAGGGGTGGGATTCAAATTTCTTAACAACCAGTTCTATGGGTGTGGCCTAATTTGTGAGTGTGACTTGATAGTCATGTGACTGGGTGGGCGTGGCTTGCTAGCTAGGCATGGCTTGATGGTCATGTGACTTGCTGGACATGGCTTGTATGTAAATATTATAAACATGTAAATATTGAATTTTTTATTTAAAATAAAGCAACTTTTACCCAAAATCAGGCAAAGTAGGCAGGCAGATTGAGTTGCTCATAGAATCACAGATTCACTCAGAGATCTACCTTTCTATAATCTGTTGCCTGAGTCTGTCACACAAAATTTGCTTGCAAGCAAACTCATAAAATTTGCTAGCAAGGAAACACAAAATTAACTCCCAACACACCATGTATGTACATATTGATTTTTTTTATTTAAAAAGAGCAACTTTTACCCAAAATCAGGCAAAGCAGGCAGGCAAATTGAGTTGCTCACAGAATTACAGATTCACTCAGAGATCTAGCTATCTGCAATCTATTGCCTGAGTCAGCACTGAAAAATAGAAGCTTCAGTCCTAAGGAAGGTTCAGCTCTGCTCTCAGACCACTTTTCCCCCCCTATACCACCCCTGACTGGGCCTCTCAGGAGAGCCTCCTGGGTGAAGGCAAAGCAGTAAAAAAGTAATTTAGATGAACTTGAAAGCAAGAAATCCAACAATTTCCTGCTTTCTAGCTCATCTAAATCTCCTGGCACAGCTGATAGTTGAAACAGCTGATTGTTCGGGGGGGGGATGGAAAAATAGCAACTTACCAAAAATTAGGCTAAGGCACAACACAGGAACATTGGATGGCATGCATGCCAGGTAAGGAGTGACTGGACAGGGCGGAGCAGGGTCAGCCAGTTGTGTGATTTGCCAGTTCTCTGAACTGTGCAGAATCATAACAACCAGTTCTATAGAACCGGTATGACCAGGTGAGGAAGGAATGGAATTTTGTGGTAACCTTCCCCCAGGAGTGGGGATGGAATGGGGATTTTACAGTATTCTTCCCCGGCCATGTCCACCAAGTCATTTCCACCAAGCTATGCCATGCCCACCAAGCAGTGCCCACAAAATTTTTTGAATCTCACCACTGACTGGACGAAATATCGTATGCTGCATTTCAACAGTAGGGCAGGGTCAGATCACAAACCAAGACTGAATTCATTCATACTTACATTTGTGGGGGTCTTTGGTGGATTCTGAGCTTGGATATCAATGTATCAAATATCAATAAGTAATAAATCTTCCTCTTTGGTTCCATTAAAATACAGTTTGGAGACACAATCACCTGGAGCTACACTATAGAGTTTAGGGGAGCAAATGCAGACATAAAGCCACCAGCTTTGCATTCCTGGTTCATTAGCAACCCATCAACACTTCACCCCATTGATTCATGTATCTGTGCCAGATTTAAGGGGTGATTACTTTCTCCTTCACTTTCTCTACTCCTTGTTCTAGGTGGTTTTCTTTTAAAACAAAAAACAAAAACCCTCTTAAACCTTGACACATTGATTCTCAGTAATAATCTTAAAAGTGCAAACAAAAATTTCTGTCTCCTTGAAATTATGCTGATACTTTCCTGATGATCTACACAATGCAAGGAAGCCAAAAAATGTCTTTCAGTGTCTTTATGGACATATGTATAATCCACATAATGTAAATGGCAGCCTTATGTACTCTTTTGTTCTGTATATCTTTAGTTCAGATTATTTCACTGGCGCATTAAAAATTGGTTAGCTCTTATGTCCTAAAATGTATCAACTGCTTTCTTTATGGCTGTTACATTATTTAATGTTTTCTCTGCTCATTCCTCTTTAGGGGGTAGTATAATGACCAACACCACATGATTCATGTCTTATCTAAATATTGTAACAATTCCAATTTCCATTCGGGTCCTTCATTAAAAAAATAGAACAGGACCTCAAACAGACACTTTGCTTTCCATAGCATTTCTAAAATTCACAGTGATGATTAGTAGTAAATCCAAAGAACCATCTCACCCCATTGGCTTGCCCCACCCATCCTGGAGGAATGGGCATGCTGTGGACTCTGTCAGTCAATTTGCTTTGGCTGATAGGGTCCAGGAGAAGAGCTTTTTCTGCTGTGGCTCCTTTGGAACATTTTACCTTCTTGAAGCAGAGGTGGTATTCAGCAGGTTCTGACCAGTTCTAGAGAACTGGTAGTGGAAATTTTGAGTAGTTTGGAGAACTGGAAAATGCCACCTCTGACTGGCCCCACCCCCATCTATTCTCTGCCTCCTGAGTCTCAGCTGATTGGCTAGGTCTTCTTTGGTTGTCCTGCACAGGACAATGGAGCGAGAAAACAGGTTAAGGCTAGGTCACACTGGCCGACGGATGCAAAACATATGCAAAAAGGACACATAGGACAAGAAAATTTTCGGAGGTGGCTCCATCCGTTGTCATCCGCTCCAAAAAGTGGCAAAAATTTGCATAAACAGAACAGAAAAGAAAGAAAAAGAACAGACGTGGGTAGTATGTAGCAGGGATGTTAAAGGGATGTTCATAGGAAGCCTAGAGGATGTATATAGGATGCAAACCGTTCAGTGCTCATCTTTTCTATTTCCGTGCTACTAACGCTGTGTACACGTTCTGTGTACCTTTTGTTTCCTCCCTCTTTCCGTTTTCAGCTGCAGCGGATGTGAGTTGCGAGGATGCCCAGAGGATGCAGAGAGGACACAGCGGACGTTTAATGGATGATAAACGGACATAGAACGTTTGTTGCTCGGATGTCACAGATTTACATCGCACACAGCGGAAAGTTCATCTGTTCACAAAGTTTTGTGCAGCTCAAAACTTCTTGAGTGGATGAAATCTCAGTGGACAGATGCTCAAAGGATAGAGCATATGAAACATGTATGCAGTGAGTACACAACGGATGCATAGCGTTTTCCAACAGATGGCAAGCTTTTTTTCATGTTTTACATCCTCTTTGCATCCGTTGGTGCAGTGTGACATGGGCTTAAGTGGGTTGGGGAGGGAATGAAGAATTTTCAGCAACCTTCCTCCTGGAGTGGGTTGGAAATGGAGATTTTGCAGTATCCTTCTGCTGTCATTCCCACCAAGCCATGCCCACAGAACTGAAAGTTTAAAAAAAATTGAATCTCACCACTGTCTTGTGGTGAGATCAGCACCAACCCATCCTAACCTTCCATAAGGGCCTGGCCCCAACACAGGTGCACCATTCTGGAGGCACTATCAGCTTAAGAGAAGACTAGACCTCTCCCTAGCATATGAAGATTATTGGTCAATCACATAATGGTTGTTCCAAAGGTGCTTTTTTAAAAGTCAACTGGTCTTTCTTCATTTTTCCTTGAATCTGAAGTAGCTCCTTGGATGGGAAAGAAATGTCTTCAAGGAAAAAACAAAGAAAGTCCAGTTGATTTTTGAAAAAGAATCTTTGGGACTCCCCCATACTTCATGCTCCCCTCCTCCCCATCTTTTAATGGTACTTAGTATTGCACTTGGTTCGGTGATTAGAATGCAGTATTGCAGGCTAAGTCATTGCTCACTGCCAGGAGTTCGATCCTGATCAGCTCAAGATTGACTCATCCTTCCATCCTTTCAAGGTCGGTAAAATGAGGACCCAGATTGTTGGGGGAAACATGCTGACTCTGTAAACCACTTAGAGAGGGCTGTAAAGCACTATGAAAAGGTATATAGCAAGTGGTATTGCTATTGCTAACCGTCTTTAGAAATTGGATAATTCTCAGATTCTTGCATTCTTAGGTTGAGATGGCCTTCACTTCCTGGATAGTCTCATGGGATTTTGGCCAAATTATATCTCTGCCTGAATTTGGGGATCACATCAGAAATAGATATGATCTTTTTCAGGCAACCAATACCAATCCTTTCCATATTAGGAAATAAACCCAGTAAACAACTTGTAAAGACCATTTGTATGATCAGGACTTGAAATTGTTTTCCTTGACTGCTTTAACATTTATTTAGATTTACAGACTGTGCCATCCCAAAGGAATAAGGATAAATTGCATAAGTCTGTAATGAAGGGGCGGGGGGGAGAGAAATGGAAGTTTTTTTGTACAACTCTCGTTGCTTAGCATTCTTCAGCTCCATGTTTATAGAGAACTTTATCTAGTTAGAAGAATAAGCCCATCCACTGAATTCAGCAAGATAGTTAAGTAGCTTATTAAGTATTCTTATTTAAATCCATATGACTTCACAGGGCTTAAATTTGCATGAATGGCTGTTCTGTACAATTGGTATGACACAAGGTTGGAATAAATTTTTCTTTACCTGTTTATATGTTATTCATCTTCCTTCTCACTCAGGCAATTTCACTGTTCAAAGTTATAGGTCTCTGTGGCTCTCCGTGCTATTCTAAGTTAATGTTTAAGACTGTTTTTGCTGTCTTGTCTCTCTTGTCCAACTATATTTCTAAAATACCCTGTCAATCTTGACAGCTTTAATTTCAAGAAGGGCATCTACATGCCTCCTTTCTAATTTCCCAATCTGCCAGGGCCTTGTATATTTAGCACATTAAACTTTATGTTCCTTTTTTTCTATACGCTATTGATTTTTTTCTTTAGTATTGTTCAGTGATGGGATTCAAATATTTTTACCACCAGTTCAGTGGGCATAGCTTGGTGGGTGGTCTTTGTGTGTGTGCACATACTTCGCGTGCACGCACATGCCAAACACGCACTATGTGCAAGTGCAGAGGTGTTTATGCAGGTGCAAAGGTGTTCTAACTCACCTCCTGCAAGCCTGCATGATCCCAGTCACTTCAGCAGCTGCCGTACAGCACTCTTCTGTGCCACGCAAAGCAGCTGTGCTTCAACTTCAGCAGATAAAGGTGAGTATGGGAGCCCAGGTGGGCCGAATAGCAGAGCAGTGGAGAGAACCGGTTTGGTCTCTGCTGCTCATCATGGCTACCGCCTCTGCAGAACCAGGCCGAACCGATAGAATGCCACCACTAGTATTGTTGTGCTTTTATTTGAGCTTATAACATTTTTGGTATAACACTGCAGCAATGTTATCAAACTTGTACTTTTTAAGATATAAAACTTGTATGCAAGAGGTACCATTTATTCCAAGTATACATTATTAAGAAAAAAGAAAACTGGTGTATTCCTGAAAACATATTCTAATATTTTAAAGATGCCTCTTTTATAACCAAAAATAAAACTTATCAGAAAGTTATTTATTACTGAAGAAATCAGTTATTTCCCACTTGAAAAGTAGTCTTATATGTAATTTCATGCAACTATTCATGTCATATTAACCTTCTGCTTTTCTATTATAAAATAGTTATGCTGTCTGGATTTGAAATAAAGTTATTTCTAGGAGAAAGTAGGTATAGATAGTGTGTATTTGCAAAATGAGAAAAAAAAGCATCTAGCCATCTGTGCTATAAACATACCCCACGTTTTCATTAATGACTTGAATGAAATCAGACTGCCATTTTTTCAATCTCAAAAAAACTCAGATCCCGAAATGATAATGTGCTCTTTAGAAAATGAGTTAAAATGTGGGCTTCTGCTCAATAAAATGAATGCTAGGCAGAGAGCTGTGAAATAACATGGATGCCCCAATCACACATTCATTAATGTTGGGGGGGGGAGTCCAATTAGCAGAGAGGTGAAAGTATAACACGGAAAAAGATCTTCAATTCTTTGATCAACAAAAAAATTATGGATTACTATGAAGATAGTTTGGCTTTTCAAGTTTTAATGCATGATAAGATGATAGCTTATGACTCACAGAGGAAGAAAATGAGAGACATGCATTGTAGAAAGTTCGAAAAGGAAGTGAAAGAAACTTAAATCCATATGTTAGAAATTTATTTTTTATTTTTATTTATTTATTTTTGTCAATTGCTTACAAGATAATAGGAATAAGTAAAAACATAGTTATGAATACATGGATACATATAAGAAAAATAATAAATAAAAATAAAAGAAACAATAGAACAGGGACGGTAGGCACATTGGTACGCTTATGCATGCCCCTAACAGACCTCTTAGGAAAGGGGTGAGGTCAATAGTAGACAGTCTAAGGTTAAAGTTTTTGGGGTTTGGAGAAGAAACCACAGAGTCAGGTAGAGTATTCTAGACATTGACCACTCTATTGCTGAAGTCATATTTCCTGCAATCAAGTTTGGTGTGATTAACCTTGAGTTTGTATGTATTGTTTGCTCTTGTGTTGTTATATTTGAAGCTGAAGTATTCCTTGATAGGTAGGACATTGCAATGTATGATTATATATGCCATACTTAGATCAGATTGGAGACAGAGTAATTCAAGGTTTTCTAGGTCTAGAATTTCAAGTCTGGTGGCATAAGGTATTGTACAATGAGTAGAGGAGTGTAGAATTCTTCTTGTGAAATATTTCTGGACTTTCTCAACTGTGTTAATATCAGATACATAATGTGGGTTCCAGACTGATGAGCTTTATTCAAGTATTGGTCGAGCAAATGTTTTGTACGCTCTAGTTATTAGTGTAATATTACCAGAGAAAAAGCTACGTAAGATTAGGTTAACAATCTTAACGCCTTTTTGGCTAGGTAGTTACAGTGGGCTCTAGCACTTAGGTCATTAGAGATGAGTACTCCAAGATCCTTGGCAGAGTTTGGATCATCAACAAGGTCTTGACTATTCAGCCTGTATTTTATTTTCTGATTTCTTTTGCCAATATGTAGGACAGAGCATTTATTTGTTGAGATTTGAAGTAGCCATTTGTTTGACCATTCTGATATATAATCAAGGTCTTTTTGAAGGGTAGCAGTATTGTCTGTGGTGTTGAATAGCTTTACATCGTCAGCGAAGAGAACGCAGTTCCTCTTGATATGATCACAGAGGTCATTTATGTAGAGTATGAAAAGAGTTGGTCCTAAAACACTGCCTTAGGAGACACTACTGTTGATAGGTACAGAATTTGATAGGATGCTCCCAATTTTGACCATTTGTTGTCTGTTTGATAGGAATGCTTCTATCCAGTTATGCAGGTGTCCAGAGATACCATAAAATTTTAGTTTTAGGAGTAGTTTGTCATGTACCACTGAATCAAAGCCTTTACAGAAGTCTATGTAGATTGTGTCTATTGCTTTGCCTGATCGAATTGTGTCATCCATATGTTTTTGCAGTGTAAGAGTTGCAGATTACATGATAGTTTTTTCCTAAAAACAAATTGTTTATTTGAGAGTAGGTTGTTTGTTTCTAAGTGGAAGATGATGGGTCAGTTAATAATTTATTCCATGACTTTACAGGTAATGCAACATAAAGAGATTGGCCTGTAATTTTCAACTCGGCTGAGATCTCCCTTTTTGAAGATGGGGGTGACCGTGGCTTGTGACCATGGTTTTTGCAAGGAGCTGGTCCTAAAAGATTTTTCAAAGATTATGCTTAGAGGTTTGGCTATGGCAGTTGCTAGCTTTTTTAAGAAGTAGGCACATATTCCATCCGGTCCAATAGAGATAGTTTTAGATTGCGTGGTGCTTTTTCAACATTGTCTTTTGTAAAATCAATATGTATTAGATCGTTCGACTAGGAAATACTGGGCATGATCCATCGCTGTTTCCAAATACTGAGCCAAAGAATGTGTTAAAGAGGTTGGCTTTAATAGTGTTGTCGTTGCAGTCTGTACCATTAGGTCCTTTCAGGGGCGGAATGGACCTTGAGTCTTTTAGTTTGTTCTTTACAAAATTGTAGAAAGAGCGGGTGGAATTGGTGCATAGAAGGTTTTCCTCTTGTTTAATGTGATAATTGGTGCATTCAGTTTTTTTCTGGTGGCATAAATTTTTGTATCGGCTTTTGAAGTTGCATCCAGTGAATAAAGATTGGCAATCAAGGGATGAGAGATCGTTGTTTATAAGATCATAGTCGCCTTTTTTGAAGTTATAATTGGGGATTACATCGTTGTGATGATTTTTTTGTGGATGTATGTTGAGACAAAAGTCAATCATGTTGTGGTCACTGTTGGAAAAGGGTTCTTTAATTTGTATTCCATAAATTGAATTCAAACTATTGCAGAACATGAGATCAAGGCAGTTGTTAAGTCTAGTATTGTTGGTTACTAGCTGTTCTAGTCCCAGATTTGTTACTGCATTATAGAAGATTGCATGTGTGGGTTCAGTTGTACATTCGTTAAGGGTCCAGTTAATATGAGGTAGATTGATGTCACCAAGAAAGATAAAAGTGTATGGGCAGGATGATGCCCATATTAGTAGTGTATTTAGCTCGTTTGCATGTTCGATGTCATAATCAGGGACTCTGTAACATAGTAAGAGCCAAAATGTGATATTTAAGGACAGTTCACAGATGATAGTCTCAGAAAGAGCAAGCTCCTGGGTAACTTGGATGTTTTTTTAGATGTAGGGACTTTTTATAGAAGATATCAACACCACCTCCTCTATGGATTTCACGATCTGATCGGTAAACATGATCGTCTCTTACTGTGGTAATGGAGTGAGGGAGAGATGTGTTATGCCATGCTTCACAGACAAATATAATGTCGAATTTAGCCATATTTAGTCATAGGAGAAATTCAGGTATTTACAAGGTATTTACAAGACTTCTTGCATTGAGTAGCTTGCATTTAAGATCTAAATGTTCTACACTTTTAGAACATGACTGTTCTAGTAGACTGAAACTGGTTCAGTTATAGCAGGGGTCTCCAACTTTGGCAACTTTAAGACTTGTGAACTTTCAACTCCCAGAATTCCTCAGCCAGCTGGCTGAAGAATTCTGGGAGTTGAAATCCACAAGTCTTAAAGTTGCCAAGATTGGAGACCCCTGAGTTATAGGCCTGGACTGTTACCTTAGTACAAGGGTCTTCAAACTTGGCAAGTTTAAGACTTGTGGACTTCAATTCCCAGAATTCCGGAACTAACATGACTGGAAGAGGAATTCTGGAAGTTAAAGTCCACAAGTCTTAAACTTGCCAAGTCTAAGGAACCCTTGATCTAGCTTGGATCTTTGAGAAATAGCTTCCAGCAAACAAAGTCATTTAACAATTGCATAACTCATTAACAACTGTAGTGATTCACTAAACAAAATTGTAAAATAGGGGGTGACTCATTTAGCAGCCACTTTGGAAATTTGGCCCTAACTGTGGTGATAAATCAAGGACAACCTGTATTCATTGAGCATATCTTATACTTCTCTAAGCTAGATGATTTCTGTCAAAATGCCTGAAATCAAATTCCTTAGCCTTTATTGTATATTCCAGCACTTTGACTTTTAACTGTCAGACTAGGGAAAGCTGCAGATGCTATTACTGGCACTGCAGGAGAAGAAACGTACATGTATAACTCTGGGCATCTGTATGGAAAGAGATGCATGGGAGGTCATACTGACCTTGATTGTGTGGCTGCCGGCAAATTTATCACAATCAGTGGAATAATGGCCACTATACTAGCTTCAGCCCCCAACTGCATCTGTTGACTCAGTTGTCCTGTGTTGATCATACTGGTGAAAACAACTTGTGAAAGATCCAACTGTGAAGACAAATCTTTTAATAATTTGCGGAAACTACTCATGATAAAACAAAGACCAAAGAAGCATCTCAGGCATCTGGAGCCATGGTGACACAGCAGTTAGAATATAATGTTGCAGACTAGCTCTGCCCACTGCCAGCATCTCAATCCTGACAGGTTTCAAGATCCTGCATTCATTACAATGAAGGTATTTCCCTTCTGATATATCCTCTCATTGCTGAATTCAATTAATTTTCCCCAACGAATGTAATTTACTCTACTGTTCCTGCTGTAGATCCATCCATGGATTTCTGTATCCCCATTAAGATAAGTGATTGAAGGCGAAGTGCTATTGCTATTGTTATGATGGTAAATGCATGTTGTCAGGGTTCCGACGATTGCCCTAATTAAGTCAGGAGCCTTGAGCCAAGCTTCAAAAGAATAAAAAAAAAAAATTTAGGAGCAAATTTATTAACCCATATGAAGCCAAGTCTGAGACACGTAATTTATTGTCACCTATGACCCTGTTTCACTCACCTGGGTATGTTAAAAATCAGATTCTCCAATGAAACATGTTCTTGGGCTGGGTGTCATCAATCATTCCCCAATGAAGGATTTTCGAGGGCAGAAGATCCAGTAGCCTAGGCTAAAATCTCCACAAGATAAGCATGAAATGTGCTTCTGGCCTTCATCTGCTGCCCTGTTCCCTCAGGCCTTTCCCTGCCTCCTTCTTATGGCAACTCAGAAACAGGCATAGGAATGATTTATGAGTTGACAAATGTTTTGCCCTTCTCATATGTCCTCTCATTGCTGAATTCAGTTAATATTCTCCAATGAGTGTAACCTAAATACTGTACTGGCTGTAGATCCATACATGAATTTCTGTAACCCCACTAAGATAAGCGATTGAAGACAAAGCAGAAGGTAAACTATGATACAACTATTTCAAATCAATTCTGATTATCCACCATTTGTGGGGATATGGGGCATTACAGTGTCATCCAGATAGTGTAATAGTGTCATTCAAACAGTCATTCATTTAGTTATTGTCTGGAGTTACAACAGTGCTGAAAAAAGTGACTTATGTCCCTTTTTCATACTTAAGACCATTTCAGCATTCCTATGGTCACATGATCAAAATTCAGAGATTTGCCGGTGACTCATGTTTATGACAGTTGCAGTGTCCCAAGATCATTTGATAACTTGGGTGACCTTCTGACAAGTGAGTAACAACCATGTTACTCACTTAACAACTGCAGTGATTCACTTAACAACTATGGCAAGAAAAATCATAAAAAGTCTTGTGATTTTGTGGGGCAAATCTCACAACAAATGTCTCACTTGACAGAAATTTGGGACTTGATTGTGGTTGTGAGTCAAGGACTACCTGTGCTACCTATGTGATAACATAGTGCTGGCAGGTGAAATAGCTAACTGGAGTGACCTAAAATACCAAGCATGGAAAATAAGATAAAACAAACTTTTTTCTTGTGATGTTACCTAAATAGTTATTGTCCTTGTCTCTGTATGTGGCTTTCGCTTTGGCCACAAACTTGAAAGGAATTGGTCATGTTCCCGGAATGAAGTATTTTATGAAACCTTTTCATATACGTTCCTTTGAACTCGAATAATGCTTGTAATTTGCATTTTACTTCCTTAAGATGCAATGATCAAAAGAAGCATCCCCCATGTAACAGAAGGAAGAGGAACAGAAAGAAGTCAGGACAGGTTTACTGAGAAGGAGATTAAATTTTTCGTATTACCAAGCTTTAGTATAGTTTTCAGAACAAGCATGTTCAGATGCAAGGAACAATACACTGTGCAGATTGTTCTCAACTTACAATCATTCATTTAATGGCTTTTGGTTTTGAGCTTCTTCGGCGATAGACCGAAACCTCATTTCTCTGAGGCTTCGATCCGTGCTCACCGCTGGAGCGCCCTGAGCAAGCTGGTTTCAGGGCTAAACCACCCCGTAGAGGTGGCGAAGAGGAGGGAGACTGCCTGCAGGGTTGAGGAGAGCCACATCTCTCCTCCCCAGCTGGCCATTACTCCCTTTCCCGAAGGCGGTTGCAGCGGCGGTCAGAAATGGCCACCACAAAGAAGAACTCGACTGGGAAAGAATGTGCAGGAGGAAGATAAGAAGATAAAGTTTTGGTTGAGCGGTTCAAACAGCAAAAGCAATAAATAAGGTACCCTGGAATTGAAACTTAACAACATTGTTCCCAAAGAAGATCTTGAAGCTACGAAGGAGAGAGAGAAGGGAAAGAATTAGGTTTTTTCTTCCCTTCCTTATACTAACAGCTAAGAGACTTAAGCAAGAAATTGAAAAAAAAAACCACTTTGACATTAATAGGCATCTAAGCTGGAAATAAAAGTCAAAGGGATAATAAAGATTTCTGGATATTTAAAAGTTTTTAAAAGTTGGAAAGGAGAAACAAAGAATACAAGGGCAGGATCTAGAAAAATGGAGGAGACTGCCTGGAATTAAGGAATGGAACTGTAATTAAAAGTGAAATTTTGATAAGATTTTTCAAAGATACATTTTAATGGAAACTTGGAAACAAAATAATAGAACTTCAGGAAGATAAAGTGAAAAAAAGAAGCAAGTAGTAACAGCCTTGGACTATTGGATTATTTGGTGATTTTTGGTTTTTGCAACTAGACTGACTAAAATTAATTGAGTGGTTGTTTAAAAGTTTTTAAAATGGTATCACTCTTAGAAGAACTGAAAATGGAACTTAAAAAATGGAAAGAAGATGCACAAGAAGGAAGAAGTTATTTTGGCTTCATGTTTCAATTCTTAGAAATGAAGATCTGGAACTATGAGAAGGAACAAGAAACGCTTGCAGAACAAGAAGACTGGGACAAAGAAGAAGCCATTTCTAACAATCAAATAATTTTAAGTGGGGGGAAAAAAGAAAAGGGGGGAAAGAGAGTGAAAGGTTTAAGACAAGAAAAAACAACCAAAAAGAAGAAGGACAATTTGAAAGATAAGTATAATATTAGAAAGCAACAGAAGAGGGGATTACAGATGAGAGAGTTAGAAGTAGAGAGACGAGGGGGCAAAAAGGGGAGGAAGAAGAAGAGGGGGAAGAAAGCAAGGAAAAGAAGTTGTAAAAGACAGTAACAAGAAATGGAGATACAGGCAAAAGATATAAGGATTGTAACCATAAGCTTGTTTAGAGATAATGGGTGAAAATTTAATTGTAAAAGGGATTCTGTAATGGTACACAAGATAGCATTGTTATATTACAATAGAAATAATTTTAGAAAATATGATGATGGATAAAATATTTATTGTAATGTAGTGGGATGTTTGTTAATAAATAAATGAATTAAAATGATTGAGAAAATTAAAAGGGAACATTTTTAATTATTAGTAATGATTTATAAAAATATAAGTAAGGAAGAAATATGGGTAAAAATTAATCATGGAAAGTTTATAAGTGTTCCCAAAGAAGTATGATATTCAATTGAAAAGAAAAGTTAAGGATGTTAAGATTTTAATGCATATTAATGATAGAATTGAATTGGAATGGAATGTGTGTTTTATTTACATATGTATATATTTTTTTCTTTCCAAGAATATAGTGTCTATTTTTCTTTCTAAGAATATAGTGTCTATTTTAAGAATGTACCAAGCAGAATTCGATTGGATATTGTGTGTTATATTGAATGCTATAATCTCAAAGCTATACACTGAAGCTTAAATAAGAGTTTGAATGGACAAAATGAAAGGATATAAAGGTGTCATACTCTAATTGGTAACTACAGGGAAAAATTTGTTTCATAAGAAAAGGTAATATCAAATTGTAACAGGACAGACAAAAGTAAAAATATAATGATTTGAATTGAGATGAAACAATCAAAACAAAATTGAGAAAATTAAAAGAGGGGGAAAACTATGTAGAAAATATAAAATGGTAATAAGATATGGAATAGAATATAAAAGTGAGTATGAAATTGAGTTTTGCGTCTGTATGAAAAAGTGATAACCTGGACCATGCTATCTTCAAAAAAGATGTTTTATTTGTATTTTGTTTTTTGTGAAAACCCAAATAAAATTTTCAAAAACCCATCTTACAATTATACATTTAACAACTGTTTGAATACAATGGCACTGAAAAGAATGATATTGTCATGCCCCTGTTGGAGTCTGAATCTGAGGAGGAAGCTGAACAGTTGACAGGGAGTGGGAATGTGGCTCTGTTGGCTATGGAGGAAACTGGGGAAGGGCAAAGTCAGTCTGGTCAGAACAGGCGAGAAATAGAACAAAGGAGAGGAAGTTCAGAAGAAGACTCAGGCTCACCCCCTCTTCATCCTAGGGCACACAGGGAGGAACAGAGAAGAGAGCAACATGTGTGGCTTGTGGGGGAGGAAAGAGCCCTGATTCCTTTCATTAGGCACACCTGGGAAGAGAGTTTAAAAGAGATGCAAGCTGAGAGCAGCATTTGCTGGGAACAAATGTGAGGTTATCTTATGTTGACTTCGGTTAGCTGTATTCCTGGCATCCTCCCAACTGGGTTGATTTGCTGCCGTTCCTCCATGTCTGGAATTCCTTCTCTTGCCCTGCTGGATTAATTACCTCATCTAGCCATGATTGGACTTTTTGCTAAAGTTTTTGTTGACAACGTTTTGGACTTTAATTTCTGCAGCCAAAGGCTGTTCCTGGAAGATTTTTTTCTCCAGACCAGAAGGTAACCAGGACATTGGGGGCAAAGTTGAAGCTAATAAAGGGACTCCTACTTATTATTTGGTTGTATTGCCTTTGTGCCATGCCCCGGGTCATCACAGATATACAACCAGTCCTCACAGTTACAATTGTACGGATTGTCACATTGTCATATCCCCAAGTATATGATCAAAATTCAAATGCTTGGCAACTGGTATGTAAGTACCACATTTGTGGCATCCCGAGTCTGGGTTGACAAAAGCAGAAATGAGGAGGTGATAAGCAGCCTGAGAAAGCCAAGGGAAATCATCAAAACCACAAAAAAGCAAAAGTTAGAATATTTTGGACATGTGATGCAACACCCAGAAAAATATGGCATACTTCACTTAATCCTCCAGAGAAAGTTTGAAGGCAAATGAGGTCTAGGCAGAAAAAGGACATTATGGCTTCAAAATCTAAGGGACTGGTTTGGACAAACTCAACAGCATTTTTTTGTGCAGCTGTTGATAAAAATAGGATTGCCAACATGATCGCCAACGTCGGATGATGGATATGGCACAAGAAGAATTTGTGGCATCCTGAGTCACATGATGGCCATTTCTGACCCTCCCAGCCAGCTTCCAAGAAGTAAATAGTGTGAGCCACATTCACTTAATGACTGCATGATTCATTTAATAACTGCAGTGATTCACTTTATAACCATTGCAGAAAAGCTAGCAAAATTGGGCATGACTCTCATAACATCTAAACTTTGTAATGGGAATTCTCGCCCTGACTATAGTCATAAGTCAAGGATGTAATTATAATGACTGTAAAATTACTAGTACTGCCTCAGTATCTTTCGGGTAAGAATTACAGTTCTTCAATGGTTGCATTTAGCTGCCTTAAGATAGCTAAAGTTTATTTCCAACCGAAGAGCAAAAGATGAACTGTACAAAACTCTCATACTATACAATCTAATATAATCAGGTACAAACAAGGAGGAACAGGAAATTAAAGAATCGTTAAATAGATGATTTTTTTAAATAATTAAATTTATAATCAGAAGGCAAAGCATACAAAGCCAACCTAAGATTACTGCAAATATTAGAACAATCAGAGGAATAAAAAAAAAAAAGAAAAAGAAAGCTTAGGGAAACCAATGCTGGCAAATGAAAAAAGAGAAGTGGCAAATGCAGGAAATAATGGCAGTCTTTCTGAGGTTTTGGCAAAACAAAGCAAGCACTCTTTTTGTCCAGTCTGGCCTCAGGTTCTACATGCAGCTAAAATTTGTTGATCCTCGATGGCTGAGGAATTCTGGGTGTTGAAGTCTACATATCTTCAAGTTGTTAAGGTTGAAAAACACTGATTTATAAGCTATGCTGACTGGAGAATTCTGAAGCTGAAGTCTACACATCTTCAAGTTGTCAAGGTTGAGAAACATTGGTTTAAGTTCAAGTATTGATATGTACATTTCTCATTGGTTTTTGTTTTATTGTTTATGGTTAAACTTTACATCTTTGGCTCATAGAAAGGCACTTTGTTACTTGTATGGTCTTTTAAAATGTTGACTGGTCATTTACCTCTTCTAAAATAACTTGACATGCATGCTAATTTATTAGTGAACAAGTAATTGATGTTGAACTGTCCATTTAGAGGTAATGGAGAATGGCCTTGATTTTTCCCTGTATATCCAGTGCCTCCTGTTCAACTTATCGTACAAAAGTATTTTACCAGAAGTTATCAGTAAAGGCTCACTACAGTGCCAAAATGCTAAACATTGAGACATTAATTTTAATTTCCATAATTATGCAAAACTAATTTGACTACATAAAGTCTGCATTCTGAATTAATGCAGTGTTTCAAAATTCTAAAAAAAACACCTGCCTATTTTCAATGTATTCCTATGATACCTGTCTTGAATATTAAGTTTCAGACGTGAGCTTTGCTAAAGCATTATAATTTAAGATGATGGTATTAGAATTACTAGCTTTGAGGAAGCCAACACTCAATTTTTACAATAAGTTATGCCCATTGTATCTTTGTAAACCTAATAGTATTAAAAACAAATATATGATCACCTTATTCTTTAGAACAATTAAAAGCACAAGCTCAGATGGAATTATTTTTAATACCTGTGTTAATCAGCTAATTACAAGATAATGCTCTTGCTGTTATTGTTATTATAGAAATATGCTAACATTATGCTGCTTGGTCATGCCATTATGCAATAATCTAGTTAAGTCATTGTATCAATTACAGTAGATCTGTAATTTTAAAAATAAGAAACAATCACAAGATAGAAATTAGTAAGAAACAATCACAAGATAGAAATTAGTAAGAAACAATCACAAGATAGAAATTAGCTTATACTAGGCTGATTGTACCCCAAAATGTTGATTGATTGGTTGATTGATTCACTGGTATACTAACTGGTTCACTGACAAACTGATAGATTATGTGTCATCTTGTAACTGTCAATTCTTAGTGACCATGTAGATAGATTTTCCCCATGACTCCCATCCTCGTATTTCAGGTCTTCATACAGACACACACCCCTGCTCCCCATATTTGATACCAAGTGTGGATGTACATAATATTTGTTTGTTTAATCAATTTATATGGCTTCCTATTCGCTCAGTAGCTCTTGATAGTTAATGTGAGATTAAAAACACCCAGAGAGGACATTGGTAAAAATAATAAAATATTGTAAGATAAAATATACTATGACAGATGCCAGACATACCATATATGATATAGCAGGCTGTTCTGAAGACATGAACTAATGCCTATAGACAGAGAGACAGATGATGGATAGAAGATGAATGGTTAGTGTTAAGTGGGCATGCAGAAGGAAGAGGCAGGACCGTAGGATTGCAGGTAAACTGTTTATTTTGAGGTTCGAGTAAAAAGCGGCTTAGCAGCAACAGGCGCTAGCTTTTATAGTTGGTGCTGTCCAACATTTCAGCCATTGATGGAGCTTTATTATTCCCACCAGTGGCTGGACTAATGAGTGGAGTCTGACATGAGACCCACTCTACATATTATGTGGATGCATATTAATGAGGGTCATTGAATATTTAACAGATAAATGGATGGTTGGACAGATGGATGAAGAGATGGTTAGATAAATGATAAGCAGATAGGAGAGAGAGCAAAAAAAAGGGGGGGGGAGAGGAAGAGGATGATAGATAAAGATAGATCACACATAAATATGCACATTCAGTTTTATGGAACGGCCATGATGTTTACCAATAGTAGGACATAGAAAATATAAAACATATCTGAATGTGAAACAGGAGAGGACTAGAATTCCACCAAACTCCCTCATAACTCACCTTACCAAATCCAGAGCATATTTATTACATTTTTCAAGTTAAATGTCTGTAGAGAAATTGCCATATTTTCAGACATATTTCATAATGACTTGAAAATGGATCACACTCTTAAGAAAAGGATATAGAAAATTAATTCTATTTGAAGCTTGGTTAGCAATCCAGTATCAATCTAACATAAACTCAAAAATAAACATCCTTACATTGATATATGCTCCTTTATACCACTGCAGTATGATTTTCCAACAAAAAAATAGAAGATGAATCTAAACTTAGTCATGCTGAGGCTAGAGGCATTGAAAGTGATAAGCTTTGTCAGAGGTTTATAACTTCCTTGATTAATTTACCTGCACTTGGTCTAAACACATCTGATACCCTTTTTAGTCAAAGGTAGCAAAGGTAATTATGGAAACTTACCCTCTGGATAGTTTGTCTCTCTTTGTTTGTATGTGTATATTTATATCAACATCGATGTATTAAATGTTTATTTTATCAAAGTTTCTTTCAGTATATTTGCAGACTATTTATATAACAAGAGGGTAACATTGTGAACCCTGATGGTGCTATAACTCTGTGGGGAGTTTGATCCTGACCAGCTCATGGTTGACTCAGCCTTCTATCCTTCCAAGGTTGGTAAAATGAGAACCCAGATTATTGGGAGCAATAGGCTGACTCTTTAAACTGCTTAGAGTGGGCTATAAAGCACTAAGTGGTATATAAGTGTGTTATTGCTATTCTATTTTTCTTAAATAATGGTTTAAAAAAGTGTGGTAACCTGTTCATGGAAGAGATAGTGCATGCAGGGAAAGCACAAGATTTCTTGCATCTTCCATGTCTTTCAAGAAATGTTCTGCCTTATTCTCCCTTGTGCATGCCCTCTTTAAGCAGGAGATAAGGAAATCTTCCTGCAGGAAGCTTTCTAAGGATAAACTCTGAGAAATCTTTCATTTATTTTTTTTAAGAAGGATTGGTCTGAAACAGCTTGCAACCTCATTCCTTTCCAGTGCTGTTTCAGCTTAATAAAACTATAGCCAATTGCTACAGTATAAACCTATTCTCTGCACGGTAAGAAATGTACAACATGAAACAGTCTGAACTGCCTTTTCCTTGGTAATCTCTGTAATCCTAAAAACATCCGAGTACTGGTGTTGTTCTAGTTACAAGTTCAAGGGCTTTATCCTTTGAACAAACAAATTTCTCCAACATACCAAATCTCATTTTCTGTGAAGGAGGAACAGAAGGAGGAAGAAGAAGAAGCTAATCAGCTATATGGATGACACTGGATTAAGTACACAAAACCAGAACTGCAAAATCATAGCTTCAGTAGTTCCTAAACAAAATATAGATGGGACATTTGCACTTGTCTGAAAGGATAGGAAATCAAGTAGCCAATCCTGGAATGGTAGAAGCAATGGACTCCTTGGTGCTCTCTGAGCTTAGTTGTTTTCTTGCAGATGTTTCATTACCCAGATAGGTAGCATCATCAATTAATTGTAATAGGCTGATTGAATCTGGAGGCTTCTTATGTTACTGATAGAAGACAATATTCTGTAGATCACAGTTGAACTGTGGGATCCTTGGTGCTCTCTGAGCTTGGCGGTTTGCATGCAGATATTTCATTACCCAGCTAAGTAACATCATCATCGTTAAACTGGGTAATGAGACGCCCACAAGAAAACAACCAAGCTCAGAGAGCACCAAGGACCCCACAGTTCAACTGTGATCTATAGAATATTGCCTTCTATCAGTAACATAAGAAGGCTCCAAATTCAATCAGCCTATTACAAAGAAATCTGACCTTTTGGGATTTCACACAATCTCTATTTGCAGATGTCATGCATTGAACGTGAGATTTTTCTGTGTGTGGAGCACCCACTGTGCAACTAAGCAGTGTTCTGAGGATGAAATCATCATGGGCAATAGAATTGCTTTCAGATTGATTAATGCACAGCAAAATCAGTTCCAGGTACAATCTTCATATTCAGAAGTGCAATATTTACTACTATGGCATAAAAATAAAGGGTTTAGGAAATCCTGACCTTTGCAGTCTAAGCAGGAAACTCCGTAAAATTAAAACTGCTAGTTCCAAAGATGTCAAGCTAATAATTTAATTCTAGAGTTGTCAAGAGCTGTCATAAAACATTGCTTTAAGCTCACAGCATTCTTTCTCATGCAAGTATTATACAATCTATGACATATCTATAAATCTTCACATTTGTCATTTATATGAACCAAGATATCTAAAACATTGCATCCTGTCATATAAATCAGTCCATCATTAGAGGGGTGCAGGTTGCTTGGGATTCAAAATATAGCCTTGTCTGTAAATACACATATTTGGAGGGTACCAGACAGATAATTTAGAACTTGTATCTGCCAGGATTCTAAAAGACTGGATTTTAAGCTAGCTAAAGGGAACCTAAAATGCAATTCAGCCTAATGTTTTTGAAAAATAGTGGCACTCTGGAACCAATTAACTATTGGACACAGCTAGATAATTCAATCCTGCCAGGATCCAGATTGTAATGATTAGACTGGTACCAGGGAAATTGACAGAAATCACTTGCAACTTCGATATTTTATTCTTTAAGACTTTTAAAGGATGTGCAGTTTGCTTCCCATCCATGCGGATAGCACAATATATCAAACTAATTTGGTTTATTTTTGAAATTTATATAGCTGCCCATCTCAAATGTATGACTCTGAGTAGGTTACAAAAAATTAAAATCAATGTGAAAATAACAGACAAGAACAACAATTTAAAGATTTCTGGTTTGCAGGGCTTTGGCGGCAGGCAGGAATCCACGATTGTGCGTGGTTTTTGTCTTGGTGCACCGCCAGAGCGCCCCAAGCCAATTGGCTTTGGGGCTAAGCCACCCTGTAGAGGTTGGTGAAGACGGGGGATACTCCAGCAGGGTTGAGGAAAGCCGCATCTTTCCTCCCCAGCTGGCTGAACTCCCTTTCCCAAAGGAGGTAGAGCGGCGGTCAGAAATGGCTGCCTCAAAGAAGCCCTCATCCGGAAAAGAATGTGCAGGAGGAAGAAAGTGCTGAAGTGAAAGTTTTGGCTGACTGGGATAAGAAGAAACAACGAAGGCATCCTGGAACTTAAACTTTGAAAAAAAAAGATCCATTGCTCCCAAAGAAGACTCGGAAGCAGCAAATGAAAGTGAAAAGGGAAAGGTGGTGTTTTTTTTTTCACTCTCCTTCCTTACATTGACAGCGAACAGAGATCAATGAGAAATTGGAAAAATCTGCTTTGGCATCAACAGGTATTTAAACTGGAAAATTTAATGCCAAGGGGATAAAAAAGATTTCGGAATATAAAAGGCAAAAAAAAAAAAGAGAGAGAGAGAAAGAAAATTTTCTTTTGCGGGAAGGGAGAGGAAGAGAATAAGAACAGGATTTGGAAGGAGGAGATAACCTGGAATCTAAAGAATCTAAAGTTAAATTTAAAGCCCATGTCACACTGCATAAACGGATGGAAAGAGGATGTAAAACAGAGAGAAACACTTGCCATCCGTTGGTTAATGCGATGCTTACGTTCTGTACTCACTGCCTCCGTTTTTCATCCTCTCTATCTGTCCAGCATCCGTCTACTGACATTTCATCAGCTCAAAAAGTTTTGAGCAGCACAAAACTTTTTGAGCAGAAAATGTATTCAACGCGTCCGTTCTGCATCCGCAACGCATACGGGGAAAATCCGTTATACATCCATCGTCATCCGTTACGCATCTGCTGTATTTGCTAGGCATCCGCTGCGCATTCGCGCAACTCAAATCCACCCCAGCGGAAAACAGACACAGGGAGGAAGTGAAACGGATGCAGAATGGACGCGCAGCATTCGTAGCACGGAGGTAGAAAGGATGAAAGCGGATGCAGCTCGCATAAAAAGCATTAAAATGAAAAAAACATTCGCAGAGGGGACCTATCTCGGATATTTAGGATGTCTGCAGGATATCTAGAGGATGAAAAATGACATCTAGTGGAAAACCTATATTTCCTATAAAAAGGGGGAGGAACTCAGCTGGATCTCACTTTCAGTCCAGCAGCCCTGCGGTGCAGACCTCTGCAGCCTTCATCTGGCTCTTGCTCTTCCACAGCATCCATCATCTCCACCATGGATCATCACACACTCCTTTTGTAGCCACCATCATTCTACAACAGTGCGAAGCCATCTACAGGCTCTTTCACCTGTTCTATGCAAAGAAAGGGAGGCGGCCAAGAAGTGTCTGGGTCCGATGATGGATCAGGAGAAGAGCAGAGTACGGACTCTACAACAAGCTGATGGTGGAGCTGAGGAACGAAGACCCTCGTGCATTCCAGAGCTTCATGAGGATGCCTCCAGCCATGTTTGACAAAGTTGTGGAGCGGCTGAGACCCAGGTTGACCAAGCAGAGCACCAACTTCCGCCCAGCTCAAGGTGGCACTGACCCTGGGCTCAAGGTGGCACTGACTCTGTGCCACCTGGCCTCAGGGACCATGTACAGGAGCATGCAGTACGGCTGGAGGGTGCCACACAACACCATCAGTATTGTGATCAGAGAAGTGGTGCAGGCCATCATCGAAGAATACCTGGAGGAGCTCCTCCAGTACCCCTCCACTGAAGAAGGATGGAAGAAAGTTGCAGAGCAGTGGTATCAGAGGTGGAACTTCCCACACACCGTTGGAGCCATCGATGGCAAGCACGTGGCATGCAAAGCGCCAGCCAAGTTGGGGTCCACTTATTTCAACTACAGGGGCTTCTTCATCATCATCCTCTTCCCCAAGTTCGATGCTGACTACAAGTTCATGTACATCGATGCTTCAGGCAATGGCTCATCTTCAGATGCCCAGGTATACAATGCCAGTCACCTCAAGGATGGGTTGGAACGCAACCATATCATGGGCTTCCCAGATCCAGAACCCCTGCCCAACGACACGCAAGATGTGCCCTACTTCATCATGGGGGATGACGCCTTCTCCCTCAGAACCTACCTCATGAAGCCCTATACTTCCAGATGCCTCAACCGTGAAGAGAGGATCTTCAACTACAGGCTGCCCAGGGCAAGACGGGTGGTGGAGAATGCCTTTGGCATCCTGGCCAACAGGTTCCAGGTACTTCTCACCACCATGCAGCATCGCCCAGAGACCGTGAGGAAAATGGTGGAAGCTTGCTGCATCCTGCACAATCTAATGCGCACCCGCTACCCAGGGTTGCAGAAAAAGGCTTGTGGACCTCCAACAAGGCAATGGGGACATGGAGCCTGGGGAATGGAGGCAAGGGCGAAACCTGATCGACACTGAGGATGTGCAAGGCCCCAACAGAGCCTCAACTGAAGCGAAGAAGCAGCGCAACCTCCTGAAACACTGGTGCAACTCTCCAGCTGGAGCAGTGGAGTGGCAAGACAGGATGATAGATGCTTAATGGATACTTCCTTCAGCCTGTCTCATCACACTGATGAGATTGGGCCATGTATGTTGAGTGGCCCTACAATGAACAGGGCATTTAATAAAGAGTTGTGTTTATGCTGAAATGTGTGGATCAATGATTACATTGTTATTGATAATAAAGGGCCAAAGGTGTGGCACCTGGGAGGGTGGACCATACAGTCCCACTATGCTTGCACTGGTGGCTTATCTATCTCACAGCAATTACCAATCCCAAAGTTATCCCTGCCCATCCCACAGCTATCCTTACCCATCCGACAAGCATGCAAAGGCTTAAACCATTTCTAAATTTTCCACCAAGACTTTATTTAATAAAATAAATGAAGCAAGTGTGTGAAGCAAAGATAATCTTTATTAATAACAAGCTGTAAAAGAAAAATGACCCAAGTCAAGTGTCCAAAGCAAAGATATAAAGTCAACAGGTAGCCACCCAGTCTCTGGCACTCTTCTTGGTCACTCGGAGGCGTGCCCAGTCTCAGGGGTGAAGGGTCCAGATGCTGTGGAGGTGGCTGCTGCTGGGGTGCTGGTCTGAGGCGTCATTGGGGTGCCTGGCCCCGAGAGGACAACAGGGGATGGTGTGTGGAGGAAGCTCTCAGAGAGTTGGCTCAGTCCTGTGATGTTGAGAGCCCCTTCCTCCATGACATGGGGTGTCAGTCCCAGGACCAATGACAGATGTTCTGAGGACGGGCTTCGCTGTGGGGTGGAGGAAGGAGCAGTGTAGTGGGGCTGTCTGGTCTGCAGCTGAGCGAGGTGAGGCATGGGTGGCATCTGTGGTGTGGATGGCATCTGTGGTGTCTTCTCTCTCCAAGCAGCCTGCTTTCTTTTGGTGTCTCGATAGAGCCTGTGTCCCTTCCGCCATAGATACTCATTCTCCCTCAGCCATTCCAGCACCTCATCCTCATGTTCCTCTTTGATTGAGTATTACCTCCTCTCCCGTTCACGTGTCTGCCTCTTCATCCTTCTTGCAGGGCCATATGGGCCCTCATCAGAGGGGCTTCGAGGTTGTAGGGGCTGCTCTTCCACACCACCATCACCAGCAGCAGGAACAACAACAGTAGCAGCAAAAGCAGCACCAGCAGTAGCAGCAGCAGCACCACCAGCAGCACCAGCAGCAGCACCAGAAGGACTAGAAGCAGCAGCAGCAGAGTAAGCACCAGGAGCGCCAGCAGGATCAGCAGGAACAGGATCAGCAGCAGCAGAGTAAGCACCAGCAGGACCAGGAGCACCAGCAGGACTAGGAGCACCAGGAGCACCAGCAGGACCAGGAGCACCAGCAGGACCAGGAGCAACACCAGCAGAGTAAGCCCCAGCAGAAGCACCAGCACCAGGAGCAGCACCAGCAGAGTAAGCCCCAGCAGAAGCACCAGCACCAGGAGCAGCACCAGCAGAGTAAGCACCAGCAGAAGCACCAGCACCAGGAGCAGCGCCAGCAGAAGCTCCAGCACCAGAAGAGTCAGCCCCAGCAGCAGTAGCCCCAGCAGAAGCAGAGTGAGGGCCAGGGGGTGGAATGGTGGCCCTGTCCCTCTTGCCAGGGCTGGCAGCAGATGGCAGAGGCTTTCTCTTCTTCCCCATGGTTGTTGGGTTGTTGGCTTGCTTGCTGGCTGGCTGGCTGGCTGGCTGGCTGGAGCTGTGTCTGGCAGCAGGTCTTTCCTCTGAATGGTGACCTGCTTGCGAACTGATTCCCTTTATATCCACGGGGCTGATGCAATGCATCCTCCCCGCATGCGCAGTGAACGCTCTGCATCCGGTTCATCCGCTTTGCATCCGCTCTGCATCTGCTCTTTCCGCTGCGCGTCTGCTTCGCTGTGCTCCCCCGGAAGCCCTGCGGATGTGCCATCCGCTTCCATCCACTCAGCTTCTGTGAAGCATCCGCTTTTCACCCCCTCTACATCCTCCCCCTGTCCGTTCCTTTCCGTTGTTGTCCACTCTGGTTATGCAAATTCGGGGCACTTTTGAGAGTGGATAACAACGGATGGAACATTTTCTCGTCCGCTGTGTCCTTTTTACAAATGTTTTGCATCTGTCGGCCAATGTGACAGGCCCTTTAACAGGACTGCTAAAAGATACATTTTAACTGGAACTTTGTAACTAAATACTAACCCCAGGAAGAGAAAGTGAAAAAAGGAAGAAAGTATAAAAATAAACAGCTTGTGTGTATTTGGATTGTTTGGTCACTTTGGGACTTTTGGAATTATATTAGAAGGATTAAAAACACTTGGGTGGTTGTTTTAAAGGAAGAAAAAAACTCTACAATGGCATCACTTGTGAACGAAGTGAAAATAGAATTTAAAAAATATAAAGAAGAGGAACAAGAAGGGAAGGGTTCTCTTGGTTCCGTTTTTCAATTCTTAGAAATTGCGATCTTTACCTATGAGAAACTACAAGAAAAGACTATGCAACAAAAAGATTGGAACAAAGAAGAAGCCATCTTTAATGAACAAGTAACTTTACTTGGGGAAGAAAGGGGAAAGAGAATGAAGAATTTGAGACCTAAAAAAACAAACCAAAAAGAGAAAAATAAGGTGAAAAGTGGATATAACGTGATAAGGCAACAGAAAAAGGGAATACAGAAAAGGGAAATTGAGGTGGAGAGACAAGGGGGTAAAAAGGGCAGAGAGAAGAAGCAAAGGAGGAGGGAAGAGAAGAGAAGCTATAAGGGTGTGAAGCAAGATGTAAAGAAACAGGACTTATTTAGAGATAACGGGTAAAAATGTAATTGAAAAAGGGATTCTGCAAAGGTCTGTATTTGATTGTATTGTTATATTTGTATTTAGAAATAATATTAGAAAATTGGAAACAACGTATGATTTAGTGAAACATTTCTGAATAAAAGAAATGGAATGAATTAAATGAGAGAGTTAATTTAGAAAGGAATGGGAACATTTTAATGACATAATGTTTTAAAATGCAAGTGAAGAGAGAGGGAAGTAATCATGGAAAGTCTACAAGTGTTCCCATAGAAGCATGATACTTATTTGAAAAGTAATGTGTTAAATGTTTAAAATTTAAATGAATATTAACATTAATGATAGAATTGAATTGGTATGGATCGTTGGTTTAATTATATTATATATTTAAACTTTTCTTTTCTTTTTCTTTTTAAAATGTAGTGTCTAGCTTTAATGTACTACACAGAATCCGAATGGAAGTTATGTTTTATATTAAGTGTTATAATTTTAGGGGAAAGATATAAAGGCATCATACTCCAATTAGTGACTACAGGAGGAATTTTGTTTAAGGAGAAAAGATAATATATAGCTGAAATAGGACAGACAAAGAATATAAATATAATGATCTGATTTGAGATTAAACAAATAAAAATAAAATTAAGAAAGTTAAAAGAGGGAAGAAGCCATATAGAAAATGTAGAATGGTAATAAGACATGGAATGGTATATAAAAAAGAGCATGAATTTGAATTGGTGTCTGTACAAAGAGATGTAACCCAGGATCAGGCTGCTTTCAGAAAAGAGGTTTTAAGTTTTCAAGTTCTGTGTTGTGTTTGTCTATGCTTGTTTCTAAAAATCAATAAAAAATTTTCAAAAAAAAAAAAAGAACAATTTAAAAACAAGACAAGAACAGTATAATATTATATGAAAACCATAATACAATGCATAAAACTCATAGATGAGTCGATCTCATTCATTAAAACCATCGATATAGCTACTGCAGCCACTGCAGCTCACTACCAGGTCCCCATGTCTGTTGGCAAATCTACGTTTTTGATGGACTTGCAAAAAGCTGGAAAGGTCACGGCCAATCTCATTTCCAGGAAATAAAGACGTAAATATAGTATAGATAGTCTTTGATTTACAGCAATTCATTCAAAGTTACAATACCAGTGACTTATGACCATTTTCACACATATGACTTTTGCTGCACTCTTAGCACTTAGACTTATATACTACTTCATAGTGCTTCATAGTCCTCTCTCAGTGGTTTACAGAGGCAGCATATTGTCCCCAAGTATCTGGATCCTCATTTTACCCACCTTGGAAGGATGGAAGGCTGAGTCAACCTTGAGCTGTTGAGACTCGAATTGTCAAACTTCCGGCAGCCCATCTGTCAGGTGGAGCTCCATTCAAAATCCAGGAAAGAAATATTTAGACTCTTTAGTTTAGAGAAAAGATATCTTTTACTGAAAGTGAAGTGGTAGCAACCAAAGAATTCTGAATCTGAGAAATTAGGTGCGCAATTCACAAATACAAAGTGATGGAAATGTTCCCACCCCCAATAGTTCAGATGAAACTTCCAATTAGAAGTTGTGAATATGATCATGTGGGCATCTTCAGGTGATGATGAGGCCTCTGTCCGTTGACCTTGGCATACTTTGATAACGGGTTGCAGTTGCGCAGAGAAAAGAAAGCTAAGCGAGAAATAGAAACCTAACTCTATTGTATGCTTCCCCCCCCCATTTACACAACAGAAGAATGTAATACCTCCAGCTCACTTCCCAGACTTATGCCTACTTCCCCTTCCCCCCGTTTCTTACGGCAGCCAAAAGATGCAAAGCGATAGTAGAAGATCTTGAAGGCTGAATTAGTCTGCAGTACTACATTCTTACCACTGCACCATGACTCCTTACAGTCATGTGATCAAAATTTGGACACTTGGTAACTGTCTCACATTTATGATGATTGCAGTATCCCTGGGTCATGTGATTGTATTTTGTGACTTCCTGACATGCAAAGTCAATGGGGAAGCCAGATTCACTGAACAACTGTGTTACTAACTTAACAACTGCAGTGACTCACTTAACAACTGTGGCAAGAAAGGTGGGGCAAAACTTACTGAACAAATGTCTTGCTTAAGCTCATGTCACACTGCCCAACGGATGCAAAAAGGACACAGTGGATGAGCAAAATGTTCCATCCATTGTTATCCGCTCTCAAAAGAGGCAAAAATTTGCATAACCGGAGCAGATAACATGGACGCGGGGAGGACGCAGGGCGGATGCAAAGCGGATGCGGAACGGAAGCCTAGTGGATGGAAGCGGATGGGAGCAGATGGCACATCCGCAGGGCTTCCGGGGGGCCTCAGCGAAGCGGACGCGGAACGGATACAGCGGATGCAGAATGGATGCCGAGCGGATGAAGCGGATGCACAGCGGATGCACAGCGGAAGCCTAATGGATGCCTGGCGTTAATTGCGCATGCGGGGAGGATGCATTGCATCAGCCCCGTGGATATAACGGAAGCAGCTCGGAAGCAGGTCGCCATTCAGAGGAAAGACCTGCTACCGGACGGATTGGCTGCCTTGCCTACCCTGCCTGCATATCTGCCTGCCAGCCTTGCTGCCAGCCTTGCTACAAGCCTTGCTGCCAGCCTTCCTGCCAGCCTTGCTGCCAGCCAGTTTGCCTGCCAGCCTTCCTGCCAGGCTTGGTGCCAGCCTCCCTGCCATGTGAGGCTCTGTTGGGGCCTTGCACAGTGTCGATCAGGTTTCGCCCTTGCCTCCATTCCCCAAGTTCCATGTCCCCATTGCCTTGCTGGAGGTCCATGAGCCTGTTCTGCAAGACTGGGTAGCGGGTGCGCATGAGATTGTGCAGGATGCAGCAAGCTTCCATGATCCTCCTCACGGTCTCTGGGCAATGCTGCATGGTTGTGAGAAGTACCTGGAACCTGTTGGCCAGGATGCCAAAGGCGTTCTCCACCACCCGCCTTGCCCTGGACAGCCTGTAGTTGAAGATCCTCTCTTCATGGGTGAGGAGTCTGGAAGTGTAAGGCTTCATGAGGTAGGTTGTGAGGGAGAAGGCGTCATCCCCCACGATGAAATAGGGCACATCTTGTGTGTCGTTGGGCAGGGGTTCTGTATCTGGGAAGCCCATGATGAGGTTGCCTTCCAGCTCCTCCTTGAGGTGACTGGCATTGTATACCTGGGCATCTGAAGATGAGCCGTTGCCTGAAGCATCGATGTACATGAACTTGTAGTGAGCATCGACCATGGCGAAGAGGATGATGCTGAAGAAGCCCTTGGAGTTGAAATAAGTGGACCCTGAGTTGGCTGGAGATTTTCAGGCCACGTGCTTCCCATCTATGGCTCCAACGGTGTGTGGGAAGTTCCACTTCTGATACCACTGCTCTGCAACTTTCTTCCAGCCTTCTTCAGTGGTGGGACACTGGAGGAGCTCCTCCACGTATTGTTCGATGATGGCCTGCACCACTTCTCTGACCACAATGCTGATGGTGTTGGATGGCACCCTCCAGCCGTACTGCATGCTCCTGTAGGAGGTCCCTGAGGCCAGGTGGCGCAGAGTGAGTGCCACGTTGAGCCCAGGGTCCAGGCTGGGCCAGAAGCTGGTGTTTGCCTTGGTCAACCTGGGTGTCAGGCGCTGCACAACTTCGTCAAACATGGCTGGAGGCATCCTCATGAAGTTCTGGAACGCCCGAGTGTCTTCATTCCTGAGCTCCAGCATCAGCTTTTTGTACAGTCCGTCCTCTGCTCTTCTGGCGAACCATCTTCGGATCCAGACTCTTTTTGGGTGGCTCCTTTTCTTCTCACAGTAGAGTTCACAGAGCCTGCAGTTGGCTTCGCACTGTTGCAGAACGATGGTGGCTGCCAAAAGGACTTTTTTACAATCCACGGTGGACATGATTGGATGCTGTGGAAGAGGAAGAGCCAGATGAAGGCTGCAGAGGTCTGCACCGCTGGGCTGCTGTTCTGAAAGTGAGATGAAGGCGAGTTGCTCCCCCTTTTTATAGGCAGTATAGGTTTTCCGCTAGGCATCCGCTAGGCATCCTCTAGACATCCTCTAGGCATCCTCTAGGCATCCTTAATATCCGAGATATGAACGTTTTTTCCGTTTTAAACGCTTTGTTTCCGTGCTGCATCCGCTAGGCATCTGTTCTGCATCTGTTCTGCATCCATTCCGCTTCCTCCCTGCGTCCAGGCGGATGCGAGTTGCGCGGATGCGGAACAGATGCCTTGCGGATATCGCGGATGCAGAATGGATGAACTGGATATATTTTCCGCGCAAAAGTTTTGGGCAGCCCAAAACTTTTGGAGCGGATGAAACATCAAGAAACAGATGCTGGACGAATAGAGAGGAAGCAAAACCGAGGCAGTGAGTACATCACATTTTCGAACGGATGGCAAGCTTTTTTGACCGTTTTACATCCTCTTTGCATCCATTGGTTCAGTGTGACATGGGCTTTAGTAACATAAATTTTGAGTCAATTGTAGTTGTAAGTCAAGGGCTACCTGTATTTCCATTTAAATATCCTCAACATTACGAGCCTTATTGACTAAATATATTTTCTTAATTTTATTTTCAAGTGGCAAGCTTTTCAGTGGGAATACTACTTTTGGTTTCAACACACATTTCAGAGGTGGCAGCATGGGCTTTTGTCAACATATGATAACAAATCTGTATTCTGAATGTTAATAGGTAATGTTAAAGATCATGAGTTAATGAGGGAAAGGAAAGGAAAGTAGATATATATCTACAAGACTGAGAAAAATCTATTTGTAAAAAGTTGTGTTGATGAATATGTGCAAGGAAGTAAATATTAAGTCAAAATTAAGTCAAAAGTATAAATTGGTGCTATTTGGACTGTTTACAGATGCTATGTAGAGTGTTATAGGTGTGTACACACACACACACATACATACACACATATGCAGCATAACAAAATTGACAAAAGTGTGTGTGTGTATACATATGCATATACACACATATACACACACATATACATATACAAATACCCATATACAATCTGTTAAGCCTGGGTTCCCCAACCAGGGTTAGGTAGACAAGCTAAACAGAATGTGCAGCGTTAGTCAGATAGGCACACAGATAAATGAGTGAGCTAAGCTTGTATGTTTATTAACATACAGTAAAAATAACAGAAATGCTTGTGCTATCAAGAATATATTTTATTCCAGTATAAGTTTATGGCATAGTCAAATAACAGTCCAATATTCATTTACCATGTAGTCAGTCCATTCAGGGGTATTCAGT
>BLBF01000003.1:6862486-6878441 GCA_015471245.1 Laticauda colubrina
GGGGGAGGGAGGGAGAGAGAGAGAGAGAGAAATGCTTCCGAAACCCAACTGAGAACCAGCGAATGAGATAAAGAAGTGTAAAAGTTCAAAGAGATAGAGAAAATACAGGGAAATTTTGATGGAAATTTTAAAAAATGATTTGGAAGTGGATGAAGAGGTCTAAAGAAGGAGCCCCTTGAAGAATGATGATGTTCCCATGCTATATACATGTACACTGTCTCCTTGACACCCCAGGATTTCTCTCCAAAAGTAAGACACTCTCTTCTGCCGCCATTCTTTCAGGCAGCAGCATTTGTGGTAAACCTGTCTCTTTCTATCTCTTCTCCTCTGCCAGGGGCGAATCTCCCAAAGCATTCACCAGCTGAATAGCTTTGCAAAACAATTAATGTTTCATTTAGTGGAGACAAATGAGGCTCTTTTGGAATAAATCTTGGATATGCTCAATTTACTCCTGAGCTGTTTGAAAAAGAGAGCTGTAGCTTCACGAAGAATGATAAAGATTTCTCGGCACCAGGACCCCCTAATGTAATTCAGGAGAGCCCCTCTTGTGAAATCAATCACGCACACGTGGGGTGTGAACGCACACACATGTACACTCCCTTGGCTAGAGCAAATTGGTCAGGGATCAATTTGGTAAGTAGGATTCTATGCAGGATCTGCGCCCCAAAGCAAACAAACAAAAACAAAATAACCATGTGATTTCTGTCTCTTGTAAAAGAAAGAAAATCTTATGGGAAATAAGGTCATTTTATGTAGGTAGTCCTCGGATTACCACACTTCATTTAGCAATCGTTCAAAGTCACAACAGCACTGAATAGAGTGACTTACAAACAATCCTGGCACACATGATGGTCATAGCTTCTCCACGGTCATATGATCAAAATTTGAGTGCTTGGCAATCAGCATGTAGTTACAATGGTTGAAGCATCCTGGGGAGAGGGGGTGTCACGTGATCACCATTTGGGACTTTTCCAGATAGCTTCTGACAAGCAAAGTCAATGGAGGAAGCCAGATTTACTTATTGACCGTAGGATTCATTTAACAATCATGATATAATCTGGTGTGACTTTTAACCACCCACTTTAATGCCATTTAGCTTGTTGTCCTAAAGGTGCTTTTTTTTTTTTTTCAAGAGGCAACTGGACTTTCTGGAGTTTTTTTAAAGATGTTTCGCTTCTCATCCAAGAAGTTTCTTCAGCTCTGATTGGATGGTGGGGAATGGAAGGATTTATATTCTTCGCAGACACCTAGTCATTTGTATTCTTCTAGAAGTCATTGAGGTCACCTAAAGGTTTATCCTCCACACCCATTTGCACTACTCAGATGACCCTGATGACACAAATGAACCTCAATGACTTGCTAAAGAATGCAAATGACCAGCTGTCTCCAAGGAGTATAAATCAGGGGTGGGATTCTACCAGTTCGCACTTATTTGAAAGAACCAGTTGTTAACATTCTAAGCAGTTCAGAAAACCGATTGTTAGAAGAAATTACTGGCCTAATCCTGTAAGGAAGGCAGGAAGAAAACATTCAGGTGTTGCTTACAGAAACTGCCTCTCCATTCACCCTTTTTACATTCTTGGCAGGACTAGACTTCCTGTCTCAGGAACGTCTCTGGAGGTTTTTTTCCCCTCTGATACTGGTACTTTGCTTGTATAGAGTGACCGTTCAAAGTTACAATGGCACTGAAAAAAGTGACTTATGACCATTTTGCCCACTTATGACTGTTGTACAGTCATGAGAGGCCAGGCAAGGAGATGCGTGCCTTGATGTGAGTGATATTGAATTGGCTACGCCCAGCCGATAACATGACCATCAAGTGACATCCATCCAGTTACATGATCACCAAGCCATGCCCACCAACTAACCCACAGAACTGGTTGTTAAAAAATTTGAATCCCACCCCGGTATAAATCCTTCCATTCCCCACCATTCAGTCATAACTGAAGAAACTTCTTATTATGAGAAGTGAAACATCTTCAAAGAAACACCAGAAAGTCCAGTTGACTCTTGAAAAAAGCACCTTTGAGATAACCATGACCTGTATGACTGAGTACCTCCATAGACATTCAGTTTGTTGTTAAGCTTCCACACAATGCACTATTAGTTTCTTGGGATCAGGCCTCATTGCATCATCCAGAGCCTGCAGACGTAGACAAGTGAGGTTGTGATTCAAACTGTGGCCTCTGGAAGATTCAAAAGCCTTGGCTTCTGGACTTTCAACCAACACTATTACCATACAGTATGCTGGTCAGACCTGTCTTGATTCAAGCCCTATGCAAGAATGATCCGTGACTCAATCTTTAGAGTAAGATATAGTTTTACTGAGGTCAAGTGAAGTACAACAAAGCAAAGCAAGGTCTGAGGTTCCCACGCCAAATCCCAAATGAAATCCCCCTGTTTCCCATCCTTGCCTTCTCAACAGTTCTCTTGTGTCCCAGCATAGTTCAACCAAATGTTTTCAGAACAGCCATCCTTGGAATCACTGGTGGTATTCATTTTTTTTACTACTGGTTCTGTGGGTGTGGCTTGGTGGGTGTGGCTTGGTTCGTGTGACAGTGGAAGGATAATGCAAAATCTCCATTCCTACTCCACTCCTAGGGGAAGGTTACTCCAAAATCCCATTCTTTCCCCACCCCAATAAGCTGCTTTCCAGCTCCTTTCTCTTGTGCATGAAAAAAAAGAAGACCCAGCCAATCAGCTGGGACTCAGGTGGCAGGGAATAGATGGGGGCGGGACCAGTCAGAGGTGGTATTTGCCAGTTCTCCAAACTATTCAAAATTTCTGCTACCGGTTCTTCAGAAGCTGTCAGAACTGGCTGAATACCACCTCTGCTTGGAATGCAGCTGGCCTCTTCGTTCTGGCTGGATGTCCTTGAGGTGTTGGCTTTCATGTTCCCAACTTTCCTTCCTCTCCAATGGCATCCTTCTCCCTGGAAATTATGGCAGGCCAGCACTGAGGTAGCAAGTGGCAGAGCTGATAATACTACCATATACTAATAATACTATCAATAATAATAACATCAATAATTCAATTGAATGTTTTGCCACTGGCCCTTGGATGTAAACTTTTCTATTCTACACATACACCTTTATTAGTGTATGGCAAGGCACAACTTTTATTGGGGAAATCATGTCCTTGAAATGCATTCATATGAAACCTACTCTAATATTATAGTTAAGTATGCTGGTGCTTAAAGTCAAATGTTTGTGTGGATTATTTATAGAGGGGAAAATACATTGTTACTTTCATTTTACATTATGCTCATAAGCTAGGCAATTCCATAATATCTACCTCTTTCATTGATATATCTAGAATCAAATTACTTCCGAACATTTCTCCTCATATATACAGAAATCAGCCTGTTCAGAAAGACTACAACAGGGGTATCAAACTCAAGTCATCACGGTGTCACATGACGTATCGGGACTTTTTTCCCCTTTGCTAAACTGGGTATGGGAGTGGCCAGCATGTGATGTATCCAGCCAACAGGCCAGGAGTTTGACAACCCTGGACTACAAGAACTTTCATCTGACTTTCATTATTATCTGCACCTCACATTTCATAAAGCCCATGTCACACTGCACCAACGATGCAAAGAGGATGTAAAACGGACAAAAAAGCTTGCCATCCGTTGGTTAACGCAATGTACTCACTGCCTCCGTTTTGCTTCCTCTCTATCCGTCCAGCATCCGTTTATTGACGTTTCATCTGCTCAGAAAGTTTTGAGCTGCCCAAAACTTTTGAGCGGAAAATGTATCCAATGCATCCATTCTGCATCCTCTAGGCATATGGGGGACATCCGTTCTGCATCCATTACGCATCTGCTATATCTGCTAGGCATCCGTTGTGCATCCGCACAACTCAAATCCATTCCAGCAGTAAACGGACGCAGGGAGGAAGCAGAACAGACGCGCAGCGTTAGTAGCATGGATGGAGAAAGGATGAAAGCGGATGCAGCTCATCCACTTTGCATCCGCTCTGCATCCGCTCTGCATCCTCTACGCATCCGCTCTGCATCCTCTACGCATCCGCTCTGCATCCTCTACGCATCCTCTCTGCATCCTCACCACGTCCGTTCAAATCCGTGTTATATGCTCTGCTTATGCAAATTTTTGCCCCTTTTGAGAGCGGATAACAACAGATGGAACATTTTGCTCGTCCGTTGTGTCCTTTTTGCATCCGTTGGGCAGTGTGACATGGCCTTAAGATAATGTCTGCTATCACGTATACATAGTTCTTGATTTACAACCATAAATTGAACCCAAAATTTATGTTGCTAAATGAGACAGTTGTAAAGTGAATTTTGCCCATTTTGCAACATTTCTCCCCACAGTTGTTAAGTGAGTCTGGCTTCTCCATTGTCTTCACGTATCAGAAGGTAACAAGAAGTGATCACATGACCTCAGGACACTGAAATTGTCATAAATAGGAGTCTAACACCAATCATCTGAATTTTGATCACGTGACCTTAGGGATGCTGCAACAGTTATAAGTATGAAAAATGGTCATAACTCACTTTTTTCACTGCTGTTGTCACTTTGAATGGTTACTAAATGAACTATTATAAGTCAAGGACTACCTAAGTCCACTAATATTTTTGGGTGTAAACACACAATCCAATCCAAAAGTCATATTTAGAACTTAGAATAACTTTATTGTCACTGTAACTGTACACTAAATGGCATACTTTAAAATGAAATTTCATTGCATACCACTCTCAAAGAGTCAATACCTCCAATATACACTACATAAACATGACTAACTAAATACATATATATATACAGGCACACATACGTGCTGTTCAGCTTCCTTCGGATATTATCCCACGTCATAGTAGTGCTTTTAATGTTGTAGCAATGTTTCAGCAGAATCTCATCTGCCATCATCAGGCTTCTGTATTGAGTTTGTATGTGGGTCAGGGTCTCACAGCCGTTGGTTTTAAATTTGAGGCTTGCCTATTATTGTGGCAGGATGTTTTTTTCTACATCCTGATTGGTTGGGAGTCTTGGTCTGTGTTTATTGGACTTGGAATTTGTTTGATTGGTGTTTCTGGTTTCTTCTGTCTGTTTTGTGGCTTTGATTGGCTGGCAACACTGTGTTCCTGTGTTGGAGGCTTTCAGTGCAGCTTGGCTTCGCGTGAAAGGATGGCTATTATCTATTAGGAAGCTAGGTTTCATCTGGGTGTCTGGTGGGGGTGTGTTTGATTGACAGTCTGCTGGAATCATCTCTTCTATTCATGCTGTCAGGTCACAAAACAGACAGAAGAAACCAGAAACACCAATCAAACAAACTCCAAGTCCAATAAACACAGACCAAGACTCCCAACCAATCAGGATGTAGAAAAAAACATCCTGCCACAATAATAGGCTAGCCTCAAATTTAAAACCAACGGCTGTGAGACCCTGACCCACATACAAACTCAATACAGAAGCTTGATGATGGCAGATGAGATTCTGCTGAAACATTGCTACAACTTTAAAAGCACTACAATGATGTGGGATAATACCCGAAGGAAGCTGAACAGCACACATGTAAGTACCCGCGAAAACATTAAAAAAAACCATACATGCATCCATACATATGTACATAATTATGCATATATCCACAATTTTTATATGACACAGACAAACAGCACAGTCTAGTTCTGATGTACACATTGTCAACTAAAAAATACTTATTTGGTCTTTTTAGTTGCCCGCACAAAGGGAGTAGGGGAAAGTAGTGCATTCCTCAAATGCTTCAGATAATTTCTAGGCAGCGGAAATGCTGTTGGCACACAAGATTATTACTGGAGGGCATGATTGATGACTCTTGGCTATGGATGTGTCCCATCTGATGTCCAGCGGGTGGGGGAAGACTTGGGTCAAGGGGGTAATGAATGATGTATCTTGGTGTCGACTGCACCCAGGTAATGCTGACATGGTCACTCCTAATAAATCATTTTTTTTTACTCTGAGAGATGTGGCTAGAGACTTATGATTTGAATGGGATGGATTTGTCGGGGGCCTGACACACATGTTACATGGCAAGAAAAACTAATCTTGCGAGTTTACCAGATGGATGGCATAGGGAACAAAACTGTTACAGAATCTGGTATCCTGCTATGGTAGTCCATACAGCATATCCACCCCTCACTGAAATCAATGGGACTAGCATATACATAGCATTGCCTCACATATACCACATGCAGTGAGCCATGTGCAGATCTGTATGTTGGGGAAACAAAACAACCACTTCATAAACACACGGCACAACATAGGAGGACAAACACATCAGGACTAGATTCAGCAGTCCATCTGCATTTAAAAAGCAAAGGCCACTCTTTTGAAGACAACAAATTCCATATTTTTGACAGAGAGGACCACTGGGGGTCAAAGAGGTCATCTTTGTCAAAATTGAACAGCCTTCTCCCAACAGAGGGGGAAGCAAATGACATCACCTATCTCCAATCTACAACACAGTCCATTCAAGAATTCCAAAAAGGCTCCACCACACCAATTTGCACCACTCACGTGACCCTGAAGACACAGACAAACCTCCAGGTGACCTTAACAGCCTGCTAAAAGAAGGCAAATGACCAGATGTCTGCAAGGAGTATAAATTCTTTCATTCCCCACTATCCTGTCAGAGCTGAAGAAGTTTCTTAGATGAGAAGTGAAACATCTTCAAAGAAAAAAATGAAAGCCCAGTTGCCTCTTGAAAAAAGCATCTTTGGGACAATCATGATCTGGATGACTGAGAAACTCCCGAGACATTTGCTGATCAGTCACTTCCTACTGGTAGTTGCAGTTGCTAAGTCAAATACAGAAAAGTATTCATGAACAAGTCTAAGAATTTGTGCAAAAGAGCTAACTTAAAAAGTCTCCATCCTCTGAAATACCAGGAACTGTCCTTCCCTTTGTCCTTCACATACCCACGTGATACCAACCATTTGCCTGTTTAGGAATGGCCAGCTTTAGTGCAGTTTGTCAGGACCGAAGCATTAAGTCTATTACAACCATTTTTATAATGTCTTCAGTCTTTTTGAAGTATCACCCAGGAGCTTTTTCCATCAGGCTTAAAATGATGTAATTCATCAGCCTGTTATTGATGGGGACCTGAGGAAAGTCCCATTGTGAGGTATATGGGGGACTGTGAATCTTTCGTTAGGTAATATAAATAAATCTAGTGTCGAAAGTCCTGCCTTCTTAATCATCTTTAAAACACAATGAGCTGTCACTGCAGTCCATGACTTTCCCGCGCTGGAAATATGGCCAGAAAAAGAAAGCATTTCCTTGAAAAGAAGACAAAATGTGAAGGGGAAACTCATTGCCTTGAATATTATTGAAATGCATGAATATCATTTAAATGGGTACAGCCACCTGATCAGTGGTGGGATTGAAAAGTGTTTACTATCAGTTCAGTGGATGTGGCTTGGTGGGTGTGGTATAGCTTGATGGGTGTGGCTTGGTGGGCGTGGCAGGGAAATGATACTGTAAAATCTTCATTTCCTCCCCATCCTACTAACCTGCTTTCCAGCTCCATTCTCCTGTGCAGGGCAACAAAAGAAGACCCAGCCGATCAGCTGGGACTCAGGAGTCAGAGAATAGATGGGGGCAGGGCCAGGCAGAGGTGGTATTTGCCGGTTCTCCAAACTACTCAAAATTTCTGCTATCAGTTCTCTAGAACTGGTCAGAACCTGCTGAATACCACTTCTACACCTGATCACTGGTTCAGCCCAAATATCAACACATACAATTATTACACTGTATTTTGCCACCATGCAGCAAATCCAAAAATGAACATTAGATGATTAAACTATTTCTCTACCACTTTTCATCTGATGGGTTTTCAAGAGTTACCAATATAAATTCTGCTGGAATGTCCTAGTTTTAAAACATGGCAAAATTCATCAAAAGAACAATCAGTGAGACTAGAAAGAATTAAAATAGGTTTCTCTGGATGTTCAGGATTTCTTTTCAGACTTCCTTGGTTAATGCTTCAAATTCTTGGACTGTGGAAATAGGAAGGTGCATCGGGGGACATTGGTGCCAGAGTTAGGAAGTTCAGTTGCATTAACAGGGCAAGGGTAAATAGGCCATGTAAAAAGTTTCAGAGGTCAAGACTAACATTTATTTACGACCTATTTTATTTTGCAAATTAGAAGAGGGAACAATAAATCTCTATTCAGTTTTTGAATAATACAAGCTTATTCCCCCACATGTGAATAAACGGCAGATGATAACCACATGCAGAGGTTGGCTGCTATGTGTTCGGAAGAACCCATAGCTGACATCATAACAAATTGGTGAACCACCAATCCCACTTCTGGCTGGCTCCACCCACCTTTCCCCTCCACTCCCAAGTGTCTCCATGCAGCCCGTTTTGGATGTGAGGTAAGTGTAGAGCCTTCGTGGAGGTTTGGGGAGGGCAAAAAATGGGCCTCTAGGTTGTCCTGGAAGGCCGGAAATGGGACCGTTTCTGGCCTCCAGAGGGCCTCCAGAGCCCGGGGAGAGTGAAAATGCCCCCCCACCCCATGGTGATGCAAGAGATCGACTAGGCCACACCCACCATGGCCATGGCCACCTAGCAACCAGGTTCAGAACCCTTTGCTAACATTTTTGGAAACCCACCCCTGTCTACAGTAGGAACAGTGGAGTAGGTTGCATTCATTGGGGAAAATTAACTGAATGAAGCCCACCCCTGACCACATGATATTCATCTTCAGAAATCTACAATCTATCCAAGATGGCATTGTATTTGTTCATCAAAGCTGTGATGGGCAGGGTATTTAAATAGTGAACCAAGAGGTCCTTTGAGATAAGAGGGCCAAGCCAATAAAGAATTTTAAGTACCTGGTGTCTCTGTGCAAATGTGATATATGTCCAATTAGTCCTTGACTCACAATGACAATGGAACCCAAAACTTGTGTTTGTGAGTGAGACATTTGTTAAGTGAGTTTTGCCCCATTTTATAACCTTTCTTATCATAACTGTCAAGTGTATCATTGCAGTTGTTAAGTTAGCAACACAGGATTTAAGTGAATCTGGCATCCCCATTGACTTTGCTCATCAGAAGGTCAAATTAACAGAGTTGGAAAGGACCTTGTAAGTCATCTAGTCCACCACCCCCTGCCTAAGCAGGAGACCCTACTCCCTTTCTGACCAGGTTGCAAAAGATGAACACATGAACCTAGGACACTGCAGCCATCATATATATGAGTTCAATTGCAAAGGGTCTGAATTTTCACGATATGACCATGGGGACACTGCAATGGTTGTAAGTGTGAAAAATGTTCATAAGTCACTTTTTGTATTATGTATATCATAATATAATATATATCACAACACATATCACCTCCTTCCTTGCCTCAGTGAATGTCTATGAATATGTTGTAAGGCTTTCAACTTCTCGAATTTCTGACACTTGGCTGGGAATTCAAGGACTAAAAGTTTGACTTCCAGTTTGCAAGGCTTTGGCGGCGGCAGGAATCTGCGATCATGCCTGGTTCCTGCTGCACTCGCCACTAGATTGCCCCCGATCCAGCTGGATTTGGGGGCTATAGTTACCCCATAGAGGTAACTGAAGATAAGGGAGATTCAGCAGGGGTCCGGGGGAATCACAACCTCCCCTCCTCAGCTGGCTTAACTCCCTTTTCCAAAAGTGGTGGAGCGGCGGTCAGCAATGGCCGCCACAAAGAAGCTTTCATTCGGATAAGAATGTGCAGGAGGAAGCTGAGAAAGTGAAAGTTTTTGGCTAACTGGGATGACAAGTAATATTTAAATACCCTGGAATTTAAGTTTCATTAAAGATACATCATTCCTGATGAAGACGGAAGAAGAGGCGACTGAAAGTAAAAAGGGAAAGTTTGTTTTTTCTCACTCTCCTTCCTTATGGTGATAGCAAATGAATGGAGAAATCAGAAAAAACCATTTTGGCATCAGCAGGTAATTAAATTGAAAATTGAAGCCAAGGGGACAATAAAGATTTCTGAGCATTGAAAAGAAAAAATAAACTTTTTTTTGCTATAAGTGGGAAGGGAGAGGAAAAGAATTAATATTAATATTTTCTTGGAGGAGGCTGCTTGGAATTTATAAGATTAGAGCGAAACTGTAACGAAACTTCTAAAAGATATATTTTAACTGGAGCTTTATAACTGAACTATAACCCAGGAAGAAAAAATATAAAAAGAAGAAAGTGCTAAATGAAACAGAGGGTGTGTATTTGGATTGCTTGGTGACATTGGGACTTTTGGAAATTATTATTTGAAAGACTAAAAATATTTGGGTTATCTAAAAAAACTTTTTACACTACTTGATGAACTGAAAATTGAATTTAAAAAGCTAAAAGAAGAGATCAAGAAGGGAAGGGCTCTTCTGGATCTGTTTTCATTTTTTAGAAATGGCGATTTATATCTACCAGAAACTACAAGAACAAGAAGATTGGGATGAAGAAGAAACCAACTTTAATGAACAAACAACTTTAACTGGGGAACAAAAGGGAAAGAGGGGAATGGAGAATTTAAGACTTAAAAAAACAACCAAAAAAGGGAAAAATAAGGTGAAAAATCAATACAATGTCAGAAAGCAACAGAAAAGAGAAATACAGAAGAAGGTAGAGATTAAGAAGGTGGAGATCAAGAGACGAGGGGGTAAAAAGACAGGATTGGAGAAGAAAGGAAGGGAAAAAGGGACAAAGGTTTAAAACAAGATGTAAAGAAACAAGATCTATTCAGACATAGTGGGTAAAAATATGATTAAAAAAGATTCTGCAAAGTACATAAGACTGTATTGTCGTATTTATATTTGAAATCATGTAAGAAAATTGGAATTAATAATAGAGCTTAATTTGCTATGGATTATTGTTTTAATTATATTATAAACTCATCATTCTTTTCTTTTTTATAATATAATAACTAGCTTCAGAATGTACTAAGTAGAACCAGAATGAAAAATATATATTATTTTCAGTGTTAAATTTAGGGGAAAGATTTAAAGGTGTCATACTTCAATCTGTGATTAAAGGAGAAATTTTGTGTTAATGAGAGAAGACAATAGAAAATTGAATTAGAACAGACAAAAGATATACTAGGAGACAAGGGGGTAAAGCCCATGTCCCACTGCACCAACGGATGCAAAGAGGATGTAAAACGGACAAAAAAGCTTTCCATCCGCTGAAAAACGTGATGCATCTGTTGTGTACTCACTGCATACATGTTTCATACGCTCTATCCGTCGAGCATCCATCCACTACAATTTCATCCGCACAAGAAGTTTTGAGCTGCACAAAACTTTTTGCGCGGATGAACTTTACACCGTGTATGATGTACATCCACGACACATACGGGCAACAAACGTTCTACGTCCGTTGTCATCCGTTAAATGTCCGCTGTATCCTCTCGGCATCCTCTGGACATCCTCGCAACTCACATCAGCTGCAGCTGAAAACAGAAAGAGGGAGGAAGCAAAAGGTACATGGAACGTCCACACAGCGTTAGTAGCATGGAAATAGAAAGGATGTAAGCGGATGCATCTCATATATAAAGCATTAAAATGGACAGAACATTTGTAAATGGGATGTATCTCAGATATTTGGGATGTCTGGAGTATGCCAAGAGTATGTGGAAGCACACCAAGCGGACAACCAATATTTTCTATAAAAAGGGGGAGAAAATCACCTGGATCTCAGTATGAGTTCAGCAGCCGTGGTGTACAGACCTCTTCACCCTTGGTCTTGCTCTTCCACATCATCCATTGATCTCCACCATGGATCATAACACAGTCCTTATGGTAGCTGCGATCATTCAACACCAGAACCAAGTCCTATTCAGACTGTTTCACCTTTTCTACGCAAGGAGAAGAAGGAGATGTCCAAGAGCTGTGTGGGTCTGACAATGGATCAGGAGAAGAGTGGAGTACGGACTGTATGACAAGCTGATGGTGGAGCTGAAGGATGAAGACCCTCGTGCATTCCAGCACTTCATGAGGATGCCACCAGCCATGTTTGATGAAATTGTAGAGCGTCTGAGACCCAGGTTGACCAAGCCAAGCAGCAACTTCCGTCCCAACCTGGACCATGGACTGAAGGTGGCACTGACTCTGCGGCACCTGGCCTCTGGAACCACATACAGAAACATGCAGTATGCCTGGAGGGTGCCAAACAACAGCATGAACAAAATGGTCAGAGAAGTGGTGCAGGCCATCATCGAAGAATACGTGGAGGAGCTCCTCCAGTGTCCCACCACTGAAGAAGGCTGGAGGAAACTTGCAGAACAGTGGTATCAGAGGTGGAACTTTCCCCACAACGTTGGAGCCATAGATGGGAAGCACATGGCCTGCAAAGTTCCAGCCAACTCAGGGTCCACTTATTACAACTACAAGGGCTTCTTCAGTATCACCCTCTTTGCCGTGGTTGATGCTGACTACAAGTACATGAACATCGATGCTTCAGGCAACGGGTCAGCTTCAGATAGCCAGGTATACAACACCAGTGACCTCAAGGATGGGCTGGAATGCAACCTCATCATGGGTTTTCCAGATCCAGACCCCCTACCCAATGACACACAAGATGTGCCCTACTTCATCGTGGGTGATGACGCCTTCTCCCTCAGAACCTACCTCATGAAGCCGTACACTTCCAGATACCTCACCCGTGAAGAGAGGATCTTCAACTACAGGCTGTCCAGGGCAAGGCGTGTGGTGGAGAACGTCTTTGGCATCCTGGCCAAGAGGTTCCAGGTACTTCTCACCACCATGCAGCATCGCCCACAGACCGTGAGGAGGATCATGAAAGCTTGCTGCATCCTGCACAATCTCATGAGCACCCGCTACCCAGTGTTGCAGAACAGGCTTGTGGACCATCAACAAGGGAATGGGGACATGGAGCCTGGTGAATGGAGGCAAGGACTAAACCTGATAAGACACTGTGGATGTACAAGGCCCCAACAGAGCTTCATGTGAAGGGAAGAAGGAGTGCAACCTCCTGAAACACTGGTGCAGCTCCCCAGCTGGAGCAGTGGAGTGGCAAGACAGGATGGTAGATGCTTAATGGATACTTCCTTGAGCCTGTCTCATAACACTGATGAGATTGTGCCATGTATGTTGAGTGGCCCTACAATGAATAGGGCATCAATAAAGAGCTTTGTTTATTTTGAAATGTGTTGATCAATGAATAAATTGTTATTGATAAGAAAGGGCCATAGATATGGCAGCTGGGAGGGTGGACCATACAGTCCCACTATGCTTGCACTGGAGGTTTATCTATCCCACAGCTATCCTTACCCATCCCACAACTATCCTTACCTATCCCACAGCTATCCTTACCTATCCAACAGCTATCCTTACCCATCCCACAACAATCCTTACCCATCCCACAAGCATGCAAAGGCTTAACCATTTTTTCAAAGTTTTCACCAACACTTCATTAAGTAAATAAAATGAACCAAGTGTGTGAAGCAAAGATAACCTTTATGAATAACTGTCTTAAGTAAACTGTATGACTTTATTAAAAAAGCAAAATGAACCAAGTAAAGTGTCTTTAAGCAAAGATAAAGTCAACAGGTAACAACTTAGTCTCTGGCATATTCTCAGTCACTCTGAGGCATGTCCATGGTTTCAGCTGTCAAGCGGGCAGGGACTGTGGAGGTGGCTGTGGCTTGAGTGCTGGTCTGAGGTGCCATTGGGGTGCTTGGCCTTGAGAGTACAACAAGGGATGGTGTGTTCAGGAAGCTCTAAGAGAGCTGACTCAGTCCTGTGAGGTTGAGAGGCCCTTCATCAAGTACCTGGGATGTGAGGCCCAAGACTGATGACAGATTGTCCTTTGACAGGCTTGGCTGTGGGGTGGAGGAAGGAGGAGTGTAGTGGGGCTGTCTGGTCTGCAGCTGGGCGAGGTGAGGCGTCTGTGGCATGCGATGAACCTGGGCCTGGACTGGGAAGGGCTGCCTCTGCTGTGGGAAGTCCTGGTAGTCATAGCCTTGGTAGGTGAGGGGCTGTTGAAAGCCATGGAAGGGCTGTGACATTGCCTGGGGTGGAGGAGCAGACCTGGACTGGGTAGGAGCAGGTTCAGCTGGGCCTGGAGGGTTGTACAGAAGTGCTATGATCTTCTCCTTCATCACCTGGTACTGGGCCTCGTGCAGGTCCATGAGGGTCTGGCTCACGTACGTGATGAAGGATTTTCAGTTCAAGGATGGTATGTCGCTGTGGACCAGCTGAGAGAGAAGATCTGTGCTGGTTTTGATTGTGTCCCTGATCTCCAACAGGACAGTGTGGCTCTCGCCCTCCAGTCTGCCTCTGCCTCTCTGCCTGCTTTCTGTGGAGCTGGAGCTGGGGGTGAGTGTGGGTTGGTCTCTGGTGGCTGCCGCTTCTTCCTCCATTTGTGACAAGGGATCCTCTACGTCATCTGGCATGGGGAGTGCAGCTGTCAGGGGGGTTTCTGCCATGGGGCCCTCCGAAAACACCTGCCTGGACAGGGTAGCTGTCTCCTGGCTGGAAGATGACTGGCTGTCTGTGGGCTGTCTGAGGGAGAGGGTTGTCAGAGGGGCTGCTCCTCGGTGGCCTGGACCTCACCTGCTCCTGGGCCTCACCCTCCAGGAAGCTGCACTTGGCCATGACGTACATCTCCTGGTCAGTGAGCTTGACAGCCACCTGCCCAGATTTCTTCAGGTGTAGCTTGCCATACCAGGTGTGCATGTGCTTCCACCATCCAAGGAGTAGGTCTGAACTGTAGCCCAGGCTCTCTGCTCTGTCTCTCCAAGCTGCCTGCTTCCTCTTGGTGTTGCGATTGAGTCTGTGTCCCTTTCTCCCCAGGTCTTCGTTCTCCCTCAGCCATTCCAGTACCTCCTCCTCATGCTCCTCGGAAAGGGTGCACTGTTTCCTCTCTCCCTTCTCCTTCCCTTGCCTCTTCCTCCCTCTGGCAGGGGCTTGAGCAGCAGGGCCTTCAGGGGCTTGAGCAGCAGGGCTTTGAGGGCCTTGGGGCTGGTCTATAGCAGCAGCAGCAGAGGAAGCACCAGCAGCACCACCAGAAGCAGCAGTAGCAGCAGGAGTAGCATCACCACCACCACCAGCAGCAGGAGAAGCACCAGCAGCACCAGCACCACCAGCAGGAAAAGCACCATCAGCAGCAACACCACCACCACCAGCAGCAGCAGCAGCAGCAGAAGCACCAGCAGCTTCAGAGTCAGTGCCAGGGGGTGGGATGGTGGTTCTGTCCTTCTTGCCAGGGCTGGCAGGAGTAGGCACAGGCTTTCTCTTCTTCCCTGACTGATGAACCATGGTATTATTCGAAGATGTCTTTGGCAGCACGTCTTTCCTCTGAATGCTGACTGCTTGCGAGCTGCATCCTTTTATATCCATGGAGCTGACGCAATTCATCCTCCCCGCATGCGCAGTGAACGCTTTGCATCCGCTATGCATCCACTATGCATCCACTATGCATCCTATAGTTGTCTGTGATGCATCCGTGTCATCCACTATGCATCCACTCCTTCTGCTATGCGTCCGCTTTGCAATTCTCCCCCGGAAGCCCTTCGGATGTGTCATCCGCTTCCATCCGCTGGGCTTCCTACGAACATCCGCTTAACATCTTTGATACGTACTACCCCCGTCCATTCCTTTCCATTGTTTTCCATTCTGTTTATGCAAATTTGGGGCACTTTTTGAAGTGGATAACAATGGATGGAGCCACCCCCGAAATTTTGCTCGTCCGCGGTGTCCTTTTTGCATACGTTTTGCATCCGTCGGCCAGTGGGACTTAGCCTTAAAGGCAGGACTGGAGAGGAAAAGAAGGGACAAAGGGAAGAGGAGTTAGAAAGGTTTAAAACAAGATGTAAAGAAACAAGATCTGTTCAGAGATAGTGGGTAAAAATATGATTAAAAAAGAAAAGTACACAATGTTAGAAAACTGGATTTAATAATAGAGTTTAATTTGCTATGGATTATTGTTTTAATTATATTATAAACTTATTATTCTTTTTTAT
>BLBF01000003.1:6885638-6912714 GCA_015471245.1 Laticauda colubrina
ATCTCTGGGATCCTGGGACTGTGCCCTTCACAATCCCCGTCTCTACGGGATGGTTTAGGTCCGTTAGGACCGACCAGGGGCGAAAATATCAGCTGCGATCTCAGAGCCCCGAGATCGCAGCTGTGGCACCGAGACGAAGCTCCGCCTTCTTCTGAGCTCCCATTTTTGTCCCCAGTCCTGCCAACCTAGAAGTTCGAAAGCATGCAAATAAAAGTAGATATATAGGTACTACTTCATTTGGAAGGTAACAGAATTCCAGGCATCTCAGTGTATAGTCATGCATGACCATAGAAATTGTTCTGTATTAAAATAGTAGACTCCTAAATGCATAATTCTGATTGGCTAAGAAAGCCAGTATAGGGATTGGTTCACGAGGAACCAATCCACAGAGCTGCTTAAAGGCGGCAGAAATGAATATCTGTCATTGGCTACAAGCCGGCAGGCAAACCGATATAAAAGGGCTGCCGCGGCTTGAGCCAATGTTCTGTTCTTCAACCACTGTTAATAAATAAAGACTTTGTTGTTGGAACCCGGTCTACCTCGCGTTTTTCTGGACAAAACACTGGTGACGAAGGTGGGATCATTGTAAAATGCGAGACTGAGCACGCGGCAACCAAAACCAGACTGAAGACTATGGCTGGAAACAATGCGCCGCCCACACCCTTCAATCCCAATGAAGAGGATTGGGAATCCTACATAGACCGTTTTCAAATGTATTTGGAAAGTAACGAGATGGAAGAGATCTCAGACCAGTGTAAGAGGGCTGTTTTCTTGACACATTGCGGGCCCACGATCTTCAAAATGGCTAAGGCATTAGCGAAGCCCTGAGATGTGAAGCAAATTACTTGGCCTGAGCTTCAAAGAACACTGAAGGCTCACTACGCTCCGGTGGTGTCAAACCTTATCAAGCGGCACGAATTTTACCTAAGGGACCAGAAAGATGGCGAGGCCATCGCTGATTTTGTGGCAGCTCTCCAACAACTGGGGGGAGCCTGTGAGTTCCTGAACTTAGATGAGGCGATGCGAGATCGAGTAATATTGGGTTTAAGAGACTCTAATTTACAAAGCAAGCTATTAAATAAACCCAACATAACCGTAGCCGAAGCCATCGCAGAAGCCATAGCCGCTGAAGCCGTGAAAAAATCGGCAGTCAAAATGAAGCAGATGAATGCAAACAATGAGGAAATGAGCCTAGCCGGAGGGAAGAAACAATTTCCCACCACCACACACCACGAAGACTTTGACGAGACGTCAGAATCTGGAGAGGAAGACGACGAAGTCCACCGCCTATACGCCAACAAAAAAGGGCACGAAAAAGAAATTGGCAGGAATGCGCCGGCTGCGGAGGAAACCATCCTCGAGCCGATTGCAGATTCCTTGATGCCATCTGCAGAGCTTGTAAAAAAAGGGGCACATCGAGAAGGCCTGCAGAAATAAAAAAATTACAGCACAAACGGACGCAGCAACTCTCCCCCACAAGCTGAGCCAAAACAGACCGAGAGAAAGTGGCAGCAGAACAAACGAGCCAGTAACCGAGAAAAAACGCACCAGACTTTCAGTAATATAATAGTAAAAATAGAAGACAACCCCTGCGAAATGGAGGTAGACTCAGGGTCTTTCCTATCAATGGTGTCATGGGACACCATCAAACAACTGGTTCCAAATATCAAACTTAAGGAGCTCCAGAGACAAAAATTAACCCTAAAGGACTACCAAGGAAACTGAATTCCTGTGGTAGGCCTAGGACATTTCTGAGTCGCCTACAAACAACATGTCGAAGTACTACCATTGACCATAGTCGACCGAGACCGACCAAGCCTCCTGGGAATCGAATGGTTCACACCATTGGGCATCGGAATGACCGGAGTAGACCAGGTAGCCGAAACCGACTGGGAAGAAAACCTGATCCACGAGTTCCAGGACGTTTTCAACGGCTCCCTAGGCAGGTATCGGGGGACCCCAATTTCCTTTAGTTTAGACCCCCAGGTAGCCCCTAGAAGACTAAAAGCCAGACGAGTTCCTTTTGCTCAAAAAGCAAAAATAGAGGAACAACTAAATAAATTAATAGACCAAGGAGTTTTGGAACCTGTTGACCATGCTAAATGGGAAACGCCAATCGTAACACCAATTAAATCTGACGGGTCGGTTCGCATCTGCGGAGTCTACAAGGCTATCCTGAACCACGCATTGCAACAAAGCACATACCCGGTGCCAGTCGTACAACATCTACTACATTCACTTGGGGGAGGAAAAGTTTTCGTTAAACTAGATCTAGCACAAGCTTACCAACAGCTTCCAGTAGACCCCTTAATAGCTGAGGCACAGACAATAGTGACCCACAAAGGAGCATTCAAATGCAACAGACTCCAATTTGGAGTGAGTGTAGCCCCAGGCATTTTCCAAAGCCTCATGGAACGCCTATTGAATGGAATAAGAGGGGTCATATCATATTTTGACGACGTCTTAATTTCGGCCAAAGATATGACCCAGCTAGAAAAAAGACTAAGAGACGTACTAACTAAATTCAGAGAATCTGGCCTAAAAGTAAAAAAAGAAAAATGCTGCTTGATGACTGATTGCGTCGAATTTCTGGGCTATTTAATAGACGGAGAGGGTATACACCCGACTGACAAAAAGGTTAAAGCCATTAAAGATGCACCAGAACCAAGAAACAAAACCGAATTGCAGGCATTTTTGGGACTAATAAATTTTTATAACGTATTCCTACCCCACAAAGTGACAATAGCGGAACCATTACACCGATTACTGGATAAAAAAACAATTTGGACTTGGGGTTATAGAGAAAAGAAAGCCTTCCAAAAAATAAAAAACTTATTAACATCCAACACCGTTCTTATCCAGGTTAGTAACACACTTCCATTGACGGTGACCTGCGACGCCTCACTGTTTGGAGTCGGTGCCATCCTGAGCCACCAATTGCCAGATGGGAGAGAGGCACCCGTCGCATATTATTCAAAGACTCTGTCTAAAACTGAACGTAACTATAGTCAGCTAGACAGAGAAGCCCTGGCAATTGTCGCCGGAGTGAAACTCTTGCACGAATACCTATATGGAAGAACATTTTTGATAGTAACGGCCCATAAACCGCTACTAGGAATTTTGGTGGGAAACAAGCCCACACCGAACATTTTGTCTCCACGAATGACTAGATGGTCAGAATTCCTAGCGGCCTACTCTTATACATTGACACATCACCCTGGGAAGCAAATCTCCCATGCAGATGCGTTGAGCAGAGCTCTATTACCGACTACAGAGGAAGACCCGGCACCTATGATGACCACTTTGCAGATAGAGACATGCCCCGATCTACCGATATCTGCAAACGATGTCACCAGAGCTACCGCAAAGGACCCATTGACTGCCCGCATACTGAACTGGGTAGGTAAAGGCTGGCCAGAAAACCAAAAAACTGAGAACTTTAAACCTTTCCGGACCAGACAAACCGAACTCTCGATTCAAAAAGGTTGTTTATTGTGGGGTGATCGGGTAGTTATCCCTCCTAAATTACAAACTAGGGTTCTGGGTATGCTTCACGAAGGCCACCCTGGTATTGTTAAGATGAAAAGTTTGGCTAGAAGCGATGTCTGGTGGCCAGGTATAGATAGGGACATCGAATACTGGGTAAATTCTTGCAACAAATGCCAAAAAACCAGGCCTTCCCCACCACAAACACCTATAAAGGACTGGGAAACCCCATGAGGCCCCTGGTCGTGAATCCACATTGACTTTGCAGGTCCTACTAAGGGACATACCTTCCTAATTGTCGTAGATGCATACTCGAATTGGCTGGAGGTTGTAATTATGCCATCTACGACAACTGAAATCGTCATTAAACAACTTGACAAACTCTTTGCAACCCACGGCCTGCCGGACGTCCTAGTGTCCGACAACGGGCCGCAATTAACAAGTATCCAATGCGAACAATACCTAGCCTCCCTAGGTATACGCCATGCCCTAACCGCGCCGGCCCACCCGGCTGCAAATGGTAGGGCGGAGAGAATGGTCAGGTTTACCAAAAAAGGTTTAGGAAAAATGGACATTGGGGATGTCCAAGACAAAATTAACCGCCTACTCACCCTCCAGCATATCACACCCAGTACTATAACATATAAAAGCCCGGCAGAACTACTGTTGGGAAGAAAACTTAGGTCACAATTAGTCAGATTGCACCCGAATTATACACCAGAGAAACCCCCCGACTCCTCCACCCATTTCAGGACATTTGAAATCGGCGGCCTAGTCTATGCAAAAAATTTCATCGGGGACCCCTTATGGCTTCCAGGCACAATCACACAAATTACAGGCCCCCGGTCCTACCGACTAACCGTGGACGATGGCAGGGAATGGAAGCAGCACATAGACCAGCTTCAATCCTGGAACATTGAAAGAACTACAATCACACCACCACAAATAATAAAAAATGATGAAAATCAAACCAAAGAGGGGGGGGAAATACAAGAAAATAATAAAGAACCGTTTAAATTAAACCAAGAATACGATAACAAACAAAAAGAGCAAAAAAGAGACTTACAGTTAGAAGAAACTTGCAAGAAGAGTCCACTCGAAGGGGCCAGCCAGGCCAGCTCGACCTGCCCGGAGAAACCAGGAGGGAGCGGCAAAACCACCGGCCTGAGAAACTCAGGCGGCAGTAAAATGGCTGACTCACCCTTCCAGGTGGTTCCATGGGGAAGAGCCAGAGAGACAGCAACCCCATCCGAACCGGTCGAAGTCTTCGGCAGAAATGAACCGCGCAAGTCCAGTAGAGCCAGAAGAAGCCCCACCTATCTGCGCGACTACATCACCACATAGGACTAAACCAAGGGGGAGGGGTGTTCTGTATTAAAATAGTAGACTCCTAAATGCATAATTCTGATTGGCTAAAAAAGCCAGTATAGGGATTGGTTCACTAGGAACCAATCCACAGAGCTGCTTAAAGGCGGCAAAAGTGAATATCTGTCATTGGCTACAAGCCGGCAGGCAAACCGCTATAAAATGGCTGCCGCGGCTTGAGCCAATGTTCCGTTCTTCAACCACTGTTAATAAATAAAGACTTTGTTGTTGGAACCCGGTCTACCTCACGTTTTTCCGGACAGAACAGAAATGACTTCAGACAATGCTGGTTCCTTCAGCTAAGTAATAGAAATGAGCACCGCACTCTAGAGTTGGAACATGACTGAACAGGGGCAATATTAACTTTTATCTTTCAGGAGATACATCTCTAAGAGATACATGTATCTCTCTATTATTCCAGAGGTGAGCTATTGCAACAAAGACAGTTCACTTCCTAGGTCTTGGCAAGTGACACTGATCAGTAGGATATGGAGCATTACTAATTTGTATAATTGCACAGGATGGGGGAGAAGTAATACCTCAGTTAGCAGTTGCAATAACACTTAGATTTATATACCACTTTACAGTGCTTTTACAGCCCTCTCTAAGCGGTGTCAGCATATTGTGCATAACAATCTGGCTCCTCATTTTCCTGACCTTGGAAGGATGGAAGGCTAAGTCAACCATTAGCCCCATCAGGACCGAACTACAGACTGTGGGCAGAGTTAGTTTGAAATACTGCATTCTAACCACTGCATCACCACAGTCCCTATGCCAAAAAAAGGATTTACAGTTGGCATTCTGGAAGCCAACTGGCAATTAATGCTACTCACAGCAGAGCAGCAATGTGATCTTGGCATACTGATTTATACGGATTACTGCTCTCATCCCACTTCATTCTTAATGTACTTGTTTTCTGAGTGGTGTTCAAGGGAAGCCCCATGTAATGCTTGTTGCAGTATTTTTCAGGTAAGCAAAGGGTTCTCTGCTCGGTTGCTGGGTGGGTGTGGCCATGGTGGGCATGGCCTCGTTGGCCTTCTGCACCACGGTAGGAGGGAGGCATTTTTGACCTCCCCAGGTTCCGAAGGCTTTCTTCAAGCCTCTGGGAGGGCGGAAATGACCTCTCCAGGTTCTGGAGGCTCTCTGGAAACCAGAAACAGGCCCATTTCCAGCCTTCCCAAACTTCCGGGAGGCCCGTTTTTCATCCTCCCTGAGCATCCATGCGTATCCTGTATCCAAAACGGGCCTTGTGGGCACTCCTGGGAGGAGAGGGGTGGGATGGGTGTGGCCAACCAGGAGTGGGATTTAGGGGTTCTCCAAACTGCACAGAATCTTAGCTCGGGGCTCTCTCGAAACCCTGTGAACCCCCATCAGCCCACCCCTGCAGGTAAGATCAGCAAGGAATATGATTAAATATTTGAAGGGCTCTCCATTCCAGAAACTGGAACAACTTACAGACAAATAGATCTGTGCAAAGGCCTTTCTGTCTAAAGCTGTCATCTGCAGTTCATAGAGGAACATGCAGCTGTAGGTCTGATTAGGGCCCTGAAAGCCCTCTCTCTGCCTTTTAATTAACTTTTCACATTGATTTTTAACCATCCTCTTTCTAAACCATCCTCTTTTGAAATTTAAACTTTTATATACTGCTTTCATGTTTTCATATTTTGTTTGTACACCCACCCAGAGTCCCTCTGAGAGGGAAATGGGCACTTTCAAAATGTGATAAACAAGCAAACAAGCATACAAATAAAGTTTAATATCATTTAGCTTCTGATTATTTCGTTATTTTATTTGCTATAAGTGCCACCCAACTCCAGAATGACTTTGGATCATTCACAATATTAAAGAAAGAACAATTTGGATATTCACGTAAAATATTCTTTGAAGCAAAGCCAAAGAAGACTTTTCGTTGTAAATATACAAGAATACTATTAAAAGACTATGAGTATCCTCATTATATTTAATAACTTCACTAACTCCAAATTTGCTGCTAGCAATTTGGGAATGGTAGCAGAAAGTTAATGTTCACATACTAGATCAAATGAGGTATTCTGCCTTTTTTTAACCTGCCTAATTAATATTAACAGCTAGAACCTCAGGCACAGCCAATTCTTTATGCAGAAAATCCCAAATCTGAGAGCTAGTTTCATTGAATAGCAATAGCTCAGCTGGGTCTAACTTTGAAGAAATTCAGTATTTTCTATCCAGAAAATCACTTTAAGGGTGAAAGATTAGAAAGACATGGAAGAGAATCCTGATGGACACATTATAGACTTGACTTACAATCATTCATTTAGTGACTGTTCGAAGTTATAACAGCACTGAAAAAAGTAACCTATGACCGTTTTCACACTTATGACCATTGAAGCATCCCTTTGATCACCTGATCAAAATCCAGACACCTGGCATGTATTTATGATGGTTGCATTGTCCTGGGGTCATGTGATCATCTTTTGCAACCTTCTCACAAGCAAAGCAATGGGAAAGCCAGATTCACTTAACAACTGTGGCTAAAAAGGTCATAAATTGAAGGAAAATTAACTTAACTGTCTTGCTGAGCAATAGAAATCTTGCTCAGTTATGGTCATAAATCAAGGACTATATGTATACCATCTTTCATTTGCCTGATAAATCAGAACATTGCTTACCAAAAGATTGGGAGTAACACCATGTGGTTGAGTAATGTTCAAAACAGAATAAATAATTTTGTTTGGATATGTTTGCTTTGACTTACAAAGTGTAGTGAATCGTACAATTCAGCTAACTGATTACCTGAGATTCATTGGTCAGCATTTCAGAATCCAGAATCCTGATACAAGTTGAACCAGAGCTTCTAGGCTTTTATGGATTATCTAGTATAATCATATTAAAATGTGAAAAAAACAATCTATATCAATTTTTTTATTTATGTGTGCATTTAATATATATCTATTTGTATATTTTTTTCTCCTTCCTAATGTTTTTCTACAAGTACAAGATCTGCTTTTTTCAGATCTACCAAGTCCTAATTTAAATTGAAAAATCCAGAGTGAAAAGAAAGGGCTTTACTCCTTTGCAGAGAAGGGAGCAAATCAGAGGTGGCATTCAGCCAGTTCTGACAGGTTCTGGAGAACCAGTAGTGGAAATTTTGAGTAGTTTGGAGAACCAGTAAATACCCCCGGCCCTCATATATTCACTGCTTCCCAGATGGGTCTTCTTTTATTTCCCTGCACAGAACGGAGCTGGAAGCAGGCTGGTTTAGGACAATTTCTCACTTTTTTTCCTCCAGTCCAGCTTCCACATATACCAAACTGAGAAGGCAGAATTGTAAGATAGTAAGACATAATTATCACAACAATTTGTGAGGTGAGGTGAAGTGTGTTTGCACTTTTATTTTTTTTATAAAGTTGACATTTTTCTTGAGTTATAGAATAATATAAAATACAAAATACGAAGTAAATAGGAAAGCAGTGGGGAGGGAAAGGGGAAGGAGAAGTGAGGAAAGATGAGAAAGAAAGGAAAAGAAGTGACTTCTGACTCTCTCTGTTAAAGTAAAATAAGGCATTAACATCAAATCACAACGTTTTGATTTTTCCTGATAGCATAAACAAGCCATTTCTATAAAGAGTTATCAATCTAATTGGTAAATCCCAAAGTCAAAGTTTCATTCTTCTCCACATCAAGCACGAAGTTCAGAAGCAGTCTCCATGTGGAAACAAAAGTACTTATGTTCTTTTCTTTAATCAAAGTGGTCAGTTTTGCTAGTTCAGCCAACTCCATCAAGTTCTGTGACCATTCGTCCAATAGTAGGGATTGAAGTGTCCTTCCATTTTTGTTCATACAATAGTCTTGCTTTTATTTTTGAGTAGGGTACTCCATTTAAGGAGATGCTCCAGGCAGGCTAAATATGCAATGTTTTTCATGTCTCTGACAAAGCCAAGCATCAACCTTCAGTTTCATTTTTATATCCAAGAATATAAAAGAATATAAAATTGAGCCCAAAGCAGCCTCTTGTCAGCTTTCTTACCAATAAATAAACAGCCACAGGGAAGTAGAAGATAAACAAGATGGGAGGTAGGATTCTCCTAATCTATGCTAGATCTTAGATCTACTGTTTTTTTAATTTGTTCGTGTTTGTTTGGTAATGTGATCTATGAGTTACAGTCAATGGAACAGCTTATTCTGCCTCTCGGTTCTGCAGTTCCTTCAGATTTAGCTTCTCTATCTGGCTTCCCACAATGCTACAGGTAAGGAAGCACTGAGCCATGGGTTTTTAATTTGACTTTGGATGCCTGCACATAAGATATTTGCTCTGTCTTCCTACTCTTAACACTGCTTGAAATCCCCCTTTACTCCAACACTTTGATTTTATTCAGCCTTTCATTTTCTTCGAAGAGATTTCATCAAAAGTTTAATATGCAATTTTTATCCTGTCGTATGAGAGACAGAGAAAGGGAGAAATCCTTTCAAGGCGTTTGCCATGCCGTGCAGCTCAGACATGGAGAATTATTTCTGTTTGTAAAGAATATTTAAATTTACTTTCAAGAAGATTAGAAAGGCTATCCTGAAAAATGAATTTTACAGATTATCAGCTTCCATGATAAAAAGGTAAATGTGTAGTTCCGTGATTCCCCTCCCCCTCTTCTTATTTTTTAGCATGATAAGGATCCCCTTAGAGAATTGTGCTGGAATTTGGAAGCGCACAATATGACTAAATGTAAAATATGAAATAAAGCAAAGAACCAGCCTCTCAATATTACAAAGGAACTTATATCTAAACTACATAACCTGTAACTATGATTGATTATGAGAGTACTCAGGATTTTCTTTTAGAAAAAAAACATGGCCACAATCAACCTGTAAAATGCCTTGCTTGAACTGGCACCAAGTTAGCCATCAGATAATGATGATTAAAAATGCTTCTGGAAGTTTCTATCCATCACATGCAGCTTCATAGATATCATTCTTTTATGAAGGGCTGTATTGGGAACTGAATTTCAAGTTGTCTCAAAAGTACTTTTTTCCTGATCTTTTTTTTCTCCTTTTTTCATTTCTCACCCAAGAAGCTTCTTTAGAGCTAAAAGTCCAGTTGCCTTTTTGGAAAAAAATCACTTTTGGGACAACCATGACCATGACTGAGAATCTCCATAAACTTTGAACTTCAAGTTCTTTACACCTAGAACCCAAGACTAAACGAGATCTCTTGGGTTTCATGATTCTCTCAGGTTCCAGTTTCCCTAATTCTTGAGAACAAGGACAGAGATTACATGCTTGTTTGGAAGTTCTAGCAGCGAAGTGCAGCTATATTATATCTTTGTGCCTGAAGATCAGTACATTCCTCTTATTTGGGATAGTCATTCTCTTCCATAAAAGGAGGGATCCACATGGAGTGGTAAGTGAGATTTCTCCCCCATCAGCTGAACATGGTATTTTAAGTCATAGAATATTGAACATAGATTTTAAGTCAAAGATCAAATGGAATTGATTTGCTAGATCCAAAATCAATTAACAAATGCTAAAATCAGTGAATTGTGCATGATATATTTTCAAAGTGACAAAGTTGAAAATTTGAGATGTTGATTGACACCAGCATTATTAAAGAGAGTTATTGCTCATAAAAGGAAATGGTATATTTATTTATTATGTAGACAGATTTCTAATGTCCCTGGCTTAAGTTTATATAAAGACTGTAATTTTGAATTTAAAAGATTTCCAAGCCACTGCACATGTGTTCCAATACAGCAGTTCTGTCCAAAAAATAATCTTTTTGAACTTTGATCTGCAAATTCTTTAACAATTTAAACCATCCTAACTGGATCCCAGAAGCAAATAAGGAAATGGAACAAACGGTTCCAAACTGACTGTAGACAATACAGCTTTCCATTAGTAAGGGCATTCCTGGTTATTTAAAAAGAAAATTATAGCAAGGACAAAGCCATATTCTTATCTACATTGGTCCAAAAATGTAGAACTGTAGAGAATTCACTTTGATTCATTTTGCCATATACATATATCTTATTGACAGAAGAGCAGAATACAACCAAAGAAAAAATAACAATAAAAGTGTTACTTCCACAGGAATATATTTGGGATAGCTTCAAAAGTCAAGATGGTATAACTGAAGTTATGTCTCTTAATTGCATATGTCGCATGTGTGTGACACACTTAGAAAGGATAAGGTTTCGCTCACATAGTTGAAGCTCTTCTTTCAATACACAACCCTATGGATGTCTTAATTCCTGTAATGATTTGGGGGAATGCCCTTGTGATACTGGAGGAAGACCCACAGACTGGACAACCACCAGGTTAAAATATATATCTGATTCCACAAAAGAAGAGATGGTGAAAACATTTTAGAAGAGACCCTCCCTCATTTTCTTTACAGTACAAGGAGAAGAGGGGAAAGTAGAGAGCCAATTTGGTTTAGTGGTAAAGGTATCAGGCTAGAAACCAGGGGACTGTGAGTTCTATTCCCACCTTAGGCATAAAAGCCCACTGGTCAATTTAGACCAGCTACTGTCTCTCAGCCCAACCCATCTCACAGGGTTCTTATTGTTGAGAAAATGGAAAGAAGAAAGAATATTAGGTATGGTTAGCACCATTAATTATAAAGGAAGAATCAAAATCAAATAAGTAAGAAAATATTTTGATGCCTGTTAGAATTATTTTCTTCGTTCTTCCCCTTCCTTAAAAATAATTTCATACTATACCCACATAAGACAAATATTACTTTTACAACATCAAAAATAACCTACGAGGAAAATGTAAATTTTAAATGCTTTAAAGTTAGAAGAAAAAAAAAGACCAAACAGAACAAACCCACATATATTACAATAAACATAACATAGCAATTCCATTTTTAATCACAGAATGGGACCTTGCCTGTATAGAAATGTATCTTTATATGACATCGATGAAGAACCAACTTGAAGATGAGAAAATGAGTCTATTTTCTATCAATCACTACCTTTTTTCCTACTTTGATTAAATGTATTTTGAAGTCGAACTGAAGAAACTAGGAAAGAAAACACAAGTTAGCACAACACTGTTTGGTTTGGTTTTAACCACAACAGCAGCCACAAACCAATATCTGATGTACACTAGAGAAGCTGATTTGACCTGATTTGTCTTGTGAGACTTTTGCCCAACTTAACCTACAGGTTACTCTGTGGATAAAAATGAGCTCCTCAATGAACATGCTTTTTTCATGAACACTCAGGTAATGACAATACCAAAATAGGTTTCTTTTGTTTTAAAGGGAAGTATAAAAAAAACCGCAAGCCCAACAAGCTTTCTGATATTTTAATTTTTCCCATGTGAGGCGCCTTCAAGGTAAGTGCTTTTCAGCCATTCATTATTCAAGTTGCAGTAGGAAATAATACCGTAGCTCTGCCTTCAAAAAATAATAATCCTTGACTACACGAACTATGGCTTGATATCACAGCTTCTTCTTTCATATTGGAAGTGTGACTTGTTTTAAGATTGAATTAAAGATCAAAAGCAATGACAGATGTCAGTCCCTGGAGAAATGATAGATTGTGCATTTTAATCTTTAGAATGAGTTGGGGACAATAATGGTAAGTATCTCTTGTATGCATTTTTTAAAAAGTTCAAATAATCTCTCTGCTTTGTTTCCTGCTAAAATGTTGTACCATGCACACAATTATTACTGGTAGTCCTCGACATACAACCACAATTGAGCCCAAATTTTCCTTTGCTAAGCAGTTAAGTGAGATTTGCCCCATTTTACAACCTTTCTTGCCAGAATTGTTAAGTGAATCCTGGCAACTGTTAAGTGTTGTTAAACGAATCTGGATTTGCCATTGACTTTGCTTGTCAGAAGGTCACAGAATGTGATTGCTTGACCCCGGGACAGTGTAACTGTCATAAATACATACCAGTTGCCCAGCAACTGAATTCTCATGATGCGACCATGGGAATGATGCAACAGTCATATGAAAAACTGTCCTAAGTCACTTTTTCAATGCCATTGTATCTTTGAACAGACTTGTCAGATTTGGAAGCCATATTAGCACCAGATGTTTCCACACTGCCACATTCTTGAGCCTGGGAAAATGGGAGGGGCGAATTTCTTGGAGTGTATGTAGTTAGACATAATAGCATTCTTCTTCTAAGTCAAGGTCATCTTATTCTGTACCTGGTCGAGGGCATGTTTCAAGTTGGGACGGATGGTGATTGGGGCATGTGATGCAATGATGGGTGCAGGGGGTGGATTTATAATTTTTACTTATTGCAAGGAAACCCGGAACTTTCAGATTCGGGATTTCCCAGATGTGCCAGTTTACTACCCAAATAAAAAAGAACTTTTGACAGGATGTCTGTCTCAAAGTTAGTTGTTGGAGTGGAGGTTTTCTGGAATGTTGACAAGTCCCTAAACAAATGGTTGTAAGTCAAGAAATCCCTGTATTATGGTTGACTGAAGAGTCAGCCAAGTCTATAACTCACCGCAGCCAACTCACTACAGCTAACTTGCTGCAGCTAATGTGCCATAGCCAAGCTGCTGTGCGATAACTCACCATGGCCAATTCCCCGTGGGACAAGAGTTCCACTAATATCAAAGAAATGGTGGAATAGAATCATTAAAGAAAGGAGGGACAAAATTAAATGTGAAGGAGAAAAATTTAAATAATGTTTTAATTATTTTAAATAATTAAATTGGATTGTTGACTTGTCCCACAATGGGTTGCCCATGGTGAGTTGGCCATGGCAAGTAGTCCTGTACCTTGTTGACCTTGGTAAGTTGACCGCAGCAAATTGGCTGGGGTGAGTTGAACCTGGCATGTTGTCCATGGTGAGTTGACTGCAGTGAGTGTTTAGACTGGAATTGGCATCTTTTCCCACTTATCAGGTCCTACGATAGGCAGATGTTGCTATTTAATAATATTAACAATACTTTCACAGGATGTAAGATGTTCCAAGTAAAGCTGTAATTGACTGATAGTGACTTTGTCAATGCCAATTGTATTCAAGTGGTCCCCAGATGTTGCCTATTGCTATTGTAGTAACTTTGCTATTTTTTAGAACAAGTGTTCTATTTGCAGACCTTTGTATTTTGTGATTTTCTCCAGTACTTTCTCTTTTATTCTCCTGTCTATAGATATTGCAATGTTCACTATCCTGACATTTTTTAAATCTTCCTTATCAACAATTGTTAAATTTGGTGTTTTGTGTGGCAGATGCTTATCTGTTTGAATTCTAAAATTCAACTGTAATTTAGCTTTTCCATTTTCATCACTTTGTCTATTTGTGGTCCCACCAGTTCTTGCTTGAAAACAAATGATGTTTCTTGCACATCTTCCAATGCACCATTGTTGCTACTTTGTCATTGTGTTGTCTCCAGTCAGTTTATGCAATCTTTTTACAACAGCTAACTAAATGATCCATTGTTTCTTCAGTTTCTTCATTGGGGACATTTGCTGTCTGTTGCTGTCTTCTCAATTTTGGCTTTTGTATGCATTTGTTCTTAAGGCTTGTTGTGCAACCAATATTAGACCCTTGTCCCTGCTCCTTACCTACCCTTTTTCATTGCCAGATCTCACTGTTTTCTGTTTTGCCCACTAGTTTTCTTATGTATTGGCCACATCATACTTTGCTTTGCCATGTCTTCTCTATTCTGTATTTGGTCTTTCTTGTAGGCTAGTTTTGGTCTGTGAAATATTCAATAAGTCTTCTTGGTATACAGGGAATCCTCAACTTACGACCACAGTTGAGCCCAAAATTTATGTTCTTAAGTGAGATATTTGTTAAGTGAGTTTTGCAGCACTTTATGATCTTTCTTGCCATTGTTGCTAAGTGAATCACTTCAGCTGTTAATTTAGTAACGGTTTTTAAGTGAATCTGGCACTGCCATTGACTTTGCTTATCAGAAGGTCGGAAAAGGGGATTACATGACCCCAGGACATTGCAATTGTCATAAATATGAGTGAGTTGCCCAGTATCTGAAATTTGGTCATGTGACCACGGGGATGCTGCAAAGGTCATAACTGTGAAAAACAATAACAGGCCCACTGTGAATATATCTGTTGAACAAAACTCCGCATTGGTGACAGAAAGGGCATCCGGCCATGAAAACACTCTGCTTGCTCCATTCAGTTGCCCAGACTCAACCCAGCAATGGATTATGGGGCCATTAAAAGAAGGTAATGATCTTGATACTTTTATTTTATACTATTTTCCCTCTTTAAATGGTAAGGGTGGCACCTTTGTCCAGTACAAATTCCATTGCAATATCTTGGCTGTATATTAAGTGTTTAAAAGGAATTCCATTTCAGATGGTGTTTTCAGTTACAGTTTCAGATCATCCACGAGGAAGTGGGATAACCTTAATAGATGCCTTTGATGTTTGATAGTCATGTTCAATATTGTTGACATGGAATCAATGCAATAACAAACAGTAGTGTGATAGTGAGTCTTGAAATTTTCCTCTCTTTTATGTTAACTTCTCTCAATCTATCATCATTGAATAGCAACTGTGTCTGCCATTGTGCCATTGATCTTTGCACAAAGCTTCTGCTATTTCTACTGACTCCTGCTATTTTTAGGTACTTGACTCTCCAGGCATGTGACAGGCAGTTGAATGCCTTCTTGTAACAAACCCAAGCTACCTTCAAGTTCATCTTCCTTCTCTTACAGTTTTTTAAAACCATCTTGTCAAGCTGCTCCTTTGTTACTCTGCTGTTGGGCAGTTTTTTTTCTGCTCAACAGAAAGGACTTGTTTTCTTCAACCAGATCAGGAGTGTCAAACCCAAGGCCTGCAGGCTGAATTTGGCCAGAGGTGGATTAAGGCTCACTGGTGCCCTAAGCGCTGACAAATCTTGGTGCCCCGCTCCCTCCTTTGTACATATTGTACAAATGAAGCCATATTCTTAACTTTGTGGTGCCCCCTTTGGGCCTGATGCCCTAAGCACATGCTTAGTCTGCTTAATGGTTAATATACCACTGGATCTGGCCCATGGGGTATTTAGATCTGGCTTATGGGCCCACCCTGGAAACAGTGAAAGACTGACCCACGGTGCCTCTGCCAGTGAAAAAGGAGCTCAGGAAGGCTGCATGCGGCCCCCCTGAGCACCATTTTTGCTGGCAGAGAGTTGCAAGAGGCCAGTTTCTCTGGCCACCACAGCCACCATCCCATGAGTGTTGTCAAGCTGGCCACTCCCACCCTGACCACGTCTACCCTGGGCCTCCAAGATCAACCCTGATGTGAAATCAAATTTGACATCCCTGAATTAGATGTTACTGGATTACATCAGCTACCATAGTAGCTACCAAGTGAAAGTTGTTGATAAGCAAACAGTTAGCCTTTAATTGTCTGTTTATTCCCTTTTTGTTTATTCCCTGTTTATTCCCTTTATTCCCTTTTTGTTGGAGCTATCATTATCAGGTAGGCTTTTTGCCAGATGTTAATCAATCTTCAATTTCATGTCCTTGCAGTATGTTTGCTTGTTTATTTATTTATCAAATTTGTATGGCTGCATATCTCACAGAAAGTGTATTCTGGGTGGTGTACAACAATCCAAACAAATCAATCCAGCTTAATGTTGTTAAACAGCTTGGTCGTGACTAGGTGTAGATGAGCCAGACATTTCAACCGAAAACGATGCAGTTCATCTTTGCCTGATGCTGACCAGTTCTCAATCTTTCTTTCCCTTTTTCCCCCTGCCATTTCTTCTGTTATTCCAAGTTCTTTTATTTCAATTTCATTTCTTTTTCCTTTTCTACCTCTTTTATCTAAGCTGCATTCTTACTGTATTTCTTTGAATTGTCCCATAGTTGTGCCTGGAACTGCACTGTTTCTCTTTTGTCTAGAGTTGAGTGGTTCACTGCATTCTCACTATGGATGGATTGATAGACATGTTTCTGATTCAACTGAAATTGGAGTTTGCCTATAGTATGCAGTTGAGCTTTATATCTGCTGATCTTATTGGCTGTAGCTGTTATTTGTTGCTGTTATTTCCAGGGTTTCCTTGATACCCCTTGTCTCAAGTTGACATTTCTTGATCAGGTATACTTTGGTTTTCTTCAGCTTTTTTTCCTTCATCTGTTTTAGGACAACGATCTTATTTTCCAATCTTATCTTCCATTTTGTTGACACATTATTTTGTGCTTTTTTTGTTCATTTTGCACCCCAGGTATTCAGTCATGACTGAAGCTATACTGTACATCGCTTGGTTTGTTTCTTGCAGTGAGCTGGTAATTATAGTCTTGATTACAGTATTGGCAAATTTAATACTTATGCTAGCTGTTTCTTCAGAACAAGTTTCAGTGCAGGCAACCTTTTTCTGTTGTTTTCTGTTGTTTTAGGTGTTCAACTATTCCTTCATTTCAGTTCTTCTTGTTTTCCAGATAGATTACTTTGTTCTTTCTGAGGAGAAGGTAGAGTGAATGCATGCTTTGGAAATGAAAATAATTAAGTGGAGATGTTGGCATACTTTACTGCTGAGTTCCTCTAGTTTGTCTCTACTGTCTGAGCTACTTCTGATAAGGTTTTTATTTCTTTGCTCTTAGACCTTAACAGTTCTTCCAGTTCTATTTCTGGGAATATTTTTTAATTCATATTATATATCACCATTGATCAGCTAGCCTGAGTTCGGTCATCTGTTATTGCTGATTTTGGACGTCACTCTTTCCAGAACTGTTACATTCTTTTCAAATATCTTCTTCTCATTGAGACTTGATTTGTAATGGCATTTTTTAAATCTTTGTATATTTGTGATGAGTAAGCAACTTTTCTTCTAGTAATCTTGCAGCTGCTGGCCATAGTTATTCAACTAACAATCCTGAAACCTGTAGCTCACTTGTCACCAGATGTTGAGGAAATCCATCGCCTAGTCCGTGGGGCCACAGAAATCCGTGGCCACAGTCAATGAAAATTCTCAGTCATCCAGGTAGAGTTGTCTGGAAGTTAAGTCATGGCAACTGGATTTCTTTCCTTCTTGTTTCCAAAAACATTTGTTCAAAATGTTTTACTGCTTATCCAAGTAATTTGTTCAATCTGAGCTTCAGACTGAAAAACTATGATAAGCAGCAAAACATTTTAAACTAACAAGAAAAGAAGTCCAGTTGCCATGATTCAACTTCCAGGTAGCATGGTCCTTATTGATCCAGTATGGGTTTCTGTAAGTTACATCACACTAAGTGGTTTATAGAAGAGAACTCTTTGTCTGACTCCTTTTATGAAACCTGTTCAGTATGGCTGAATCTCTGATATAGCTATCAGGGCACTCAAGCCCCACAATTATATCAATAGCCCTCTTAACCCCCCAACCCCCTCCCCCCCCCCCCCATCATTCTAAGCCATATTGCTCAGTTGGGAGTAATTTTGATCATTATTTTGCAAAGACCAAAAAGAAAAACACTATAAAAACTTTCCTATGAACCCTATTATAAAAAGAATTTTGATGAGTTTAGAAAAAGATCTGATAAACAACAATCTGAAACTTTTATGATGAAACAATAACTACAACACCCGTGAACGTACAATAAAAATAATAAAACTATATACAACATAGTGGTAAAAAGAAACATAAAAGAAATGAAACTACAAAAAAATCAGACTTATTGAGTATCACTATAAAATAAAGTCCACCTTTCAGCTTATCATTCATTGTAAGCCATACATAGCTGCATCTTCTCATGTGAGAAATATAAAAATATTTCAAAAACTCATAACAAACACAGGTCTTGGGTAAAATTGTCCTCTTTTCTAAGCTCAGGCAAACCATCATTTGAAGGAGGCAAGCTCTTTTCAATACATAAACATATATTTTCAATGTATTTCAACTTTCCACCTATGAAAAATAACATTGCATGTTCTATTCTCAACTTTCTGGACTCAAAGCATTAGAACTTAAAGTTATCATGGACTGATTCAAAGAAGTTAGTCTGCCCAGGTATAATATTACAACAGCCAGCTACAGTTTGGTGTAGCTGTTAAAGTGCTGGCCTAGAAAGCAGGAGACTGTGAATTATAATCTCCTTTAACCATGATGATGACTTTGGGACTCCCATTCTTTCTTAGCCCAACCCAATTCAGAGAGTTTGTTTGTGGGAAAAACGGGAGATAGGAACATACCAGCTGGAATTATACAAAAAATAAAAATAGGATATAAATCTAGCAATAATACTGTGTATGACCTACTTCAAAAGTAAGTCCTAGCTTGTTTTTTTTACACATGTGCCCAATATAAGCTCTATCCACAAATAAGCCCGAATTGAGACCCTACCTACTCCCAGGTTCACAGGGAAAAAAATTAAGCTAGGGTGGGGGTGGGAGTAGAGCTGCCCTACTACTTACCTTCGGACAGTTGCAACCAGGCCTTGCACGCACTGACATCTGCCTTGCTGACCCATTTCTTCTGCAGCTGGAAAGGCCAGTAAGACTTTCCTGAAGGCCTCTGCAGCCAATAACAGAACTCTGGATCCATCTGGAGCTCTGTTATCAGCTGCAGAGGCCTTCAGGAAAGCTTTGCCGATCACAGAAGAAGTTCCTGAAGGCCTCTGACAACGAAAACGAGGCCCGGGTGTGTGTGTGACATGTGCAAGTGAGGTGAGTCAGTGGATGACATCTCCCGAAAATAAGACCTGGTGCCTTTTTGGGTGGCAAAAAATTATACAACAGGAAACATGGTAATATTGACTACTATATATGGTAATATTGAAATAGCAAAGAATCTTGGTTCAAATGGTGTTCATGTATATAGACTTTGAGGTTAAGACTCCTACTGGTTGTTCAACATTTAAAGCAAAGTTTTTTTTTAACAAAGGTGAAAATATAAATTTAGAATAGAATACTTAATTGGCCAAGTGTGATTGGACACACAAGGAAATTGTCTTGGTGTAAATACTCTCAGCATACATAAAGCTCCTATCACACAGCACCAGCAGATGGAAAGAGGATGTAAAACAGAGAGAAACACTTGCCATCCATTGGTTAACGCGATGCTTCCGTTCTGAATTCACTCCGTCCGTTTTTCATACTCTCTATCCATACAGCATCCGTCAACTGACATTTCATCCGCTCAAAAAGTTTTGAGCTGCACAAAACTTTTTGAGCGGAAAATGTATCCAACGCGTCCGTTCTGCATCTGCAACGCATACGGGGAACATCCGTTCTACATCTGTCATCATCCGTTACGCGTCCGCTATATCCGCTAGGCATCCGCTGCGCATCCATGCAACACAAATCCGCTCCAGCGGAAAATGTACACAGGGAGGAAGCAAAACAGATGCGGAACGGACAGAAACCGTTAGTAGCACGGACGTAGAAAGGATGAAAGTGGATGCAGCTTGCATACAAAGCATTAAAATGGAAAAAACGTTTGCAAAGGGGACGTATCACGGATATTTAGGATGTCGGCAGGATGCCTAGAGGATTCAAAAGGACACCTAGCAGAAAACCTATATTTCCTATAAATAGGGGGAGGAACTCACCTTGATCTCACTTTCAGTCCAGCAGCCCTTCTGTGCAGACCTCTGCAGCCTTTTTCTGGCTCTTGCTCTTCCACAGCATCCAGTCATCTCCACCATGGATCATCACACACTCCTTTTGGTAGCCACCATCGTTTTACAACAGTGCGAAGCCATCTACAGGCTCTTTCAACTGTTCTATGTGAAGAAAAGGAGGTGGCCAAGAAGTATCTGGGTCCGACGATGGATCGGGAGAAGAGCAGAGTACAGACTGTATAACAAGCTGATGGTGGAGCTGAGGAACGAAGACCCTCGTGCATTGCAGAATTTCATGAGGATGCCGCCAGCCATGTTTGATGAAGTTGTGGAGTGGCTGAGACCCAGGTTGACCAAGCAGAGCACCAACTTCCGGCCCAGCCTGGAACCTGGGCTCAAGGGGGCACTGACTCTGCACCACATGGCCTCAGGGACCACGTACAGGAGCATGCAGTATGGCTGGAGGGTGCCACACAACACCATCAGCATTGTGGTCAGAGAAGTGGTGCAGGCCATCATCAAAGAATACCTGGAGTAGCTCCTCCAGTGCCCCTATATTGAAGAAGGCTGGAAGAAAGTTGCAGAGCAGTGGTATCAGAAGTGGAACTTCCCCCACACCGTTGGAGCCATTGATGGCAAGCACGTGGCGTGCAAAGCTCCAGCCAACTCAGGGTCCACTTACAAGGGCTTCTTCAGTATCATCCTCTTTGCCATGGTCGATGCTGACTACAAGTTCATGTACATTGATGCTTCAGGCAACGGGTCAGCTTCAGATGCCCAGGTATACAACGCCAGTCACCTCAAGGAGGGGCTGGAACGCAACCTCATCATGGGCTTCCCAGATCCAGACCCCCTGCCCAATGACACACAAGATGTGCCCTACTTCATCGTGGGGGATAACGCCTTCTCCCTCAGAACCTACCTCATGAAGCCATACACTTCCAGATGCCTCACCCGTGAAGAGAGGATCTTCAACTACAGGCTGTCCAGGGCAAGGCGGGTGGTGGAGAAAGCCTTTGGCATCCTGGCCAACAGGTTCCAGGTACTTCTCACCATCATGCAGCATCGCCCAAGACCGTGAGGAGGATTGTGGAAGCTTGCTGCATCCTGCACAATCTCATGCGCACCCACTACCCAGTGTTGCAGAACAGGCTTGTGGACCTCCAACAAGGCAGTGTGGCCATGGAGCCTGGTGAATGAAGGCAAGGGCAAAACCTGATAGACACTGTGGATGTGCAAGGCCCCAACAGAACTTCACGTGAAAGGAAGAAGCAGCGCAACCTCCTGAAACACTGGTGCAACTTCCCAGCTGAAGCAGTGGAATGGCAAGACAGGATGATAGATGCTTAATGGATGCTTCCTTCAGCCTGTCTCATCACACTGATGAGATTGGGCCATGTATGTTGAGTGGCCCTACAATGAACAGGGCATTTAATAAAGAGTTGTGTTTATGTTGAAATGTGTTGATGAATGATTACATTGTTATTGATAATAAAGGGCCAAAGGTGTGGCACCTGGGAGGGTGGACCTTAGAGTCCCACTATGCTTGGACTGGAGGTTTATCTATCCCACAGCTATTACCCATCCCACAGGTATCCTAACCCATCCCACACCTATTGCCCATCCCACAGGTATCCTAACCCATCCCACAGCTATTTCCCATCCCAAAGGTATCCCTGCCCATCCCACAGCTATTACCCATCCCACAGGTATCCCTGCCCATCCCACTGCTATCCTTATCCATCCCACAAGCATGAAAGGCTTAAACCATTTCTAAAAGTTTCCACCAAGACTTTATTTACTAAAATAAATGAAGCAAGTGTGTGAAGCAAAGATAATCTTTATTAATAACAAGCTGTAAAAGCAAAATGACCCAAGTGTCCCAAGCAAAGATAAAGTCAACAGGTAGCCACCCAGTCTCTGGCACTCTTCTTAGTCACTCTGAGGCGTGCCCAGTCTTCAGGGGTGAAGGGTCCAGGTTCTGTGGAGGTGGCTGCTGCTGGGGTGCTGGTCTGAGGCATCATTGGGGTGCCTGGCCCTGAGAGAACAACAGGGGATGGTGTGTGGAGGAAGCTCTCAGAGAGCTGGATCAGTCCTGTGATGTTGAGAGCCCCTTCCTCCAGGACATGGGATGTCAGCCCCAATAGCGATGACAGATGTTCTGAGGCCGGGCTTGTCTGTGGGGTGGAGGAAGGAGCAGTGTGGTGGGGCTGTCTGGTCTGCAGCTGAGCGAGGTGAGGTGTGGTTGGCATCTGTGGCATGGATGGCATCTGTGGTGTGGGTGGCATCTGTGGCATGGGTGGCATCAGTGGCATCGGTGGCATCAGTGGCATCGGTGGCACCGGTGGCATACGATGTACCTGTGCCTAGACTGGGAAGGGCTGCTTGTGCTGCTGGAGCTCCTTGTAGCTGTAGCCTTGGTAGGTGAGGGCCTGTGGAAAGCCTTGGAAGGGCAGTGACATCACCTGGGATGGAGGAGCAGACCTGGACTAGGTGGGAGCAGGTTCAGCTGGTTCTGGAGGGTTGTGAAGAAGACCGGTGATCCTGTCCTTGATCCGAATCACCTGGTACTGTGATTCGGACATGTACATGAGGGTTTGGTTGACATAGGTGAGGAAGGGCTTGCAGTTGGAGGATGGAATGTCAGTTTGTACCAGCTGAGGGAGGAGATATACGCTGCTTCTGAAGGTGTCCCTGATCTCCAGCAGGACAGTGTGGCTCTGCCCCTCCGGTCTGGCTCTCTGCCTGCTTTCTGTGGAGGTGGAGCTGGGGGTGGATGTGGGTTGGTCTCTTGTGGAAGTGCCCTCTCCTTGATCCCACTGCATCAGGGGGTCCTCTGTGCGCTCCACCACGGGGAGTGCAGCTGTCGGGGGGGTCTCCATCGTGGCATGATCCACAGATACCTGCCTGGACACAGGAGCTGACTCTTGGCCAGAAGAGGATGGACTCTCTGCGGGCTGCCTGAGTGAGAGGGTTGTGAGAGGGGCTGCTCCTCGGTGGAGGATCTCACTCTCCAAGAAGCTGCACTTGGCCATCACATAGGTCTCTCGGTCTGTCAGCTTGACCGTGGCCTGGCCAGATTTCTTGAGGTACAGCTTCCCATACCAGTTGTGCATGTGCTTCCACCAGCCGAGGAGCACCTCTGAAGTGTAGCCCAGGCTCTCTGCCTTCTCTCTCCAAGCAGCCTGCTTCCTTTTGGTGTCTCGATAGAGCCTGTGTCCCTTCCGCCAAAGATACTCGTTCTACCTCAGCCATTCCAGCACTTCATCCTCATGTTCTTCTTCGATGGAGTACTCCCTCCTCTCCTGTTCTCGTTCTTGCGTATGCCTCTTCCTCCCTCTGGCAGGGCCATCTGGGCCCTCATCAGAGGGGCTTCGAGGTTGTAGGGGCTGCTCCTCCACACTACCAGCAGCAGCAGCAGCAGCAACAACAGTAACATCAAAAGCAGGACCAGCAGCAGCACCAGCAGCACCAGCAGGACCAGGATCATCATCAGCAGAGTAAGCACCAGCAGCGTCAGCAGCACCAGCAGGACCAGGATCAGCAGCAGCAGAGTAAGCACCAGCAGCACCAGCAGGACCAACAGGACCAGCAGGACCAGCAGGACCAGGAGCACCAGCAGGACCAGGAGTACCAGCAGCACCAGCAGGACCAGGAGCACCAGGAGAACCAGCAGGATCAGCATGACCAGGATCAGCAGCAGCAGAGTAAGCACCAGCAGCGCCAGCAGCACCAGGAGCAGCGCCAGCAGAGTAAGCCCCAGCACAAGCCCCAGCACCAGGAGCAGCACCAGCAGAGTAAGCACCAGCAGAAGCACCAGCACCAGGAGCAGCGCCAGCAGAGTAAGCACCAGCAAAAGCACTAGCACCAGGAGCAGTGCCAGCAGAAGCTCCAGTACCAGAAGAGTCAGCCCGAGCAGCAGAAGCCCCAGCAGAAGCAGAGTCAGGGCCAGGGGTGGGATGGTGGCCCTGTCCTTCTTGCCAGGGCTGGCAGCATATGGCAGAGGCTTTCTCTTCTTCCCCATGGTTGTTGGCTTGCTGGCTGGCTGGCTGGCTGGAGCTGTGTCTGGCAGCAGGTCTTTCCTCTGAATGGTGACCTGCTTGCGAGCTGCTTCCCTTTATATCCGTGGGGCTGATGCAATGCATCCTCCCCGCATGCGCAATGAATGCTTTGCATCCGCTAGGCATCCGCTCGGCTTCCGCTCTGCATCCGCTTCATCCACTCGGCATCCGCTCTATATCCGCTCTTTCTGCTGCGCGTCCGCTTCACTGTGCTCCCCTGGAAGCCCCTCGGATATGCCATCCGCTCCCATCCGCTTCCATCCGCTAGGCTTCATGGAGCATCCGTTTACATCCTGGCTACATCCTCCCCCCGTCCGTTCCTTTCTGTTGCTGTCTGCTCTGCTTATTCAAATTCGGGGCACTTTTGAGAGCGGATAATAACGAATGGAACATTTTCTCATCCGCTGTGTCCTTTTTACAAAAGTTTTGCATCCGTCAGCCAATGTGACAGACCCTTAAAGAAAAAATACATTCATTCTGAATCAAGAATCATAATGTTCTAATAATGCATTAATAAGTAATAAGGGCCATCAGTGGAATAACACAGGCAAATGCCTTCAGTCTTCAAAAGAAATACTTCACTAATAACAGAAACAAATTCCTGAGTTGAATTGATAATTGACCTTTTTTTCCCCCATGGGATCCTTGGTGCTCAGCTAGGTAATATCATCAGTGTGAGAAAGGAGTGAGGTTTGCTCTCTCTTTATACACTAGTAGCTAGCTTTATCAGTGTTGGTGGAAATATTCTTGGTGGTTCCTTGCTTAGGCTATAATTTACTGTTAGCTTGTTTGGAAGGTCCTTGGTTGGAGTATTGTTTGTTTCTTGATTGTTGGCCCATTTTTTTCTTTTTTTTCTTTCAGGTTTCTTTTTAGACATAATATGTTCTTGCATGTGCTCTTTGAATCTTTTAAAAAAAACACAATTGTTTAAAGTCACCCAGGTAATGAACAGAATTAAGATTCTTTAGAGTTTATCAGCAGGAACCCCATGTTCTGTTTGGATTCCTCAAGGAGTATCCCTTGGTGGGGATGAAAACATATCAAGTTCAGGCATTCCTCAAAGTCTACGCCTTTTACAAATAAACTGAGAAATGGCAAAAGGCTCAATAGCACTTGTGGGTTTCTCTATCTCCTCTAGACCAGCCACTCCATTCCTACTCCAAGTGAGGGATTTCTTTTTTTTTTTTAATAAAGTTTTATTTGGGTTTTCACACATACAAAATACAAGTAAAACATCTTTTTTGAAAATAGCATGGTCCCAGGTTGAACTTCTTCATACAGACACAAAACTCTATTTCATGCTCCTTTTTGTGTTCTATTCCATATCTTATACTGTTCTACATTTTCTATATAGTTTTCCCCTCTTTTAATTTTCTCAATTTTATTTTGATTATCTCATCTCAATTCAAATCATTATATTTATACTTTTGTCTGTTCTGTTTCAATTTCATATTATCTTTTCTCATAAAACAAGTTTTCTCCTGTAGTTACTAATTGGAGAATGACACCTTTATATCTTTTAATTCCATCCATTCAACTCTTATTTAAACTTCAATATATACCTTATGGTTATGACCTCCAGTATAATACATAATACATAACTTCCAGTCGAATTCTGCTTGGTACATTCTTATAATACACACTATATTCTTTAAAAAAAAGGATTATAAATATATGTAATTATAAACCCTCATTCCATTCCAATTCAGTTCTATCATTAATAATCATTAAAATCTTAACATCTTTAACATTTCTTTTCAATTAAATATCATGCTTCCTTAAAGACACGTATAATCCCCACAATTAATTTTTCCCTTATTTCTCTTCACATATGTTTTGTAAATCATTAAATATTCATTTTGTTACACTTATTTATTGACAAGCATTCCACTGAATTACAATAGCTATTTTATCAAACATTTTAATCTTACATGCCAGCTTCTCCATTGAGTTTGCTTCTGGGGAAATAAAAAAAAATCTCCCTTCCCTTCCCAGAAGGCAGGTAAATGGCTGCTGCTGGGTGGAAGACGGAGCAAAGGATTGCAAGACTGGCTGGGAAACTGTCACAGAATGTGGAAAATGAAGATCATATGACCACAGCAGTAGCCCAGCAATGCAGTAGCAGCCAGTAGAGTGAATCAGTCACAGCTTTCTCAAATTTCATTTGGGAGTCTTGGATGGATGCATTTTGGATGCATTCTGTAAATTGGTTCATTTGTCATAACTTGGTTCAAAAATTGGTTCCCTGTGATGCAGTACTTCACCCAATTAAAGATAATGATAATTAGAGTTTCAGTAGCACATAGTTAACACACTTTTTTCCATATTTTCTTCTGCATTTTCCTAGTATCCAATTCATACCTACTTTTCAACATATATATACATATATATCTATGTATGTATGTATGTGTATGTATGTATGTATATATGGATCTTTGGTTATTCAGATTTTCTCCTGCGTCAAATTGGAAGTATTTAAACGACGTTTTGATGAAGTCTCATTCATCATCTTCAGGCTTGTGTCTTCGGCTTTGTGCTTCTTGGAGTAATGTGAGCTTGCAGAGAAGCACAAAGCTGAAGACACAAGCCTGAAGATGATGAATGAGACTTCATCGAAAAGTCATCTAGATACTTCCAATTTGATGCAGTAGAAAACCCGAATAACCAAAGATCCACATACAAATACCCGCAAAAACCTCAGATAGATATATATATATATATAT
>BLBF01000003.1:6913114-6966383 GCA_015471245.1 Laticauda colubrina
TGTTCGTTTCATGGGAAAATACCGGAACAAAGCTGAATACCATATATGTAACTACCTGCGAAAACTTAAGAAAACATATATATGTGGCTTTCATGTGTTGGATTAGTGAGAAAGTGTGTTCCAGCTTTTTTACTGCATTTTTGTGTTCATTCAGTCTATTGGTTTGTCCAATGTATGTGACAGGGCATGATGCACAGGGAACTTCATATCGGCCTTGGTTTTCCAGGTCAGTTTTATCTTTGGGATTTCTAAGGATAGCTGCTATTTTTCTGTCTGTTTTGAAGGCAATCTTGATGTGATGCCTGTGTAGTATCTTACTGATTTTGTCTGTAGTACCTCTTATGTAGGGCAGGACAGCTGTTCCTAGAAGATGAACAGACCTAAGCCTTTTCCCTTTATGCTATAGTTCGCACTTTCTCTTCAAATATGCACATTTTTGTGCAGATTCTTTGAGTTGCTAGTTGCATAATTGTAGACTGTATCACAATGGGGATATAGGATTGGTGGTGAAAATTGAGAAAGTTCTTACAAAATTATGAGGAGGCACGACACAGATTTGCTATTACAAATTAAATTTCTATATTGCAGTTTATATATCAAGTGAGAAACAGGTTCTTAAGTTGTCACTGGGACCCCATATGCATCCATGTGCATCCAATATCTTGCATACTAATATCAACTTCAGCCATTATATGTTGCTCACAATTCCCATAGCAATGCTCAAAATGCTCAAATGAAACTAGTTAGAAAGGTGATCATTACATTTTTGATCAGAGGATAGCTAGACGATAGACAAAAGGTAGGTAGGTAGGTAGGAAGGGAGGGAGGGAGGGAGGAACAGGGAGAGAGAAAGGGAGAGGGAGAGGAAAAGAAAAGAAAGAAAGAAAGAAAGAAAGAAAGAAAGAAAGAAAGAAAGAAAAGTGCTATAGAAACTCTCTCTCCATCTCATGTTAATTTTTTATCATAGAAAGATTAGGGTAGGAATACTTTAAGGAAGTTATTATCTTATTGTCCAAGATGGATTTTCTTACTTGTATTGAATGTTTAGCAAAAGAATCAGCAGCGTCAATCCTCAGTAATTCTCCCAACTAAAACTCTATTCTTCCTGTTCTCTGTATTGAAACATTAATGGAAAGGATTTTTTCTTTTAAAAAAGGAAAGCCTTTTGCATTGCAAAAATCAGACATCACATATGACTTGACTACAGAAAACCCATTTGAAGAATAAAAGCTCAACCGGACATGTATTGTCTATTCAAACAGAAGCTACTCTTGACGGAATAGATAGGGAAACACCTGAATTAATATTAATACTTACAAATTATTGCATTTACAAGGTCACAGCTCCCTCCTTGAGACTCACCTTAACAAGAGCAAGAAAGTTGCTGATGCTTGACTGATGTATATTTCTGAGAAACCAGAAGAAAACTAAAATGGAATGACACTCACAAGAATAAATAGCCCAGTGTTGAAAGCAAAGGTGAAAAATCTTGTCCAAGGTTTAAAAAAAAAAACCACCACTCCCTATCAGGAAATTGAAATCAAAGATAACAAAGAAGTAATGCTTTCCAACGTGATAGGACAAAAGGCCTTTTCCAATGAAGCAAGAGAAGATATGCCGTACATCCTGCAAATAGTGAGTCAAGAGGCTAATGTCACAAGTTGTTCATTAGCACCATCAGAAAAGGTCAATAGATCATTCAATCAAGAAACAAACAACTGGGAGATTAAAGCCACATGTTTAAATATAATGCATTATTGATGATTGTGGATACCCTAAACTCTAGTAACTACAACTTCAATAACCGGAATAAAAATTTCTGGTAGTATGGATGATTCTATTAACCTTGGTATTTAAGGGTATTCTGTTTTGAATGGTTAGTTTAAAACAGCCCTGTTTTGTCCCTGAACCAATCAACTCAGTTTTTGCTTCCTTTTCATTTCCTTCAACTCAATGGAATATTGAAAAGAAACACAGAATGAGGATACTGTCCACACTTCTTTCTGTTAGTGGGCTGAGTCTCAAAAAACTAAACAGGGTTGATCAAAACTGAGGTAGGGGGAGAAGCAAAAATATCCCTTAAGTCAGAAATAGGGATTGGGTCAGGCTAGCATCTGCAGGGGGAAAAAAAGACAAAATTTCCCATTATATATATTTACGAAAGAGAGAAAATTTTTATGAATTTTCTTTTATGAAAGAGAGACATTTGCCTTTTGATTGGGTTGGGTTGGTTCCTTCAAGTCAGCTTTTGACTCCTGGCAAGTTCCTGGATTAATCTCTGAAGTTTTCTTGGTAAGGTATTTGGGAAGTGGTTTGCCATTACCTCCTTTCTAAAAATGAGAAAAACTGACTGGCTCAAGGTCACATGGCTGTCTTTGGGCCTAAGGCAGGACTAGAACTCACTGTCTCCTGCTTTCTAGCCTAATACCTTAATCACAACACCAATCTGTCAATAACATTTCAGGAAGTTGATGCTGCTACATTCTAAACTCTCTTTCCACCTCCCTCCTGGTCAGCCAACCCAAAGCAAAGCATATGTAGCTTGCCCTATGCCCATATATACATTAAAAATATGGCCCCTTCTATTTAATAGGTTTAATATTAATATTTAATAGGTTGGAGGTGGCTCAGTGGCTAAGGATGCTGAACTTGTCGATCACAAAGGTCGGCAGTTCGAATCCCTAGTGTCACATAACAGAGTGACCTCCCATTACTTGTCCCAGCTTCTGCCAACCTAGCAGTTCGAAAGCAGGTAAAAATACAAGTAGAAAAATAGGGACCATCTTTGGTGGGAAGGCAACAGTGTTCCATGCACCTTCGGCATTTAGTCATGCTGGTCACATGACCATGGAGATGTCTTCGGACAGTGCTGTCTCTCTGCTTTATAACAGAGATGAGCACCACCCCCTAGAGCTGGAAACAACTCGCATGTATGCCTGAGGGGAACCCTTACCTTTACCTATTTAATAGGTTGTAAGGAACATGCTTGACTGTCATGATATGACAGCATCATATCTATTCCCCATAAGTGCTGATAAGAACATCTTGTGCACATATTGCAGACTGAGTGCTTAATTATGTAGATAAAAAGCAAGAGAGGACAAGGAGTGGTTTGGTGGCCTAGAGCTGGAGTTCTTGCTTCACAATCAGGATGCTGTGAGTTCAATTCTAGGTAGAAGCAGATGTTTCTCTGTCTGGGCATGTTGAGATTATATCTGCTGAATATAACTCCACATTGGCAACAGGAAGGGCCAGTAAACAATCCAGCCAGTAAACACTCAGCTCCATTCAGTTGCTCAGACTCCACCCCACAAGGGATTATGGGGTCATTAAATAAAGATGATGATGAAAGCAAGAGAGGACATGAGAGAAGTACAAAATTTTCATCCATGGTGTTTGAGAAAACAGAACAACCTAAAACTTATTTCTCAAATAGTACAATAACCTTTGGAGTTCATTTCCACAAGATGTAGTGAGTGATTCATCAACAACTACTAGTTGTGAGGGCTAATGCTAGTGGGACAACATATCTTTCAACAATAGTTTTTGAGAAGCATAAGCAGAAATATTTCCTTGCATTCAAGCTCACTTCCTGCCAGTGTGAACAGCATGTTAGAACAGACAGATTTGCATCACCAAGTTTCAGTTTCATCACCTCATTTTGAGACGTCAGAAAATGATTTTGAGCATGTCTTTCCATACACAAAACCCAAGATTTACAACTCAAGCATGGCTCTTCCTTAATGTATCAAATATGTGCCACTCAGACTTACTACATTACTTTGAAACTTTGACAGCTTGAATTTTAATTGTAATCTCTGTGTGACCTGTAAAGTTACTTTTGACATTCAAGGGATAATTGGGAGTAACCTCTGATCCCATTTCCCTATTGCACACCACATTCTATCAATTTCTCTCCTCACATCCTTACATATTAAACAAAAATATGCAACCTGATGAAAAAATTCTTAAGGACACACAGCACCACCACAACCTTGTGTGAAAATACTTCATGAACCTCAACCAATCATTTTTTACCTCTTTGTCATAACATCCAACTGAGGCCACCCAGGCTGTCCCATTGTCTCAAACATTGGAATTATCACAACTGAAATATCAAGTTTCATGGATGTTGTGTTTAGACCTTAGGCCACCAGCACTCAACTATATAAGGCCTCACAGTCGTCTTCAGAACAACTGAATTCCATAGGAAATCTCCCCAATAACATGATTTTAGTCATTATACACCAATATCTCTCAAAAACATGGACTATAAGCCATTAAGAACATCATCATTGATATCAAAACAGCATCCCTTGCCACCAGATTGTAATTCATCCAAACAACCTCAATGATGACACAAGGAATATAAATCCTTCCATTCCCCATCATCCAGTCAGAGCTGAAGAAACTTCTTGGATGATCAGTGAAACGTCTTAAAAACAAAAACAGAAAGTCCAATTGCTTCTTGAAAAAAAGCACCTTTGAGACAACTATGACCTGGATGATTAAAAATCTCCATAGACAACCTCAACAATGGCAATAGCATTGGCTATTGTATAGTCCCTGAAATCTGGTGGAGCCATGAACTCAACTGCCCATATCTTCATGGCTGACCTAGAATGTTGATGTCACTATAAGTCTTCATGATGGACCTATAAAAACCATGTTATACATCAAACCTATAGATCACCATGAATACCTATGTGCTTCCAGCTTTCACTCAGAACATGTCACCAAATATATCATCTATAGCCAGCTAAATTTGTTCTACTTCACTTAATAGAGATATTCAACTGGTAGAATAAATCCAGGAGAATGAATTATGTACCCAACAATTGCAAGTGACAAATCAATAGAGCCAGATTGGGTCTATTAAAAGGCAAACCACAGAAACAAAATAGCAGAATACCATTTAAACTGCTGAAGTCCATTCAGTGGTTTAAGGGACAACCCTCACTTATTTTTGTTATTCAGTTGTTGAGCCATGCCTGATAGTCAGGGGTGCAATTCAACTGATATAACAACCAGTTCAGTGAGCGCACGCCTTGCGTGTGTGCTCTGCATTTAAAAAAGCTAATACTTACCTTCAACTGCAGCTGAAGAAAACAGCTGAGACATGGCAAACAACTCTGCTGCATGAATCAGCTGTGCTCTAACATAAAACATTGAAAAGAGCAGGGGCAGGTGGGTGAGTTCACCTGCTCATTGGAGTGAACTGATTTGGAATCAGCTGATCATCAGAACAGGGGGGTTGCCCAAACTGGTCCAAACCAGGAGAATCCTACCCCTGACTATAGCAACTCAATCCCCTCTCCCCTCACTGTCTCCCAGATTTTGCCCAAATTCATGCTTGTTGTATCAATGACACTGTCTAACCATTTCATCCTCTACAGTCTCCTTCTCCTTTTGCCTTCAGTCTTTCCCAACATCAGGATATTTTCCAATGAGTCCTATCTTCTCATGGCCAAAGTATTTGATCTTCAGATTCAGTATCTGCCCTTCCAAAGAATAATCATGATTGATTTCCTTTGGGGTTGATTGATTTGATCTTCTTGCAGTCCAAGGAACTCTCAAGATTCTTCTCCAGCACCACAATGTGAAAACATCAATTATTCAGCACTCAGTCTTTCTATTTATGGTCCAACTCTCACAGCCATACATTACTACTGGGAGTAGACCCATATTTGCTTACAAACAGCCTGAAACAGATTCTCACAAGCAACTAGGACAATGATGCCAACCAAAACTTGCAACAAAGCCAGACATTACTTTGCCCTCACATCAATACAAACAATGCTTTTGTAGTATTGACAACAAGTGCACACATGAGATTTGAAGCACCTCCACATGTTATTTCTTTAATGCCATCGTCTGCCAGCAATATCCAACTGGAATCTGTGCAGGGCAAATTCTGTGCAAAAGAATTAGTGGACAGAAGCTTAACATCAGGGCTCAAAGCAAGAGTAAACTAATAGCATAACATTGGAGGCTCCCAGATTGTTCAATAGGAGATCGAAATTGACTGCTTTGGAAAAACACGACTTTTAACAGCTCTATTGAATGAGAAATTGCTGAACTCAGACACATCAAAAGGTTTTCTGGCAATCTCAGAAGATCTCAACAAACCCAGTGGGTAATGTAACCTTCAATTGCATAATCAATTTGTCTACCCCTCTCTTCCCCCATCTCGTTCCAATTTAAATCTTATATCAGTCTAACCATCTTAGGCATCTAATGAAGCTTATGCTTTTAAAATAAAATTTCACAGCCAGAAAAGTTCTACCAAAAACCTATTTTGCCACTCTGTATACTCCTCTTACAACATCCTACTTCCCAGTAATAATAATTTAATAATAATCCCATTTAATGAAGTATTAATACTTCAGTATCTCCATCTAATATCACATTATAGTTTTTGAGACAATTAGCACTACTATTATATAATTAACTATTTTGCGAGGCATAAATCTTCTCTCACATTTACTACAGTAAACTTTAAAAATCTTTTTTAAATAATTCAACAAATATCATAATTTATATACTACTAAAATTCTCCTGGCTGTTTGTCTGATTGTATCCTCCAGAACCATGCATTATACCAGAACAATTTTTGAATCAAAATACCTCAAATACATTAACTCATAGAATGCTTTAAAAATTGGGATTCATTACTCTATGGAGTTGAAATAAAAATTCACATCACTTTTATTTAAAGTTCTAGCCACTGCAACATCCCCAGAGTTATTTCCAATGCTCCCTACTGCTCCCTACCAGTTTCCCATAAGTAAAGCCAATAATGAAGCTAGCAGGAAGTCAGAAGTTGCTCCCACATATGGTGCATTGTACATACCATTTTTTAAAAAAATCAAACTTAATTTTCAAACCAAACCAGTAGCAGTACAATTCAGGAAATTTTAAGATTCATTTGCATCAGAGTGCACTACCTTTCTCTCAAAGGATGATCCAACAGGTCATAGATTGTCTAATAAATACATTAAATATACAATATAGATTTGCTTTAGTGACATACAGTGACATACATGCTTCGTGAGGCACATTTGACTTGTAGAGAGCCGTGCTACTTAAAGTATGGTCTAAGATTACTGATAGTCTCCAAATTGTTACAACCTGTAATGAAAACTGAGCAAAAAAAAATATTACAAGTGTAATAACTATTCTCTATATCAATCATCTATACACACCACTTTCAATGAACAATGTGTACAATTTTTGTAATTCTTTTCATTTTTCCTATGTTTGTTCTGACAATATTTATTGAAATATAATTTCATGTCTGCTGAATCTAATAATAAAAATGGGCTTGTGCTGTGTATCTTTTGGTTTCATTTTTAATAATTCATTTTTATTGTATTTCACAAAAATATCAGCCCACGATAGAAAAAAATGGTTCTTCACCAGAGATAGTTTGAGAAGCATATTTTCCTCCCCTATCTGGCAGATATAAACAAGATGAAATATTTGTGTCTCAGTCTTCAGATAAGAATGATCGATGTCAGAATCCATGTCTTTCTTTATGGATGATGCTCTGTGTATTCCTACAAATTTGTAACTGAAGCCTATAATTCGGGTCAGTTCTGACTTATCACTTCAGAAACAAAGCATCTTTTCGACTGAAGCCTTTCCCTACCCAAACTAATAATTAGAGGTTTCACCTTAATCCAGAGTTCCCCAACCTTTTCAGTTTTGCAGACTGGTGGGGATGGAAAGAGGAGATGGTCCCAAGTGAGCAGCTGGGAAGCATGCACATATGTGCAGCTCCATTTGCATGAGAGGCAAACACTGCTCACACAAATGGAGCATGCATGCCCACACTTACCCACTGCTCGTGCAAGTGGAGGTGCACACCCACATTCGGCCACTGTTTCTGCAACCCAATTGCAAATGGCTAATGGCCCACTAGAGTTTGGGGACCTTTGCTACAATCCATCTATATTTAATCTGGATAATCCTGCTGTAATGTTGTTAAATGTTTATTCAACTTCACAGAAGTCTGAAGCAATTTAGTTGCTACATGCTTACCCTGGAAGGTTTTAATATTTTCAGATCTATAAAAACAAATATTTCTTATATATTATTCTTTTGTGATTTGTGGTTGTAGTCTACTCCAGCAGCCAAATGGAACTCAAAAGTCAATTAAATTAAAGTAAATTTAAAAAATCAATTAAATGTTTCATTAATTTAATTAATCCTACAATGTTTTAAATACTTTTAATCAGCAAAACTTTTTTTCTTATGAACAATTTTGTAGGTTGGGTTAGGAAGTCATAACTAAGCTGGTGGTGTCTATGGAGATTCTCAGTCATCAGGTCATGGTGGTCCCAAAGGTGCTTTTTCAAGAGGCAACTGAACTTTCTGATTATTCTTTGAAGTTGCTTCTTTACCTCTGAGCTCATCCAAGCTCATCCAAGCAGCTAAAGAAGCTTCTTGGATGAGAAGTGAAACGTCTTCAAAGAAAAATCAGAAAGTCCAGTTGCCTCTTGGAAAAGCACCTTTGGGATGATGATGGGCATTTTTTTTTCAATCCTGGGATTGCATTTATCTTTCTGTGGCATAAAGGAAGCTGTAAATCAAAAGCACATAAGTGCAATAACTATAGAAATTGCTATAAATTGCACTTAGACTTATATACTGCTTTCCAGTGCTTTTACAGCCTTTTCTAAGCAGTTTACAGAATCAGCATATTGCCTCCAACAAACTGGGGTCCTCATTTTACTGATCTCAGAAGGATGGAAGGCTGAATCAACCTTGAGATGGCCAGAATTGAACTGCTGGCAATTGGCAGAATTACTCCACAATAGTGCATTCTAACCATTGTGCCACCACGGCTCTTAAACTGAAGATCAAAAGTAGATTAGAAATACTGATGTTGATTTCTAAGACTGTTTTACTTTTTTTTTTTGGGGGGGGGGGAATCAGTAGATTGGGTTCCAAACCTCCCATTGAAATCTCAGAAGCAACTGATGAATGCTATCATTACTAAACAAGCCCACTCACTCATTGGGGGAGAGATAACTGATAACCAGTGTACCTAGATTCTATTCAAAGTCACTTGCTGAGATTTACAGCCAAAAGAATATTTGAACCTCTATTGAAACCCAATTCTCTATCCAGAATCTTTCTAATACCAACTCTTTACTCATAATAGAACCTCAGTACAATGAGACCATTCAGTGATTAAAAAAAAAAAACCCTCTGCTTTTATTTCTGATACTTCCAAAACAAGATGCAACTATGTGTGGCTCTATACAGCAAAATATCTGTTCATTATTTCCCATATACCTTCTTCACTGGTACAATTCAACTGGTGTAACAACTGGTTCAGTGAGCATGCACTTTGCGCGCGCACACAGCATTTCAAAAAGCCCATTTTCAGCTTCTACTGTAGCTCCCATGAATAAAACAGCTGAGGTGCAGCAAACTGCTCTGTCACGCAAATCAGCTGTGCTATAATAAAAAAGCAAAATAAAACACAGGAAAGAGCAAGGGCGGGTAGGCGGGGCCAAATGCTCACCAGAACTACTAGTTCGCATGAATTGGTCTGAACCTGTAGAATCCCACCCCTGACTTTCTTACAGGAAATCAGGAGAAATCAGGAGATTCAGGCAGTTCAAATGATATAAAGATTTATTGCATGGTAAAGCTCTCTTCAAGAATCTGAGCTACTAATGGTCAAAGCAAATTGGTGGCAGATAAGAGTCAAAAGAATTCAAGGTGGACTGGACTTAGATATCTTGTAGGTGTGCAGGAACTCATGACTGATGATGCATTTGACCCCTCCCTCAGGCTCATCATGGTCATCTCCTACAGGAAGCATTGCTCTGTTTGGTGGGTATTGTGGAAAGGGAACTTCATGAAGACAGTAGTGTCACAAAAACAGGAGAAGCCCAAGGGGAATATCAGATCAGCCATAAAACAAACTTACATAGGAAAAGGAATCAAATAAAAAGGTATTAAAGAATCCCTATAGACAAAAGCCTGAGTAATTAAGAAAACTAGACAAATAAGAAAAGGAAACAAAAAGATAATTTAGAAAACCCTTACAAACACAGGACATACCAAATAAGCAAAACAAACAGACAAAAGACACAAAATATAAATTACAAAAGAGTCAGACAGGAGATTGCCACAGAACACATATGAAAAACTATCTTAAAGCTAAAAGAGATTAGAGAAAACCAATGATACAATCTGGCCACCCCACAGAGTTTGCCCTCCGGCAGGAATAAAGACAAACTCAAACAGGATTTGAAACATTAAGCACAAACACAAACATTCACACAAAATCAACTTACAAAGGGAGAAAAGGGTACAAAAAACCAGGGATTTACCATAAGAAGCTAGCTAGCCCAGGAACGCAGACTTCTTCTGTTCTTTGCCTTCCTGAAAAATAAAAAAGATCCAGCTTTCAAGCAGTTGTCCATATCCTTGCGCCGGAGCTCTCCCGGCAGGAAAATCTAATCCTTGAAAGAAAGGCATTTTGGCACCTTTCAACAGTATGAGATTGGGCATGGAAGAAACCCTCTTTTTAATATAGTGCTTGGCTTTCTAAATAATTTTCCATAATAAATGAAGGAGTTTCAAACAGCTTTGGTGAAAGAAAAAGGAAAGAAGGAAGGAAGGAAGGAAGGAAGGAAGGAAGGAAGGAAGGAAGGAAGGAAGGAAAGGAAAGGAAAGGAAAGGAAAGGAAAGGAAAGGAAAGGAAAGGAAAGGAAAGGAAAAAGAAAAGAAGTCAGCACCTGCTGTTTTTCTTAAGTGCTTATTAAATTGTGTTATTCCAGGGGCTAGAATATTCTGTTTACTTCTGCCTGAAGTTGCTGTTATTTGCATAGCTTATTCATGCTGCAAAATGAATATTGCCTTTTGTGTCTTAAACTCAGCTTAAATAACTTGCCATTTTTACCTTTCTAAAATATGACTAATACTGTCTGAATGACCAGTGGGATTCTATAATACACACATGTGCTGTAAGAATTCTGAATTATTTTTTGTCTGCTCATATGAAGGCATTAAATAAAGATTAATGAGACATTTGGGGGCCACATTAGCAGCACTGTATACAACAGATATTATGCTAATGACGATGATGTTCCATTCAGTGACCTGACTCAAATCAACCCTTCTCTCCTTCCAAACCTGAATACATTTAATATCAAATAATAGCTTGGAGCATTTTGCATTTAAGAAGCAAACTCTGAGCATCTTCAATGATAATTAGAAAAAATAAAAACAATGCAGGTCTTTGATCAGAGAGTTCTTTATTCCAAATGTTAAAAAACATTCTCCCAAAGTTGTTATTTTTCAAGTGTAATATGGTAATGTTGAAAACTGGAAAAATGCTTTTAAAATCCTTCACTAGGTACCGTAATTGAGAATGGAAAGAATAAAGATAATAAATTATTTCACATTAACTCCAGTATCCCTTTTGTTCACAAATCTCTTCTTTCAATTCAGACACTTGGTTTACCAGGACAGACCTCTGCATGGTGATGAACAGATATGACCATGAATATACATAGCCTGCACACCTAGCATACATATACCTATACAGTGCTCCATTAGAATTGGGGGCTTAGAAATTCAAATAAATAAAATTGCAAAGACAATTAAGAAACTCACATAGGATAACATGGGCATTCATGTAAAAATGTATAGAAAGTCTTCTATCCAATTTTAGGTTGAGAGCTAGTTTGGCAGAGTGGTTAAGGCACGATGTTAGAAACCAGGACTGAGTTCTAATCCTACTTTAGATTCAAAGACAGTTCGATGACCCGATGCTAGTCCCTCTCTCTCAGCCCTAGAAATCTGGAAGGATTAGTTCAGGCAGCTGCTAGGAGTCAACAGTGACTCAAAGGCTGGCTTGTTTTTTTTTTTTTTTTTACAGTGCTGAGGATGAATGTGGGTGAAATAGGAATCAGCAAATGGATTGATTTAGAATTCCTCTCTGAATTAAGGAGAAAACAAGGACTTCCCATGTTTGACTCCATACAGATTTTCCCTTTGATGAACACAGAGAGAGCAAGGCATCATTTCCCAATGGGTTTGAGACATCTGAGGGCTGGAGAAATATTTGTCTTGCCTAAGCCATGTTTGGCAAAACATCTTTGGATTATCAATCATCCAGCATGCCTTTCCAAAAGGCAACTGGACTTTCTAAGTTTTCTTTGTCCTTGAAAATATTTTGCTTCTCATCCAAGTAGCTTGGATGAAAAGTGAAATGTTTTCAAGGAAAAAAGAAAGAAAGTCCAGTTGCCTTTTCAAAAAGTACTTTGGGGATCATCTTCTAGACCAGGACACTGACTTCTCCAACTTCCTCTCTTAAGGCTCTGTCCCACTGCACTTACAGATGCAAAGAGAATGTAAAACATAAAAAAAGCTTGCCATCCATTGGAAAACGCTATGATCCGTTGTGTTCTCATTGCATACGTGTTTCATATGCTCTATCCATCGAGCATCTGTCCACTGCGATTTCATCCGCGTCAGAAGTTTTGAGCTGCACAAAACTTTGTGAACGGATGAACTTTCCGCCATGTACGATGTAAATCCATGACATATGAGCAACAAATGTTATATGTCCATTTATCATCAAACGTCTGCTGTATCCTCTCTGCATCCTCTGGGCATCCTCGCAACTCACATCCACTGCAGCTGAAAATGGAAAGAGGGAGGAAACAAAAGTTACATGGAACGTCTACACAGCGTGAGTAGCACGGAAATAGAAAGGATGTGCAGTGAATGGTTTGCATCCGATATACATCTGCGCGGCTTCCCCTTTCTTTCCTTTAGGTGTACGTGATGCATCTGCTTCATCCACTATGTGTCCGCTTCGAAATTCTCCCCCGGAACCCCTGCGGAGGTGTCATCCGTTTCCATCCGCTTTTATCTGCTAGGCTTCCTATGAACATCCGTTTAACATCCCCGCTACATACTACCCATGTCCGTTCTTTTCTGTTCTTTTCAGTTCTGTTTATGCAAATTTTCACCACTTTTTGGAGCGGATGACAACAGATGGAGCCACCCCCGAAATTTTGCTCATCCGCTGTGTCCTTTATGCATATGTTTTGCGTCCGTCAGCCAGTGGGACCGGGCCTTTAACTAGTTTAGGAAGTTGCTTATTACTGATTTCTTTGTATCTTCCAAAGGGCAAGCTGCATTTTCTTGCCAGGAAAATCTCACTACCATGGATGACAGATGCTCCAATGTAAGACTAATGATTAAGAAGAAAACCTTTACTTTTAGGAAAACAACAAAACAGAGACCAGAATGTGGGCTTTTGAAAGTTAAGAAGCTAGATAGACTTAAAAAGGACATTTCTTGCAGGGATTTAAAAATATTTTTTTTAAAGTATACAGTATAAAGTCTTTGAAATTATTTGTAAGAAATCCTATTGTGGGAAAATGTTGTTGATTGGAAAATAAAGATTAGAAGGAACTTGAAGGTTGGTTACAGGGAACTGGAGAGAACAAAGGATTACTCTTAAAGGAGAACAGACCCATTCATACAATGGAGGAACAACATTTAACCATAGAGGAAATTAAGACTGTTGGGGAATTCAGTAGTTATTTAACAAGATTGATATTATAGCAGAGGATATAGAGGAAAAACATATTGTTTTCGCTAAAACAGAGTCTGAGACTGGCTTGAATGTGGATTTGGAATTTTAAAACATGCTGGATTATAAACTTGATGTGTAAAAAGAAATTATGGATCTGAAAATGGATTTTAAAATGCCAGTATAAATGAACAATATAGAAATTGATGCCAAAATGTATTTACAAATGAAACCAGTTGATGTCTTAATAATTAAAGGGGCATACAGATAATAAACCAGTAGACTGACCTGGAAAGCCTTCATATTTTGGATTTACAAAATGAATGTGTGGAACTATGGAAACTCTCTCTGAGAAGAGACAAAGAGAGATTGCTCTAGCTGTTCCTGGAAGGAGACAAAGAGAAAATTATAATAAATCAACTTGTGAGATGCTATTTGATGAGACTAAAGATCAATTTTTTTAAAACTAAAAAGCACGTTTATAAAGTAAATCTGTTTGATCAGGGTAAGATACTGTAGATGATGAAGGATGATAGAAAATGATAAATAGATAGACAGACAGACAGACAGATAGATAGTAGAGAGATAGAGATGTTTCTGGTAGCTGTTAATGGGATTTGTTTTTGACCAGGGCTCAATGACAATGTTTTAAAGATCTGTTTATAACTGGGAAGAGGTTACTTTTGCTTTATTTCTCAAAGAAAGTGATGTTTGGATTATAACATTGATTTTTTAAATTAAATATATATGTTGATATTTCTGGTAATTTTTAGAACATCTTCAGCTCTGACAGGATAGTGGGGAATGGAAGGGTTCCAGGTCTTCAAAGAAAAAACAAGAAAGTTCAGTTGCCTCCTGAAAAAGCGCCTTTGGGACAGCCATGACCTGGATGACTGAGAATCTATACAGATTTTAGCTATTTAGCTATACAATTTGGGATGAACACCCCTTGAATAGTCTGGGAGTAGGAATGGATTTCTAGAAGAAAAATTGCAGACTACAGGAACCAGGAGCACTACTCCGGTGACCCTGAGGACACAGGTAAACCTCCAAGTGCTTCAACAACCCTCTAAAAGGATGCAAATGACCAGCTGTCTGTAAGGAATATAAATTCTTGCATTCTTCAGCTTCTTGGATGAGAAGCAAAACATCTTCAAAGGAGAAATAAGAAAGTCCAGTTTCCTTTTGAAAAAGTGCCTTTGGGACTACTGATTGGGACGACATCTTCGTATCTTGCTGTTTGAGGAAGTCGCAAAACATTCTCAGGGACTCTTCCCATCCTGATTACAATCTTTTTGTACTGTTGCCTTCTGTCAGAAGATACGGAACAATTAAAACTCGAACCACACATTTTCTGAACAGTTTTTATCCCAGAGCTATAACTGCACTCAACAATGGACCACGGTCCATTGTTCAGGACCATGGTCAGTGAGGTGTTGGATAGAATTTTTTGGTCTGTTGTGTGGATGCATGTGTGTTTTTAGGGGGCAGGGTGTTTTAGTGGGTGGGGGTGTGGTTGGGGATTGTTATGTGTGTGCGCATGTTGGGCCTGGTCTCTGGGTGTTATGTGAATTTTGTTGTATAGGTATACTGTGTATATACGTACAATGACAATAAAGTATTATCTTCAGAGGTGGTATTCAGCAGGTTCTGACCAGTTCTGGAGAACCAGTCGTGGAAATTTTGAGTAGTTTGGAGAACTGGTAGTGGATATTTTGAGGAGTTTGGAATATCACTTCTGACTGGCCCCATCGGCATCTATGCTCTGCCTCCCAAGTCCCAGCTGATCGTCTGGGTCTTCTTTTGTTGCCCTTATGGAAGAATGGAGCTGGAAAGCAGGTTAGTGGGATGGGGAGGGAATGGGGTTTTTGCGGTATCTTTCCCCTGCCATAGCCACCAGGTCATGGCTACCTAGCCATACCACACCCACCAAGCCATGCCACACCCACCAAGCCACGCTCACAGAACCAGTAGTAAAAATGTTTGAATCCCACCACTATCTTATCCATTATCTTACTGATTCAAAGCCATCATTTAAAAAGTTAACATGATCACATTGTAGTAATCCATTAGACCAGAGACTTGTAATATGGTGGAAAGCAGGCCATGTAAGAATTCTTACTTTGTCCTTTACGGTATTAGAAGCATATAAGTGCTTATTGTATGGCCAGCATTACAGTGTTAAAATGCACCCACCCATCCACCCACCCACAAAATCCTGAAAAGAAAAGAACCCCAAGGAAGGAATTTCCAGCCCATGGAAGATATATTTTCTTGTTTTCAAAAACAATTTTCCTCAATATTCACTTTTCCCTCTTCTGTGTGTGATACATTTGGAGAAAGAATTGATATTTCCCCTCCCTCCCCTGCCCCTGCATGGCTGAAATGGATCCAAATTACCAGCATTTGCAGAACACTCTTCAGAAAAGAATGCAGAATAATAATGCATTAGGCATTTTGATGGATGCATAATAAAGGAAGCAAAAATAAAACTTATAAAACCCTGTTGCACACTATCAAATTTCTTTTTTCCAGTATCAGTACTTTTATGAAACCTATTTAAAATAAAATCATGTTAAGGCACAACTAAATTCAGATTCCTAGTCATTTCAGAGTTGGGCTCATGGCAAGAATGGACAGACATTTTCCATGGCTAGAATAAAGATTGGAACTCCCTGTCTATTTGACAATAATACCTTTTTTTCTTTTTTTCTTTATAATCCCTCAATAAACCAGCAGTCAGAAATATTTCTAAATTACATCAGGGAACAGGAAGATGAAATATATATATTATATTTTGAGCACTGAGAAGTGGCTTTTTCCACGACTGCAATCTTTCCATAAAAAAGCCAGATCTGGGAATAGACACTTATTTCATTTTCAGAGGCTTCAGTCATCCCCTTTTCACCTGTATCACAGAATAGGATTTTAGTATTTTAGCAGAGTCTTCTGTTCAGCACAAGTACACCTGTCCATTCAAGAGACATCAAACCCTATGAATTGTAATCAAGATTCAATATTAAAGGCTCTAGGTCTCTCGGTTTTTTTATCTGATCTCAACCTCAGGCATCAGATGAGTTCCACCCAAGATGTCTCAAATGACATTTATTTTCTAAGAAGAGGCTTGAGATAGATTACTATACAGTCATATTTTAAATTTTGCTTTCTTGAATAAGTCTAAATTGATTGGGTTCGCACAATACTCTGATGATAACACTCTACAATGGTTGAGTTTGAACAAGATGCTAGGCCAAAGCCATTGAAACTATATTACACTTAATGTGTACTGTGAAGGGAGTTCTATATTCTAGGGAACAATATCCAAGTAGGAAATTTATTTATAGCCCCCATAAGAGCAAAGCCTGTAAATTTATTAAAATGCTTAAATGGCAGTTAATAAAGAGAATCTTTATGTTCTGACACTAGCTATGTTTTATCTGCCTCCTTTTAAAGGTCATCATTAGTAATTGTCTTCTTGATAGAGATCGAATTAGTGTTCATTATCAGTAATACTACTACTGGTAGTAGTATTTTCTGAGGTGAAAAAGGGAAAAAGAAGCAATGCTTTCATTATATATAGATTATTCATGTAGAAGATGTGTTGTTTTTCAGTCCTATCTAACAATTTAATCACTAGATCAGTGCTTCCCAAACCTGGGTAAATTATCCCAATTTGGGTAAAAGTGGTTATTCTTTGGACAATCACACAAACTCATTACTCATCTTATAGAGATGTTTAAATCAACTTAAAAGATTGTCCCAAAGATGTTTTTTTTCAAGAGGCAACTGGACTTTCTAGTTTTTCTTTGAAGACATTTCGCTTCTTATCCAAAAAGTTTCTTCAGCTCTGACAGGACAGTGGGGAATGAAAGGATTTATATTCCTTGTTGACAGCTGGTTATTTGCATCCTTTTTTGAGGGTCATTGAAGCACTTGGAGATTTATGTGAGTCCTCAGGGTCACCTGAACAATGCAAATGGGTGTGGAGCCTTCTTGAAACTACTGAAAGGACTGTTGTAGAGCTCATGTTCTCTTTAGGGTGTTTTCTTCCCTGTGTCCCAACCATGTGTCCTAACCATGACCTGGATGACTGAGAATCCTCATAGACATTTAGCTATGCACTTTGGGATGGACACCTGTGAATTGTGTGGGAGCATGAACAGATTTCCAGAAAAATTGCACACTTCAGTTTGAGATGCAGACAACACAGACTCATCCTCAACAGCCTGTTTTTGTGTTCAAAAGTGAAGGGACACAGGAAAGGAAACATCCTGCAGAAAAAAACCATGTCCTAGATGACTGAGAATCTCCATAGAAATTTAGAGATTGCCACATGTATTAAATATATATTCAAAAATCTCGCAAAGCATTCCTAGTAAGATGAAAATCGATGAAATTATCAATGGCAATTTGCTAAAATGACATCAAGATCATTCAATGAAGTTGATTTTATAATACAGATAGTACTCAAGTTACAACCACATTCTAGGTGGCGCAGTGGTTAGAGTGCAATACTGCAAGCTACTCCTACTGCAATTTGGCAAATCGAATCCCACCAGGCTGAAGGTTGATTCAGCCTTCCATCCCTCCGAGGTGGGTAAAATGAGGACCCAAATTCTTGGGGGAAATAGGCTAACTCTGTAAACCACTTAAGGAGGACTGTAAAGCATTATAAAGTGGTATATAAATCTAAGTGCTATTGCTATTCAGTGACTGTTCAGTTTTATGACAGTGCTGAAGAACAGTACTTAAGATCAGTCCTCAAGGTTTGGTAAGACTTTCTGATAAATGGTTTTGGGTAATGAAGAAAAAGATTTAGGAAGTATATCATTAGATCTAATACTGCTTTTCACCGATATATCAACTATAAAATTAATTTTAAAGGAGTGGGACACATGGAATATTAAATACATAGAGTAGGATAAAAAGATAACATTCCTGAATAGTTATCTAGTTGAATTTCCCAGTTATTTTATATTTGTTCAATAGAAAAAGAGAGGTAAGTTCTTAATTAAAGGTAAAGATAAATGATTGTCTGCACATATGTGCTAGTCATGTGCTAGGGGACGGTGCTCATCTCTGTTACAAAACCGAAGAGCCAGTGCTGTCCAAAGACATCTCCATGGTCATGTGGTTGGCATGAGTAAATGCCAAAGGCACAAAGAACACTGTTACCTTTCCACCAAAGTGGTTCCTTTTTTCTACTTTCATTTTTACATGCTTTCGAACTGCTAGGTTGGCAGAAGCTGGGACAAGTAATGGGAACTCCTTCCATTATGCAGCACTAGGGATTCAAGCCACCAGACTGCCAACCTTTCTTATCAACAAGCTCAGTGTCTTACTGACTGAGTCACCATGTACCTTAAGGTCTTAATAGCACAATATAAATGATGGAAAAGAATAATATTAACGACTATGTCAGACTCACATAATCCTACTTCAGATACCTTATTCAAAGACCAGGCTCTTTGGAGAAGGCTCCAGTGTTTGGAAACAAAGTGAAGACAAGCCACAAGGTAGATAGACTTAAGCCCCTGTCCCACTGCACCAATGGATGCAAAGAGGATGTAAAACGTTAAAAAAAGCTTGCCATCCGCTGGAAAACGCGATGCATCCATTGTGTACTCACTGCATACGTGTTTCATACACTCTATCCCTCGAGCATCCGTCTACTGAGATTTCATCCATGCAAGAAGCTTTGAGCTGCACAAAACTTTTTGAACGGATGAACTTTCCGCCGCGTACGATGTACATCTGCAGCATATACGGGCAACAAACGTTCTATGTCCGTTATCATCCATTAAACATCTGCTGTATCCTCTCAGCATCCTCTGGCCATCCCCTCAACTCACATCTGCTGCAGCTGAAAATGGAAAGAGAGAGGAAACAAAAGGTACACGGAACGTCCAAACAGCATTAGTAGCACGGAAATAGAAAGGATGTAAGTGTATGCATCTCGTATAAAAAGGATTAAAATGGACAAAATGTTTGTATCTGGGATGTATCTCGGATATTTAGGATGTCTGCAGTATGTCTAGAGTATGTAGAAGGACACCTAGCAGACAACCGATATTTCCTATAAAAAGGGGGAGAAAATCATCTGGATCTCAGTATGAGTCCAGCAGCCGTGGTGTACAGACCTCTTCACCCTTGGTCTTGGTCTTCCACATCATCAATTGTTCTCCACCATGGATCATGACACAGTCCGTATGGTAGTTGCAATCATTCATCACCAGAACCAAATCCTGTTCAGACTGTTTCACCTTTTGTACACAAGGAGAAGAAGGAGACGTCCAAGAGCTGTGTGGGTCTGAGGATGGATCATGAGAAGAATGGAGTTTGGACTGTATGACCAGTTGATGGTGGAGCTGAGGAATGAGGACACTTGTGTATTCCAGCACTTCATGAGGATGCCACCAGCCATTTTGATGAAGTTGTGGAGCGGCTGAGACCCAGGTTGATCAAGCCGAGCACCACCTTTCGGCCCAGCCTGGACCCTGGGCTGAAGGTGGCACTGACTCTGCGCCACCTGACTTCCGGGACCACGTACAGGAACATGCAGTACGCCTGGAGGGTGCCACACAACACCATCAGCATTGTGGTCAGAGAAGTGGTGCAGGCCATCATCGAAGAATATGGGGAGGAGCTCCTCAAATGCCCCACCACTGAACAAGGCTGGAGGAAAGTTGCAGAAGAGTGGTATCAGAAGTGGAACTTTCCCCACACCGTTGGAGCCATAGATGGGAAGCACGTGGCCTGCAAAGCTCCAGCCAACTCAGGGTCCTCTTATTACAACTACAAGGGCTTCTTCAGTATCATCCTCTTTGCCATGGTTGATGCTGACTACAAGTACATGTACATCGATGCTTCTGGCAACGGGTCAGCTTTAGATTGCCAGGTGTACAACGCCAGTGACCTCAAGGATGGGCTGGAATGCAACCTCATGATGGGTTTTCCAGATCCAGACCCCCCCACCCAATGACACACAAGATGTGCCCTATTTCATCATTGGTGATGATGCCTTCTCCCTCAGAACCTACCTCATGAAGCCCTACATTTCCAGATACCTCACCCATGAAGAGAGGATCTTCAACTACAGGCTGTCCAGGACACGACGGGTGGTGGAGAACGCCTTTGGCATCCTGGCCAACAGGTTCCAGATACTTCTCACCACCATGCAGCATCACCCAAAGACTGTGAGGAGCATCATGGAAGCTTGCTGCATCCTGCACAATCTCATGCGCACCCGCTATCTAGTGTTGCAGAACAGGCTTGTGGACTGTCAACAAGGGAATGGGGATATGGAAATCCGGGAAGCCGCCATATGGCGGGAAGAGTTAAATAACTGTCTTTGGCCACAAGCCGGCAGGCTAGCTGCTATATAAAGGGCTGCCACAGCTTGGGCCATGTTCCGTTTCTTTGCTTAGTGGTTTGAAATAAAGAGTTGTTGTTTGGAACCCAGTCTCCCATGCTTTTTTCCGGATGGAACACTGGTGATGAAGGTGGGATCGTTGTAGAAGAAGAGACCAAAGCACGCAGCGATCTGAACTGAGTGAAAGAGATGGCTGGTAACAACATGCTGCCCGTACCCTTCAATCCAGATGTAGAGGATTGGGAATTGTATATCAATTGCTTTCTTATGTTCTTAGAAAGCAACGAGATGGAAGATATCTCAGATCAAAGGAAGAGGGCTGTCTTCTTTACACACTGCGGACCGGCTATATTCAAAATGGCGAAGGCGCTGGTGAAACCCAGAGATGTCAGGCAGATGACCTGGTCCTATCTGAACCGAATGCTCCGAACACACTACACACCGCTGGTCTCAAATCTCATCAAATGACATGAATTTTACAAAAGGGACCAGAAGGAGGATGAAACTATTGCAGACTTTGTGGCGGCTTTGAGACACATTGGAGGGGCATGTGAGTTTCAAAACATGGACGAGGCTATGAGAGACCGCATAGTCCTTGGCCTGAAAGACTCTACCCTTCAGAGCAAATTACTCAACAGGCCGAATATAACTGTGGCCTAGGCCATTGCTTAGGCAACTGCCACCAAAGCAGCGAAAAAGTCAGCAGCCACCATGCGACAAATGAACGCAGTTCCCAACCTGCTGACCCAAATGAGGGAGAAGAAGGCAGAGGGAGGAAAGAAACAGCCCACAGCGACAACCCACCACGAGGACGTTGAAACCCAGAGTGACACTGAAGACAATGATGAAGATGTCCATAGACTCTATTCAGATAGAGAATGGCACGAAAAGAGGAAGAATCGCCAGAAATTTCAATGTTCAGGCTGCGGAGGCAATCACCCGCGGTCTGAATGCAGGTTCCTCGACACAATATGCTGGGCTTGTAATAAAAGGGGGCACATCGAAAGGGTCTGCCACAACAAAAAGAGCTATAGTTCAAAAAGACATGGCAGCAACCCCCCCCAGACACGATGACAGACAAGCTGGCAACCAATGGAACCGAAATAAAAGAACTGGTGATAGAGAAGAAACGCATCAGACAGTCACTATCGATAATGCCAGGGTGGAAAGCGGAAAGAAGGTTTGGACAGAGGTGAGCATCAAGGGGAGACCCTGCGAGATGGAGGTCAACTCAGGGTCGTTCTTATCGATGGTATCCTGGAATATCATCCAGCGCCTAATTCCAAACATTAAGCAGAAAGAACTAAAGAAACAAAAACTTGTGCTGAAAGACTAGCAGGGAAATTGAATCCTTGTAATTGGCCTTGGACATTTTTTAGTTGAATTTAAACAACACACCGAAGACTTGCGCCTAACTATCATCGACCATGACCGCCCTAGCCTGCTAGGAATTGAATGGTTCATGCCTCTTGGAATCAGGATGACCGGTATCAACTGCATCACTACTACCAACTGGGAGGAGAACCCACTCCATGAATTCCAAGATGTATTCGACGGGACTCTAGGCAAGTACCAGGGGACCCCAATCTCATTTAGCCTAGACCCAAAAATAGCCCCCATTCGCTTAAAGGCCAGACGCGTTCCATTCGCGCTCAAATCAAAAATTGATGAACAGCTGAATAAGTTGACAGCACAAGGGGTTTTAGAATCAGTCGACCACGTCAAGTGGGAAACCCCTATTGTAACACTGGTAAAGCCAGATGGGTCAGTGCGCATCTGTGGGGACTATAAGGCAACCCTGAACCATGCGCTCCAACAAAGTGCCAGTGCCAGTAGTGCAACATTTATTGCACTCGCTAGGGGGAGGAAAAATATTCGCAAAACTAGACCTAACACAAGCTTATCAGCAACTACCCGTTGATCCAAAAACAGCAGAGGCACAAACGGTAGTAACGCATAGAGGGGCATTCAAATGTAACTGCCTCCAATTTGGTGTTAGCGTTGCCCCAGGCGTTTTCCAAAGCCTCATGGAATGCCTACTAAATGGAATCAAAGGTGTCATCCCATACTTCGACGATGTACTGGTCTCAGCAAAAAATGCCAACCAGCTAGAGACCAGGCTACGAGAAGTCATAACTCACTTTAGAAAATCAGGCCTAAAAGTCAAGAAGGAGAAATGTGAACTGGCCACTAACCGGGTTGAATTTTTGGACTATTTAATCGATGAGCAAGACATTCACCCAACTGAAAAGAAGGTGAAGACTATCAAAGACGCTCCCAGACCAAGAAACAAAACCGAGCTCCAGGCGTTCCTAGGCCTCATAAACTTTTACAATGTGTTCCTGCCCCATAAGGCGACAATAGCAGAACCCCTACATCGACTGCTAGATAAAAAAACCATTTGGATTTGGGGCCAAGTCTGGGAACAGACTTGGGAACAGTCTGTTCCCAAGACAGACTGGGAACAGAAAGCTTTCCAAGGTATTAAGGACCTAATAACGTCAGACACCATTCTTATCCAGTTCAGCAACACCTTGCCGCTGACGGTCACCTGCGATGCTTCACCTTTTGGGGTTGGTGCCATCCTGAGTCACCAGATTCCAGACGGTAGAGAGGCACCGGTCGCATTTTACTCAAAGACGCTCTCCAAAGTGGAACGCAATTACAGCCAACTTGATCGGGAAGCCCAGGCAATCATCACCGGAGTCAAACAAATCCATGAATGCCTTTACGGTAGACCGTTTTCTATCATAACCGACCACAAGCCTCTTCTTGGAATCCTGACGGGAAACAAGCCAACACCGAACATTCTGTCACCTAGAATGATGAGGTGGTCTGAATTCCTTGCTGCCTACCCCTACACGCTACTCCATAGACCCGGCAAAGCCATTTCACATGCCGACGCCCTGAGCCATTCCCCGTTGCCCATCACAGAAGACGACCCTGCTCCAACCACCTCCACATTTCAGTTTGAGACCTGCCCAGAGCTACCGCTGACTGCAGCCGACATTGTGAGAGCCAAAGACCCTTTGACAACGCATATACTGAACTGGGTAGATAAAGGCTGGCCGGAGGAAAATAAAAAAAACTGAGACTTTTAAAACTTTCCATGCTAGACAGACCGAGCTGTCTATCGAAAAGGGGTGCATCTTATGAGGTGACAGGGTGGTAATCCCAAGCAGCCTCCAAAAACTGTCCTAGGCATGTTGCACAAGGGTCACCCGGGCATAGCCAAGATGAAAGCCCTGGCCAGGAGTTATGTCTGCTGGCCAGGGCTGGACAAAGACAAAGAATGCTGGGTTGCAACATGCCACGCCTGTCAGAAAGCGAGGCCTACCCCCCCACAGGCACCTATATGAGACTGGGAAACTCCCCGGGGCCCGTGGTGTAGGGTGCAATTGACTTTGTGGGTCCAACGAAGGGGAAAACCTTTTTGATTGTATACATCGAACTGGTTGGAACTCATCCTCATGGCTTCCACAACCACCGAGGCTGTCATGAAACAGCTCGACAAACTATTTGCGATGCATGGGCTACCAGATGTACTGGTTTCGGACAATGGGCCTCAGTTTACCGCCTTGCAATTTGAATAATACCTGGCTGCCCAGGGTGTCTGTCATGCATTAACTGTGTCGGCCCATCCAGCTGCGAATGGTAGGGATGAACGCATGATTAGATATACTAAGGAAGGGCTGGAGAGAATGGACAAAGGGGACGTGCAAGACAAACTCAACCATTTACTAACATTACAACATATTACCCCTAGTAGCACTACAAATAAAAGCCTGGTTGAACGATTAATGGGTAGGAAACTACGGTCCTACCTGGACAGGTTACACCCCCCCTAGACATGGGACAAGCCCCCCGACTCCTCTAGCAAATACCGTACCTTCAAAATTGGTGACCTGGTCTATGCCAAGAACCTTACCGGGGACCCCCTATGGCTGTCAGCCACCATCACACAAGTCACAGGCCCCCGGTCCTACCAACTAACGCTAGATGATGGGAGGGAATGGAAGTGGCACATAGACCAGCTTCGTTCCCGCAACCTCGAAAGAAAAACCACCACAGAACCGAAACTAATAAATTCCGATGAAAAAACAATCAAGGGGGGGGGGAAATACTAATAAATAAAAAAGGGAGAGATGAACCTCCCATAACAAGACTACAAACTATGCAAAATGACAATCTAACCAAACAGAAAGAGCACTCACGGTTAGATGAACCCCAAGAAAGAAGTCCGGGAGCAGGAGAACGAAGCGAGGCCTTCCTGGAAGGTCGCAGCCAGGCCAGCTCAACCAAACCAACTAAACCAGGAGGGAGCGGCAGAGCCATCTCAACTGGCCCAAGAGACTCAGGTCAGAGCGGCATGGCTGACCCACCCTTCCAGGAGGTTCCATGGAGAAGATCGAGAGAGGCAGCAATCCCGACCGAACCGCTTGAAGACCAAAACAAGACTGAGCTGCACAGGTCAACTAGAGCTAGGAAAAGCCCGACCTACCTGCGCGACTACATCACCCACGTTGGACTGAACTAAAGGGGGAGGGGTGTTATGTATGGAACTTGGTAGGTTCCAAGTACTTTATTCTGATTGGCCGAAAAGGCTACTTATGGATTGGTTCGCTAGAAATCAATCCGGGAAGCCGCCAAATGGCAGGAAGAGTTAAATAACTGTCATTGGCCACAAGCCAGCAGGCTAGCCGCTATATAAAGGGCTGCCGCGGCTTGGGCCATATTCCGTTTCTTTACCTAGTGGTTTGAAATAAAGAGTTGCTGTTTGGAACCTGGTCTCCCACGCTTCTTTCCGGATGGAACAAGAAGGACTAGAACTCACAGTTTCTACCCTGGTTCCTTAAAAGAGAGCCACTATGGCACAAGGTCATCTGGCATATGAGCCAGTGCTGCATGCCAGTCCTGAGTGGAGAAATGCTGCCCCATCCAAAATTAAAGAAAAAAGATTTCTAGATGGAGAATGGAGCAATATCCATAATCCAGTATTGCTCGTATTGACTCTGAGTCTGTCCCTGCCTATCCAGGCCCTTCCACCCCACCCCTCCCCAGATACAGTGAGATATCTTTTTCTTCTGTGCATATTCTCCCATGAAAGGATGGTCTTGCTACTTGCAAAACTGGATGGCACTACGTGATTAATTTACCCTGAGTGCCAGGGTAAATTTGGCATGCTATGACATAACACACTGCTTTGATGGCTAACTGAGAGGAGGTAGAATTCAATAAATTCCAAAACAACTGATCCCTAAGGCCTTTCAAAGTATGTTTCAATGTGCCTATTTCAAGAGAACCCATGAGAGGAAATTGCCAGTGATAAAACCTAACATTCATTAACTAACTCATTCTAGATTTAAGCTGAAATTTGGAAAATGAAATGAAAGTGAAAAACCTGTTTTAGCAACTGGCAACTGGCCACTACAGCTTCCCAAGAAAAAAATGAGTGGGAGAAATTCTCCAGATAAACCTCCAAAACAGTATGTTCAATTTCTGAAAATATATATTCATAAGGGAATACCACATATATTGTGGATATTGAAATTGACAAAACATTAGTTCTGAAATGGTTAATTTACTCTAAATACTTAATAGAAGTGTGGCTTATCTGTCAAAATCTATAAGGCCTTTCAATAGCAATATATTTAAATTCACTTAATCACTTTTCAGTCTATATAAGAGCCAGGGTAGCTCAGTGGTTAGAATGTTAGAATGCAGGCTAACTCACTGCCAGGAGTTCGATCCTGACTGGCTCAAGGTCAGGGGTGGAATTCAAATTTTTGAACAACCAGTTCTGTGGGTGTGGCTTAATTGGTGGGCATGGCTTGGTGATCATGTGACTGGGTGGACATGGCTTGGTTGTCATGTTATTGGCTGAGTGTGGCCAACTCAATATCACTCACATTGAGGCACGCATCTCCTTGCCTGGCCTCTCACGACTGTGAGGATGCTGCAACAGTCATAAGTGTGAAAAATGGTCATAAGTCACTTTTTTCAGTGCCATTGTAACTTTGAATGGTCACTCCACACAAGCAAAGTACCAGCAAAGGAGGGGGAAAAAACTCCAGAAAGTTTCCTGAGACAGGAAGTCTAGTCCTACCAATAATGTCATAAGGGTTAATGGAGAAACAGTTTCTGTAAGCAACACCAGAATGTTTCCTTCCTGCCTTCCTTACAGGATTAGACCAGCAATTTCTTTTAACAGCCGGTTCTCCGAACTGCTTAAAATGTTAGCAACCGATTCTAGCGAATAGGTGTGAACTGGTAGAATCCCACCCCTGCTCAAGGTTGACTCAGCCTTACATCCTTTCAAGGTTAGTAAAATGAAGACCCCGATTGTTGGGATCAACATGATGATATTGCAAACCACTCAGAAAGTGTTGCAAAACATTATGGAATGGTATATACATCTAAGTGCTATTGCTAATGCTATTTTCATGCCACAGTAGCAATGCCTGAAGATACCCCTGAAACTGTCCAAAGTTAGTGTTATTTCCATGATTGGGGATCAGTTTAGTAGCCTATTCTTAAGCCAGCCCTTGCTTGAGCCAACAAGCTCTGGTGACAGAAATGAAGGGCCATATTCAATAATCTATGTATGATGTACTCAAAGCACAGTGGGGTTATGAGAACTTCATTCTGTAATATTTTTTGTATTTAGTACTGCAGCTTTCACAATTCTCCCATTGGCAGGTTTGACTGGATACAGCCTAATTTCAGTGATTAAAAAAGCAACAACCCACATCTTTGGTCCATGCGTGAAGAAAATCTCCCATTTTCCCAACCCTTATAAACATTATAAATCCCAAAGTCTCTAGATAAAAACTACGGTGATAAACCCTGAAGGTTAGCAAAGTGTTAAGATTATTGCCTGGGCAGCAGTTTATGAGCAAAAAAATGAGAAACACACTCAAAACATATTTCATTTTCTCTCCTAAACTGAAGTGTTTGGGAAAGCATGAAGAACTATGGACCTATCAAAAAATCTTTTTAGATTAGTGCCAAAGCTAGAGAATGTGAACAGCAGTTGTACAAATACTGCAAAAGTATCTCCTCTTCATGTAACATATTCCAGAAGTTTCGCCTGTATTCCAAAATGCTAGAAAAGTTCTGACACAAAGATTTTGTTCTAGATATTAAGAATGCACCATCATCACTCTGTGTGTCCAGAAACAGAGAGGGTTCCAATGTAGCTAGAACAACACACTTCCTTCATAACTGGCTTCATTACTGGCTCTAGACAATTTGTGGCCTTGCTTTCTGTACCAGCAGAAGTTGCTAAATATCTTTCAAATATGTTTCTAAATATTTTCAAAAAGAGTATATTTCAGTAATCCAGTCAAATAGATTATAAATACAAAACATGAACCAAGCAAGTCTGATATTTGGGAAGAGATGCATTTGGTCCACTCATCTTACCTAAACAATTAGTTCCTGGTGGATTGTAACACAGGTAGTCCTCAATTTATTTCTCTTGCTAAGTGAGATAGTTGTTAAGTGAGTTTTGCCCAATTTTAGAACTTTTCTTGCTACCATTATTAAGTGAATCATTGCAATTGTTAAATTAGTAACACGATTTTAAATGAATTTGCCTTCCCTACTAACTTGGCTTGTCAAAAATTCTTAAAAAATGATTGCATGACCCTGGGACACTGCAACCATCATAAATATGTGTCAGTTGCCAAGTGTCCACATTTTGATCATGTGACCTTTGGGATGCTGCAATGGTTTTAAGTTTGAAAAATAGTCATAAGTCACTTTTGTGTGTCTTTGTAATTTTGAACAGTCACTAAACAAAAGGTTATAATTCAAGGAATCCAGGTGTCAAGCCAATCTATTATAAGCAAAAACAAAATTCATTTTTCAAAGGAGATAACTCCTATTCAAAAAACCTAAAATTTATTTTTTCATAATTTCAATAATCAAGAGCAGTTTTATGGATTAGCTTTCAACAACTTTACCTTTGCTTTGTCCACAGAGACACTAATTTAGAATAAAAAAGCTTCCTTGGATTTACATGAGGAAAGCTCACTTTTGTGAGTACCAAATCACCAATCAACCCAACTCCTACATTTTCTGTAGCATATAAGTGTTCCAGTTCTTGTGATCTGTTTGAACCTGGATGGCACTGCTGCTCCTTCCAAAGGGTATTTCCCATGTTGAAAGGAATTTTATGGCATCCTGGGTGCTCTCTGAACTTGGTTGTTTGCCTGCAAATGTTTAATTACCCAAGTTGGTAATGCCATCAGTGTGTTCCACAGCTCAACCCTGAGCTACATATATTCTCATCTATTGAAAGGGATTTTTCATTGCAAATGGTTCCTTGTTATATGCATCATAATTCCTTTCAGCAGTCTGAGATGAAAGGAGAAAGCAAATATATATTTTCTCAGCTAGCGAGCCATCTAAGAAAAATCACACTCATTGCAAAAATCACAATCATCCATTTGAACAACAAAGGAATAGGTGGGGTTTATGTAGCATAGGATGCATTGGGAAATCAAATATTAATTGCATATAAAAGTTGTAAAATCCAGGAAAATGCTGAATGCCTTTGGCATTCCTTGGAGTTTGCAAGATAGAAAGGAATTTACTTTAACAGGTTTGATCTGGGTGCCTGTTGAAGAAATATGAAAGCTAAAAAGTCTAAAGAAGGCAAATCAAATGCACATTTCTCCAGCTCAGCATACTTTTTGTCTTTGCAAAGCTTTCCAAGATATTTGTGACATATTGGGTATGGGCAGCTGCATCCTCAGGAAAACAAAAAGCAATGTCATTTAAATCAACAACAACAGATGAGCCCAAGAATAACCAAAAAGATTTTGCTGATGTAATTCATAACAAATGAAGGACAGTTAGATAGGTCAGTGACCATAACTGTATATTCCAGCCTTCAATAACACATGTAAATGGTAATGAAATATTCACGCTTGTCTTTCATACAAATAACATAGCAATTAAAAACCCCTTAAGTCCAATTCTGATCATCACAATACAAAAACGCTGATGAAGCCTTGGCAAGAGTGTAGAGAAGAGCAACAAAGATGATAAGGGGTTTGGAGATTAAACTTGACACTGAATGATTGAGGAAACGAGGTATGTCTAGTCTAATGAAGAAAAGGACTAGAGGTGACATGATAGCAATCTTGTAGGGCTTGATGGCAGTCACAGAGATGTGTGTGTTGACTTATTCTCCAAAGCACCTTAGGGAAGGATAAGAAATATTGGATGGAAGCTCACTAAAGAGAGATCCAATCTGGAACTAAGGAGAAATTTCCTGACAGTGAAAACAATTAATCATTGCAATGGCTTGAGTGGTGGGATACAAAAAATTTCTTTACTACCTGTTCTGCGGGTGTGGCTTGGTGGGCATGGCAGGGGAAGGACACTGTAAAATCTCAATTCCCTCCCCATTTCAGGGGAAGGATATTATAAAATCTCCATTCCCTCCCCACCCCACTAACTTGCTTTCCAGATCCATTCTGTGCAGGGCAACAGAAGAAAACCCAGTTGATCAGCTGGGACTCAGGAGGCAGAGAATAGATGGGGGTGGGGCGACTCAGAGGCGGGATTGGCCAGTTCTCCAAATGACTCAAAATTTCCTCTACTAGTTCTCCAGAACTGGTCAGAACCTGCTGAATACCACCTCTGTATGGCTTGTCTCTTGAAGATGTGGATGCTTTATTGCTGGAGGTTTTCAAGAAAAGATTAGATAACCATTTGTCCAGAATGGTACAATGTCTCCAATTTAGTAATTTTTTTTTATCAGCACACACAGAATGTAATGTCAGGCTTAGAGTTAGCAGGATTTGACTATTCGTGCGTTTGCAATGGAAGTCCTTCAAACAAACTTTATCCCCTCTGGATGTGCAGAAACAAACTTTCTGTCTTGGTTAGTTATGGAGGAAACTTTCAAGACTGTCCAGAAAAAGCTTATAAATCTACCTGCTGTAGAGATGTGCCTCTTTTATTTTTTTAAAACCACAGAGAAGCAACGCTAGCATTGTAAATTTCACCCAGCACTTCGGGAATTGGCTCTTTTTATGTGGGCATCCTTGAATGTGCCAAACCCTTGTTTATTACAGCATTGCTCTGCTCTCTGAGCTTCACTCCAGAAATCTGAGATGGGTAAATGGCAGCTTAGCATGTCTTCTCCCTGCTGCCATGGAAGGAGGATGAAATGGATGAAAATTCTTCACAGTGGTTACTTTCATGGATAAGACCGAAATAATTTGAAAGGCTGCCTAGTTGCCTCCCACCGGCCAAACTTGCCCTTAGTATATTTTCCCCTAAATTAAGCAGCTATACAACATACGTTTGGACAAAATATGTCAGAATCACAGGGTCAGGGATGCAGACAGCTTCAGGCACAACCTACATAGAGAACTTTTATTGTAAATAATCATGACTATCAGCAAGATTTTCTACTACTATTAAACTATTAAATGTTTAATATGTTCTTATTAAATGAACAGCAAAGTGGTCCTTTATTTATTGTTCATTTTATTTTCCTTATACAGGTAGTCCTCACTTAACAGCCATAACTGGGAACAGCACTCTGTTGCTAAGCAAAGTGGTTGTTAAGCAAACATCACATGACTTGCAACTTCTGGTTGGCGTTTCCGAAAAAGGATGCTATGACTGACTGACAATTGCCAAGTTCCCAAATCATTTGATCTCAGGGATATTGTCCTAAGTATGAGAACTGGTTGTAAATCACATTTTGAAAACTGATGTAACTTCGAACCATTGTTAAGGAAATGGTTGTTGCACAACTACTGTGCCCTTAACTTACTCAGTATCTATAAGAAAGTATCTATTACTCAGTATCTATTCTATAGATGTATATTTCTCTACCCTGGCAAATCTAAGATGTGTGGACTTCAGTTCCCAGAAGTCCTCACCAGACTGCAGGTTATTCCTGTATTTCTCTATGGTCTATTCATTCTTTTCTGTTTGTATAGTTTTGAATTCCTTGCCTGACCTTCCCATTTCAAGTTTTCTCTTTACCCCTTCAACTGCTTCTAAACAACTCCCAGCTGGTCTTCATCAATTCAGAGTTGTTTTTCCTTTTAGAATCTTTCTTTTATCTTTATCTGGCAGCAGCAACTTTATTATAATCTCTTATGTAGCCTCATTTTAGCCTTAGCTTCATGATTCATTCCATTCCATTTATTCTCATTTTTAGTTTTACTTCACCATATTCATCAGTCTTAAATGTATTATAACTTAGGTGGTGGTACCGGATCCTTTCAGCTGGTCTGTCTTTATTTTCCCATGGCTGTTCACCACTGAGGAGCTTGGTAGTTGCCAGATTTCTTGCTCCAAGCACAACTCATAAGCTTCAGCTGTGAGTTCTTTCACTTCTCCCTGATTCAGCATTGTTCTTTATTGCTGTAATCTCTGGCTCTGAACATAGTTGGAAAGCTGCTGGCTACTTGAGGAAGAAGGAAGAAGCCTACCTCTGTTCCCTTATACAGCCTCCTCTACCATCTCCCAATCCTTTATGGGTATCTGATTGTCCTCCTTATTCCTCCACACATTCCCTGAAAGATGCCTCTACCCCTTCCCAGAACTGCCTCCTCAATTCTTGTTGGTTGGTTTCAAACAGCTCTTGTACACCATCACTTAACTTTTTGGATGTCATTCTCCTCTTGTTCTTTCTCTTGCCAACTTGTTGTGGCCCTTTTGATTACTTTCTTCTTTCTCCATTTCTATATCATTCACCTGCCATCCTCAGAAGTGATATTCAGCAGGTTCTGACCAGTTCTGGAGAACCAGCAGTGGAAATTTTGAGTAGTTCAGAGAAGCAGCAAATACCATCTCTGACTGGCCCCACCCCCATCTATTCTCTGCCTCCCAAGTCCCAGCTGGTCTTCTTTTGTTGCCTTGTACAGGAGAATGGAGCTGGAAAACAGGTTAGTGTGGTGTGGAGGGAATGGGGATTTTATAGTATCCTTCCTCTGCCATGCTCACCAATCCACGCCCACCAATCCATACCCACAGAACTGGTAGTAAAAATGTTTGAATCTCTGACTGTGACCAAATAATATTAGCTAAAGTAGCCAATTAGTAATGACATGATGATGAATTATTGGGACTCTACTTCCAAGAAGTTTGGGAGAACTGAGAAAAGCTTATCTTACAATGAAGCTTAGTTCTGTAGAAAGGGAACTTCATGAGGACAGTGGTGTCACCCAGAAAGAAAAATGCCCAAAGGGAACATCAGGCCAGCCATGGAACAGGCTTGCATAGGAAAAGAAATCTAATAAAAAAATTGAGACACGCCCCTAGACAAAAGCCACAACATACCAAACCAGCCAAAAGGCAGGAATTAAAATAGAAGATTACAAAAAAGCCATAAAAAACTAAAAGAGATCAGAGGAAAACACCGGTAATACAGGAAGCTGCCCCGCAGAGTTTGTTTTCGCACCTCGTTGAGGTTACCTTTTGGCAGAAAGAAAAACAAACTCTGACAGGATGTTAGCGTCTAAACCTTATACACAAAGGGAGGGAAAAAGGTATAAAATTGGGAACTTATCATTCAAAGTTAGCTAGCTAGCCCCAGGAATGCAGGCACACTGTTTCTAGCCTTCCTGAAAATAAAAGATCCAGCTTTCAAGCAGTTGTCTGTATCCTTGCACCAGAGCTCTCCCAGCGGGAAAATTTGAACCCTCAGAGAAAGGTACGTTCAGCCTTTCTACAGTTCCAATCTGGAACTAAGGAGAAATTTCCTGACATTGAGAACAATTAATCAATGCAAGAGACAGGACAGATAAACCAGTTCCTGTGTAGTGAAACAAAAGCAGAGCATCAAAATAAAGCCAGGTATTTGGGCACCAAGAGCACAAGATTGCTTCATTGTAAGAGAACCTTTTCTCAGTTCTCCCAAACTTGTTGGAAGTACAGTCCAATATTTCATTATCACATCATTACTGACTAATTGGCTACTTTAGATAATATTATTTGGTCACAGTCTGTGTGTGATAGGCTGTGTGTCTGTTTGACTGATAGTCAAAAACTAAATGCCCGCCTAGCATGCCTTAAATTAGCAATTCAGGACTCAGCATAAATTTAATTCCAGTAAAAGTAATGGTGTAAAATGCAAGCATTTCAATTACAAGACTGTCTAGAAACTCACGTTAAAAGAATTATAACTATAAAAATACATACATTTAGAACCCAAAATAAAAGCCCACAGTAAAAATCAAGAATATGTTGTGGAGATTCTTACAAATTGAACTTCTCAAATGTTCAGCTTTGTGGAAAGCCTAGAACTCAAGTAGAGTGGAGGGGTATCTTTTATTAGTTTTTTTTCATGGATGTTATTGGATGGATAAATAAACTTTGGTGTTGGAGAAAATTCCTGGAAGTGCCATGGACAGCCAAGAAAACAAACAAATGGATCATTTAACAAATCAACCCAGAGTTCTCATTCAAGGCACAAATGACCAGGCTCAAGTTATCCTACTTGGGACACATTGTACAAAGATCTAATTCTTTGAAGAAGAATCTAATACTGGAAAAAATGGAAGGAAAAGATGAAGAGGCTGACCAGCAGCAAGATGCATGGATTCAATTATATTTGGCAATGGTTGCATCATTGGCAAACGTGAAAGACCAGGTTATGAACAGATTATAATGAAGGAAATGCGGTTGCTAAGAGTTGATACCAATTTGATGGCATATAATCATTTGAATCAATACATTTTGTAAAATTTTTGGTATGTGTAAGAACTCATAATATCCATTCAAATTAACAATGACTTGCTGGAACATATAGTAAATCAATAAAATGCAGAGGTATGATTTCAATTCAAACTTTTTATATCTTTCTAGGAGATAGAATTCATCTTCTTCCTTATGTCATTTGTATATAAACATCCCACGAAATTACTTTTTCCTTGCAGGACACATACAAACTTCTCTATGTATTTTCTTGTGTTGTGTCATCATGGTAAATAACATAATTTACTGAATAACAATATAATAATATTGACTTCATAATGGGCCTTGCTGGCGCAGTGGTTAGAGTGTGGTACTGCAAGCTACTTCTGTTGCAGCCAGCTGCCTGCAATTTGGCAGATCAAATCTCACTTGGCTCAAGGTTTGACTCAGCCTTCCATTCTTCTGGGGTGGGTAAAATGAGGACCCAGATTGTTGGGGGCAATATGTTGATTCTGTAAACCACTTAGAGAGGGCTGCAAGGCACTATAAAGCAGTATATAAGTCTAAGTGCTATTGCTATATTGGGCCCTCTGATTCTGGATTCCATAAATAATATCCCAATGATTGCAATGATGTATTCAGGAAAATAAAAATGACACATATTTGCAGTTCATTTTTTCATTAAAGGTATATATACCAGCCTAGAAAAAATGTATAATCTCAGAATGTCCAAAAAATGCTTCACCCCCACATATTTTTAAATGTACACAATTACTGACATAGGCAAAGGAAATTATTGAGGGGGGAGAGAGAGGGAGAGGGAGAGAGAAAGATCAAATACACTGCAACTATCCTGGCGTTTTCTCTGTTATACATACTAAAGGCCCTGTCCCACTGCACTTACAGATGCAAAGAGGATGTAAAATGTTTAAAAAAGCTTGCCATCCGTTGGAAAACGCTATGCATCCCTTGTGTACTCATTGCAAATGTGTTTCATACACTCTATCCGTCGAGCATCCGTCCACTGCGATTTCATCCACGCCAGAAGTTTTGAGCTGCACAAAACTTTGTGAATGGATGAACTTTCTGCCATGTACGATGTAAATCCGTGACATACGAGCAACTAATGTACTATGTCCGTTTATCATCCGTTAAACGTCCGCTGTATCCTCGCAACTCAAATCCGCTGCAGCTGAAAATGGAAAGAGGGAGGAAAGAAACGGTACATGGAACGTCTATACATCATTAGTAGCATGGAAATAGAAAGGATGCGTTTGCATCCGATATACATCCACGCGGCATCCCCTTTCCTAGGCTTACGTGATGCATCTGCTTCATCCGCTATGCGTCCGCTTCGAAATTCTCCCCCGGAACCCCTTCGGAGGTGTCATCCGCTTCCATCCGCTTTCATCCACCAGGCTTCCTATGAACATCCGCTTAACATTCCCGCTACATACTACCCACGTCCATTCTTTTCTGTTCTGTTTATGCAAATTTTTGCCACTTTTTGGAGCAGATGACAACGGATAGAGCCACCCCCGAAATTTTGCTTGTCCGCTGTGTCCTTTATGCATACGTTTTGCATCTGTCAGCCAGTGGGACCGGGCCTTAAATTGTAGAAACAACTAACCAACATATTATTTGTACATTACTAATTTTGTTAGTTATTTTGACCATAATATTCATTTTGATTCATTTATAGTGTCATATTCTGGGTTTATTTATCCTAGCTATTTTATGTTCCAACTTCCTCCTCTCACTTCCAACCATTGGTAAAATCTATTCCATGTATAGTGGTATTCTGTTTCCCCATTGTTTTTTAATTCTAGAGTTAATCTATTTAATTCTGCATACCTTTCTTGTTTTGCATTCATGCTATTAAGAAGAGATGGCTTAAATATTCTAACTGAATAATTAAGATACTAAAAGCACCGTTAGTTTCACTCATTTCCTTTGCCACCTGTCAGGGTGAAGGGGACACTGAATATTTAGCAATTTTCAACAGCCGGATAATAAAAGAACAGCTTCCAAAATATGAACGCTAGCTAGCTGCAGACAGTAGAACAGATAAGGGGGTACAAGTGACATACAAAAATGCAATAATATTTCTGACTTGCAAAAACTACGGTGGATTCTGCATCACGTAGAAAAATCAAGAAAAAGAAAAATTCTGCAGCCTAGCGAATTATGAATTTGGCATGCAAAAGAAACAGTAAGTGTAGGTAACTATGAAGCATCTTTCATCTTTCATTTTGGAGCAAAAATAATAAAAACAAGTAGAAAAGGAAGGAGAAGGCTGTCATTGGCTCTTCCAGGCTGCTGTTGGTTTTGCTCTCCAAAACTTCAGAAGCACTTTGTGAATGATTCATTGTTGTGACAATTTGAAATGCTGAGACCAAGGAATGGAAATTAGGGCTCACTTCAAGGTCCTGCCAGAACAACAAAATTTGCCTCACCCCTCACATTACACTAAAGGAAAAGAAAAGGAAAAAGTAATTTGTGTTTCTATAGATCTATTTGTCTTGCGGGTTGTACAGGGGAAAAGTGACAAATTTTTTTTGTGAAAAATTTACTTTATTTTATCTGGACTTTTAAAAGAAAAAGCTGACAAGCTTGCCATTTCCGTTACAGGACTTATGGCTCAGAAGTAAGGAGAAGGGATAATGGAAAAGTTCCATCCAATCGGAAAGCCTCGCCTCACATGTCAAAGTAATAAACATCAGCACCATCTGGTTTCATAGTGGTTTCAATCATGCCATAATAGATCAGATGGCACCCCGGGAAGGCAAATATTCAGAGCTGCTTTCATACAAAACCTTTTAGGGAAATACCCCTGATTAAGGTTCTTGGAGAAGTTCTGAAGATAAAAAATATTTTACTTTTCCTTCCAAGGACATTTTGCTTCCTAAAATCACTCTACCTTCATTCCTTAGGATTGAGAATAAAAATAGTTGGGTTTTGCCTTGCTGCCATTTCATCTATACTTCGTTTTCCATTAGCTAAATAACAGGGAAGTTCAGCCTTTTGGATTTCCAGGCAAAGATCCAGTTGATCATACAAAATCTGACTGCAATTCCTTAAAGCATCTTTAAAACTTTTCCAGGCTGTGCAGATATAGTTGAAAAGACTTAACGTTCTTGGAATTCAAGATCAAGAGGCAAAGCATTATTGGTAGAAATAGAAATAGAGCTGGAAGGGACCTTGGGGGATCTTCTAATCTGCCTGTTCAAGCAGAAGACCCTATACTACAAGGGTCTTCAAACTCGGCAGATACTTAAGATTTGTGGACTTCAACTCCCAGAATTTCTGAGCTAACATGACTGGAGGAGGAATTCTGGGAGTTGAAGTTCACAAATCTTAAAGCTGTGAAGTTTGAAGACCCCTGTTGTACTATTTCAGATAAGTAGCTGTCTAGTCACTTCTTAAAAACCTCCAGTGAGGGAGCCCTCACAACTTCTGAAGGCCAGTCCACTGGTTAATTTTTCTCACTGTAAGGAAATTTCTCTTTAATTCCAGGTTGCTTCTCTCCTTGATTGGTTTCCATCCATTGTTTCATGTCTTCCATTCTGGTGCTTTGGAAAATAAATTGACCCTCTCTCCTTTGTGGAAACCCTTCAAATATTAGAATACTGCTATCATGTCACCCCTACTCCCACTTTTCTCTAGATTGGCCATACCCAAATCCTACAACTGTTCTTTATATGTTTTAAGTCTACAGGCCTTTAATTATCCTAGTTGCTCTTCTCTGCACTTTTTCCAAAGTCTCAAAATCTTTTATTGTAATGTGGTGACCAAAATTGGATCCAGTATTCCAGGTGGGTCCTTACTAATGCTTGGCATGATTTTAATTGTATGCCTCTATGTCAGAGGTGGTATTCAGTAGGTTCTGACCAGTTCTGCAGAACCAATAGCAGAAATTTTGAGTAGTTCAGAGAAGCAGCAAATATCACCTCTGACTGGTCCCACCCCCATCTATTCTCTTTCTCCTGAGTTCCAGCTGATCGGCTGGGCCTTTTTTGGTTGCCCTGCACAGGAAAACAGAGCTGCAAAGCAGGTTAGTGGGGTGGGGAGGTAATGGGGATTTTGCAGGATCCTTCCCCTGCCATGCCCACCAAGCCATGCTCACCAAGCCATGCTACGCCCACAGAACTGGTAGTAAAAATTTTTTGAATCCCACCACTGCTCTATGTATACAACCCAGGACTGTATAAAGTTCACTTGGGTATGTTCAAGTGACCTTTATTTTGTCTTTAGTTATTCCTGGAATCCTATCAAACAATTTGAAAATCCCTACCTTGAAACATGTTCCCACCATCACACAACTGCATACACAATCCAGGAGAAAGACATGAGTTTAAGAAACTGCACAAAAGGAGATGCACTTGTCCCCTTGCACCCCCCCCCAATTTTTTTTTTTTTTTGGCCTTTGAGTTTAAAACATTGCATCGCCCTATCAAATAGATTTTTAATGTGAAGGCACTTTTGGAAAATAAATTCTTTGCATCTTGTATGCATCTGCAAAAAGCAATCACCAAGAATATTTTTGGTGGGCTGGATTTATTTACTTTAGTTCTATTGGCTAGAGAAGGTAGAAACCTATGCTATTTTTCTTGGAACAGTGGTTCCATTATTTACATAAACAGTCCCAATCAGTCCTTGTTTTTCAGAATGTAGATGGTAAGGTGAAGGAGATATTAGAAAAAGTTAACCATGAAATGCATGGAAAAGAAGAGGCAATGTGGAAAAATGGCAGTGTATTTTTAAGAGGAAGCAAGATTCAAGGAAAATAAAGGGTATAGGAAAAGCAATTATATTGAAAGAAGCAAATGGATGCCCCGTAGTAGTTGGTTCCCTTTTCATCTCAGGCAGCAATGTTTATTACATAAGCTGGTGAAAGCTTTCTGTGAAAATGTCATATTTTTAAAATCAAAGGAATAAGTGAAGTAATATACAGCAATAATGTAGCATTGTCTAAGAACACAGAAGAAAGGCAGATAAATGAAAAGATCAGACTTGCAAGAACAGAAGAATTCCTGCAAATATAAGGGACCTAATAATACATGGCAGCATTGGAATATAAGTGTACATACATCATATACATTTTTCCTACTCTCTTCATTGTACCAGGTTGAAATCTAACTCATCTTCTTTGCAGACACAAATGCAGTTATTATTCCTGTTGTTCCAGAGTAAAGAATTCAAGGAGTTGAATCATTTTGCTTCTATGATTATGTTTGTAGTTCCATGGCACTCAGCACTATGGTAACTGATCTGATCAAAGCAAGATTTCTTACCAATTGTCTTTGTTTTTAAAGGGAAAGATGAAAAAGTGAGAACCACTGTGCCATAGTTATGCATCGGGACTGTGTGATGCTTTAACTTTGATTGTAAAACATCCTCTGGGAATACATGAGAACATGAACAAAGCAACCATTAGTGACTCATTAAAGCAGCTGTGTCTCTTTCCAGAAACACACATCTGCTTAGGTTCTATTGTCACAAATGATTGTATGGCAGGGGTGTCAAACTCACAGCATCACTTGGGACATTTTCCCCCTTCGCTAAACTGAGCTTGACGTGGCCAGCGCATGATGCATCTGGCCCACAGGCCAGGAGTTTGATAGTCCTGCTGTATGACAATAGTTCTGAAAATTGGTGTGGTTGTGTTAAGGATTCTGCATACATATCCAATAATATTATCAAAGCAAAAATCCAAATCCTAAGGGTCTCACTCCTAATATCAGGGGAATTTACACTTGTCTATCCTATATATCCCTTCATCCTTCAGCCATGCTGTTTTTACAACTGGCAACTTATTGCCATTGCTGTTTTTACAACTGGCAACTGGAAATGTAATGTATACAAAATAAGTATCAACAAACATAAAGCTGGATATTTCAACTCTTCAGGATGTATTTCTTTTTTTAAAAAAAGATTAAACCCCCACTTTTTTCATCATTCTACAATATAATACACATTAACCAGATTATCAAATTCAAATGCCTCTATGCAGGTAATTGTTTCTTTTATTTAGAGAACTGTTTCTCAACCATGGAAACTTTAAGATGTGTGGACTTCAACTCCTTGAATTTCCTAGCCAGCATGACTGATTGGCTCTGGAATTCTGGGAGATACTTACCTGTAGGTAATTTTGTCTTGCAACTCTTTTTACCACTCTGTTCTTTCAACCCTAGTCTACCATTTCAAACAATGGTTATGTGTATACATGATTTTGTGTTTCAAGAGGTATAGTCTGTCAGCCTTGGAAGCCATATTTTACTTGGAAACATTGAGGCTGCCACATTTAGTGCCTGGGAATTTGGGAGGGGGGATTGCATAGTGAGGTAGAGGATTAGACTCAACAACATTCTTTCTCAGAGAGTCAAGGACATGTTACCCTGCACCTGGAAATGAATGTCTGGAGGAATGTCTCCAGTTGGGATGAAGATTGGATTGGGCTATGTGATGGACTGATGGGTGCAGGGGATGGATCTTTGATTTCTCTTTTGGGAAAGGAAAACTCGGAGCTCTCAGATTTGGGTTTTCCCAGATGTGTCAATGTGACAACTCTAATAAAATGGAACTTTGAGGAGATGCTTGTCTCTGAGTTTATTGGTTTGGAGTTGCTTAGTCTGAATGCTGACATAGTCCCTATTAAATAGACTGTGATCCTCAAATAATTATGAGATAATGTCTTTCTTAAATTGTATGATGTTGCAAGTCTCTTAGCTGTTATTTTAGTGAAAGTTTACAGGGCAACCCTTCTGAAAAACCCAGAAGTATTTAAAGAGAAGGCTCAACCATTGTACCTCCATTGTTTAAAGAGAGTTACTCTGACATCCACAGTGGAGAAAATAGATTTATATTCAATATCTCTTATTTGCTGAGCACTTTATCATGCCAGAACACAGTGCAATAATTGTAATTTAATGATGTACTGTGCAGTATCCACTACCAGTTGAAAACTAGAGAAAACAAATGAGTTTTTCAACTCCAAACCAGATGTCAAGTTTCTTCAGAAGCAAGCTGTCTCTGGACCCATACTGATAATAAATAGAAATGAATAGATATTTTTATTAAGGTAGTGGGTCAGCTTCAAATGTTGAGGCCCAGAAAATGAGAAACGAGAGAGCATTCACAAAGCAGACACAGTACATTAATTCACTATGGAGACTGCAGACATTAGAGAAACATCTGCATTTTCAGCATTTGTAGGATAAAATATAAAGCAAGTTCCATAGGAAATGTGGTTAGCTAGTATGCAAGCTAGCATACAAGACAAGAAAAGGAACAACATAATTTGAAAAAGGATTAAGCACCTAATCAACAATGGCCACAGTTAAAAGAAAAAAAACCCTCTATGTAAACAATTCCAGGATTTTTCTGAGAGCCCTGTTAACTTAAGATGGACTCCATCATAACTGCTCTAGATTGATTGATTATTATAACCAGTAACAGCAGAAAAGCAATAGCAATAATAATATACCCTATCCAAACAAATAAAGCTCTTTTATAATGAAGGAGAAAGATTGGATAGGACCTGGGACATTCTGTGTGTGTGTATGTGTATGTGCATGAGATGCTTAGGATAATTGGAGAAAAATAGGGGAAAGAATGGAGGACTCTGTTTTGTAAAGAAAAGCAGACAAGAAACAGTAGGTGAAATGTTGGTAAAAATACTGTGTGAATTCTTCAATCATGCAATTTAGGCTCTTATTCTCAAGACTGAAAAATAATCTGAAATATCCAATCTTATTACAATCTTATTATAATATTATAGTGATATTATATCATCCTATCTCATTTATGAATTTTACATTGTACCGTAAACAGTGTCTTTGTAATTTGTAATTCTGAATGCATGTGGAGTTTTTTCTTCCATAGATAAACACTAAAAACTGTTAGTGTTAGCAGAAGTGTCAAACTCGATTTCACTGAAGGCCGCATCAGGATTGTGTTTGACCTTGGGGAGGGGGAAATGGAGGGAGCCGTGGCCAGGGTGGGCATGGCCAGCTTGACATTACTTGTGTCGAGGTAGCCTGTAGAGGCCTGAGCACTCTGATAGCAAAAAACAGACTCCCAAGCTACATTTTAGGCTGCCATGGCCTCCTGCAACCCTCTGCCAGTGAAAACAGAGCTCAGGAGGGCCACATGTGAGATATCAGGGATCCCCAAGATATCAAGGATATTTATTATTTGTGTATCAATGAGCATAACACCCACGGATTCTTGTAAAAACTGCATTAAAAACTTGTATTAAAAGTAAAGCCTACAAATTCAATTAACCTGGCAACAGGAGAAAATGCCCTTAAGGAAGCCATATTATCTGACCTTTCAATGTTTCCACATGTCATTCATTATAAAAAAAAATCCAATCTCTTACCTGAAAAATACAGCATTACAAGAAAGTATTAATATCATGAGTATTATGCTGTTAAATAGCTCTGGGTCTAATTATGCCACAAACTACTCTATTTTGATAAGGAAATTATTCCTTCTTTTGTCAAGTTAGCCATTATCCATTGCAAATCAAATACTGAAGAGTTGGCAGCTTGCATTAAACAATATCCATTTGTTTTATATTAGGTCAGACTTCTAAAAAAAACTATACAATGCCTTTAACAAAGCTGGAAGTTTCTTATGCATGCACATATAAACCGGCATGGTCAACCATTGAAAACTGATTTAGGGAGTATCTTGACAGATAACAATGCACAAATTTTTATCAACTTCTGAAACTACACTTGGAAACACTTCATTAAATATGTGGAAGATTCTTTACATCCTCACAGCTGGAATCAACAAGCATGCTGAGAAAGATATTTTTGAAGATATATAATATCTAATTTAAGGCACAGCTTTGAATAAAACTCAGGTACAAGAGCATCTGAAGGATTACATTATAATATTCACTGATTCTGACATCATAATCTGATTCATTTCATAATTTAGAGTTCAAGTGTTGACATTGATTTGTTAATTATATGTTCCATTCAAATAAATAATGAAAATATTTTTCTTGCACTAGTCATATTCCCAAACAAGGGATTTTGGAAATACAGGCAGTTGCAGCAGGAGCAGAGTTGTAATGCTGACATGTTTTTCTATCATTATTCAACAACAGAGCCAGTCTCAACATTTCTTCATAGAAATACAACTCCTGTTTCCCAACAATAATACAAGAAACCCAAACTTAATCTCTTTTAGTAGAAATTCTCCTCTACTCCCCCCATGAATTTTATAGGTGGATACCAGGATATAGTGAAAGCTAGATGGTATGTGCTAAAATTCCATTACATGTAGTATGTTGGAAATATTTTATCACATTTGGTGGACATGTAAAAAAAGCTAGAAAATACAAATACATGAATTTAAATGGCTACCTTAAATCAGAGGATGTTAAAGAGGAGATCAGGTTTTTCTTTAGGGATTGATGGACAAACAATTGGGGGGGGGGGAAGTTATGGAACTTATTTTCACACATAATTGTAGTGAGGTTATTGTATGCACAAAGATGGAAAGATTCAGTTCTACCCCATAGCAGTTGGTGAAGTTGAAGAGGAACTTGCTGAAAAGGATAAATTGACTTTTTTGTGCAGAGAATAGACAACTGACTGATAACCCCTTATAGTCTTTTTAAGTAAAAAAAATGAACTTATGATCTACCATTTTGATTAGACCAGAAAGATTACAGAACGAAGAAAGTTCTGTTGTGACCATAGACTATAAAATTATAAAAGTATAAATTTTATACTTTTTAGTATATATTATAAAAATAATTATATTATATAATATATTTATATTATAAAAGTATTATACAATTATACAATTATAAAAGTATAATTGTAATTCTAAATTGTAAAGAAGATTGGAAACTACTTATCTGCATTTTTTCTATTTTTCTTCTTTCTCCTTTCTTGCCCCTTTAGCTTTTGCTTTGTATTGTATTACTTTTTAGCTTGCTTTTTAAAAAAATGTTTAATACAAGTGATAGCTAAAAAAAAGAATTATGGGATTTTATTTCTGATACAGTATTGTGTTTCACAGTGTATAGATAGTTCTCGACTTATAACCATTCCTTTAATGACCATTTGAAGTTACAGTGGCACTGATAAAAGTGACTTATAATCATTTTTCACACTTATAACTGTTGTAGCATCCCCATGGTCACATGATCAAAATCTGAATGCTCAACAATTAGCTCATACTGTTGTAGCATCCCCATGGTCACATGATCAAAATCTGAATGCTCAACAATTGGCTCATATTTATGATGATTGGGGTTGTTAAGGTCTTGGGATTTAAGATCTGAACAGCAGTGAAGCTAATGAAATATAAGTCTGGATGTAATATAAGGCTGATGTAATTGAAGATGAACCAGCATTAGTCCTGCCTCTTTAAGACTGAGGATGGTTTCTACCCCCTTTAAGAGGTGTTTATATAAAGGCAGCTATTAGAGGATATCTCCTCTCTCCTTGTGTGAGGTATTCATTGCAGAGTTCTCCATGTAGGGAAGAGGAAAGATTTCTTGTAAGGTATTTTGCCTGCCACTTATATTTCTATATATAACTGTTGTAAAGACATTTAACAGTGGTTTATATATGTCTGTGTGCTGTGGGTTGTCTCATAATAGTAGTCACACTGCAAACACTCTGACGGGGTGTCGCAGGATCATGTGATCATGTTCTGCAATGTTCTGTCAAATAATAGGAAAGCAAAATTCACTTTAGAACCATGTTATGTATCTTAACTGCAGTGATTCACTTACCACACCTGGCAAGGAAGGTCATAAAATGGGGCAAAACTTACTTACAGCCATCTCACTTAGCAATGGAAATGTTGGGGTCAATTGTGATTGTAAATCGATGACTACTTGTACAACAAAGAGTCAGAAGAGATTCTGTAAGACTTCAAGTTCACTTCTCTGCTGGACACAGGAATGCAAACAAAAGTATCTCCACAAGCTTTTGAAGACATCCAATCAAATGCCCATCACTTCTCTGAATCATTCAGTTGTTTTTTAATTGTGAACTAGTTGATTGTTAGCTCCATGGGTTACTATACTGAGAAAAAAAGAAAAAGGAAGATAATTCTTAATGAAGAGCAATCCAATGTAATGTAACTATTACCCACATCTTTAGCAGTATTATGACCTCATATTCAGAGAATATTTTCCCCATAAGGACCTGACCTCCTTCCTTCCCATTATTTGTAAGGATGAATTCAACAGTCACTCGTATCAGCTGGAAAGAGAGCATATTTCATCAGTACATGCTTTAACTAATTAAATTGACATTAATTAATTCATCTTCAGACCAGACAGGGGAAAATGGAAACAGAAAATTATTAGTTTGGTGGCTGAATTAATTAAAAAAAAAAAAGAATATAGTAGTGACGGATTTAATCTCATGCTTCTCGCAAGAATATGGAAGAGTTCACAGCAACAGCAATAGAAAAAAGACCATTTCTTGACAGAGAGCAGTATTAATCTGTATCACTCCTATAAGGACATGAACTTAGTCAACAGCTCTGACATTAAAACATGGTCACAGCTGGAGCAAATCTATACAAGCCAGCTAAAGCTGCTATTTGATTTACTGAATTTACTTCAGTTCTTTCGTTACGGGACACTGTGGCTTAGTTTACTAAGTCATATTGGGGGCTTGGAAGAAGAGAAAGAGCAGATTTGTATATGTCTGTGGAGATTCTCAGTCATCGAGGTCATGGTTATCCCAAAGATGCTTTTTCAAGAAGCAAGTAGACTTTCTTGTTTTTCTTTGAAGAGGTTTCATTTCTCAACTAAGAAGCTTCTTCAGTTCTGGGTGCCTGGGGAAGAGACAGAGTGATCTCCAGTTGTACAGATATTGATGCTTTTACAGAACCATTCTTCCCTTGCTCAAGCACCACAGATTACAACTGTCACTGCATCTGGCTCATTGGTGGTATTCTACCAGTTCGGACCAGTTCTGCAGAGCCAGTAACAGCGATGAGTAGCAAAGACCGAACCTGTTCTCTCTGCTGCTCTGCTGTTGGGTCTGCCCGCATGGGCTCCCATACTCACCTTTATCCTCTGAATTTGAAGCACAGCTGCTTTGCACAGCACAGAAGAGTGTCATGTAGCAGCTGCTGAAGCAACCGGAGTCATGTAGGCTTGCAGGAGGTGAGTTAGAACATCTCTGCACCTGCACAAATGCCTCTGCTCCTGTGCAAAGTGCACGTTTGGCACATACGTACATGCAAAGTGCGCCCACCAAGCCCCACCCACCAAACTGTTGTAAAACTATTTGAATCCCACCACTGATCTGGCTGCAAAAATCCAAATGGCTCTTCCAAGAACCATTATGAACAAGAGGTTGTTTTATATCTTTCTGGTGTCCCATATGGTCACCCAGAATTTTCCAACCCTTATCTGAAATGATAAGCCTGCAAGAATGAAACAATCATATGTGAATGTAGCTTAATTAAGCAACAAGGGACTGGAGGCTAAACCATATGATGACCTAATAAGAGACAATATTTGTCGCTCAGGGTTGACATGAGTAGTCCTTGGGGCTCTCTGAGCTTGCTTGTTTTCTTGCAGATATTTCATTACCCAGACTAGGTAACATTATCAATACTAGCACTGATGATGTTACCTAGTTAGGGTAATGAAACATCTGCAAGAAAACAAGCAAGCTCAGAGAGCCCCAAGGACTACTTATGTCATTAGGGAGGAACTAGGTAAGTCTAGTCCAATGAAGAGAAGGGCTAACAGTGACATGATAGCAGTTTTCCAATATTTGAGGGGCTGTCATAGAAAAGAGAGGGTCAAGCTATTCTGAAAAGCACCCAAGGATTCACTTGGAAGAGATGGATTAGCTACAGACTGTATTACTCTTTATTTATACATCAGGTAGTTTGTTTGTTTTTTCCAGATCTCAGATAAAGTCCAGTCATTAAAAAAAAATAACAACAAAAAAGGAAAACTTGAGAGGGATGGATACTGTTATCACTAGAGAACTGGATAATTGAGAGCATTATCAGCCTCAGTGCACAGTGGTTAGAGTGTAGTACTGCAGGCTACTTCTGCTGCCTACCAGCTACCTACAATTTGGCAGTTCAAATCCCACCAGGCTCAAGGTTGACTCAGCCTTCCATCCTTCCAAGATGGGTAAAATAAGGACCCAGATTGTTGGGGGCAATAGGCTGGCTCTGTAAACCACTTAGGGAGAGCTGTAAAGCACTATTGCTATTATACAACATCTTATAAATTGGACATTAGAGTATTAGGAATTGATAAATAACGATATTCTAATATATCGTTATTCTAATATACAGCTAAATTAAATTATTAAAACTCCTTTCTCCTCACCACTTCTAAATGTTTAGGGATCTATACATTATATTTATCATGCAGATTGTATTGTTTTTGTCTATTTGCAAATATGTGCAATTTTTAAATGAATCACCCTGAAATGAGAGAAATGGAAAGAAACAAACCACAAGCTATTGTGTTACTTTATGTGTCAAATGAACAATATCAGGTTTGGATTTGTTTACTTAGAATCAGATAGCTGTAGAGATCCATGATTTAGCCACCACCAGTAAATAACATTGGTAAGTCAATGTTACTCCATACAGTAAGCACTTTTTAATAACCAATGGTTTCTCTCCATTTTTATAAGCCAGACTACAATCTATTTCATCAATTTAAACATCTGAGATGTCTAAGCACAACAGATCTAGAACAATCAAATCCATCAAATTTCTGCTTTCTGGGTGCTGTGATAGCAAAGTAGAACATTTATTTTGAAACTTTAAAAAGTTGTACAGACACATGAACCATAGGATGCCAACAAATGTGAAAACTAAATTCCTTCCTAATGACCCCAAGCATTCATCAGGGTAGTAATCAGGTGGAAAATACATAACACTGTGATTCCTACATGTGCAGCTGCTGTGAATTTCTCTTAATTTCCCCCAAACTTATGGCTTCTATTGTTTTTTAAAGCCTAATTAAGTCTAATATACTTCTAAATACTACTCTTTTTCTCCTGAATATAAATACAAATTTTTCCCCAAGACTTGATGTAGGTCTGATTTATTTTCCAGGAACTGATTATATAGCATTGTTGACATTTACATTTTACATTTTATTTGATTTGTCAATCGCTTACAAGATACAGGTATAAGAATAAATATAGCTTTGAATACATGAGATAGATACTTATAAGAAAAATAAAAAAAACAATCGGACAGGGATGGTAGGCACGATTGGTGCGCTTATGCATGCCCCCTACAGGCCTCTTAGGAAGGGGTTGAGCTCAACAGTATACAGTCTAAGGTTAAAGTTTTGGGGGTTTGGGGAAGAAACCCCAGAATTACGATTTCCTGCAGCTTTGTATTACATCCAAATGACTATCCTAACCTGTCTAACGGTGGTTGATGGAAATAATTGAGGGCCACCGGTAGTATCTGAGAATAAGCAAGAGCAATGTCATTCTATTAACCCAGTTAGCAGTCTTCAGGAATGCAATATCAATGCAGGATTCAGAATGTGAAGAATATAAAGTCCTAAGGGAAATTTTTAGAAAACCTATTGAATTAGCCTTTTTTCCCCCAAAGCTCTGAGGACTGAAAAATATTTGAGATCAATATTTTCTGCTGTATAATTTCTTGTGTGAAGGGATCAACATACATACTTTTTCTGTACATTATATTATTCTCTTATCAAGTAGAGTATTCCCTGAACATCTGGTAAACTTGCTTTCACCTAGAGTGTCACACACTGGACACTATGAATCCTCAAACACCTCTTCTGCATTCTCCCCCTATCTCAGAGTATAATCATTATGGCATAAAGCTTAATCCAGATTAATGTTGTAATCTTTTGCTTTCCTTTCTTCCTAACCCACCATGAGATGGGAAACCTTTACGATTCTTTCTCACATAAACTATGTTTGGAATTTACAAATCTACACTGCAGTCAACAGCTGACTTTCCAGGATGTTTAACACATTTTTAGAGATATTCCCTTGACTTTTTCTCATGCAATTGAAAATCATATGGTTAGAGGTTGAGCATTAGAACATATAATTTCAAAGTGAAACAGTGTATTCCAATTTGATTCCTGATATAATTTAGGGATAACTTTCTATGGGCTGAACATGCTTATTTTCCAAGAAGGTTTCCTTTCCCATAACATACTGTATTTGACTGAGATAGAATAACAGAGTTGGAAGGGACCTTGGAGGTCTTTTAGTCCAACCCCCTGCTTAGGCAGGAAAATTTATAGCATTTCAAACAATGGTTATCCAATCTCTTCTTAAAAACTTCTAGAGTTGGAGCAAGTTGTTCCACTGATTAATTGTTCTGTCAGGAAATTTATCCTTAGTTCTAAGCTGCTTCTCTCCTTGATTAGTTTCCACCCATTGCTTCTTGCTCTGTCCTCAGGTGCTTTGGAGAATAGTTTGACTCCCTCTTCTTTGTGACAGATATTGGAACACTGCTGTCATGTCCTTCTTTTTATTAAACTAAACATACCCAATTCCAGCAACCGTTCTTTATATGTTTTAGCCTCCAGTCCCCTAATCATCTTTGTTGCTCTTCTCTGCACTCTTTCTAGAGTCTCAACATAGTTTTTTACATCATGGTAACCAAAACTGGATGCAGTATTCCAAGTGTGGCCTTACCAAGGCATTGTAAAGTGGTATTAACACTTCACATAATCATAATTCTATCCCTCTGTTTATGCAGCCTAGAACTACTGTGTTGGCTTTTTGGGAAGCTGCTGCACACTGCTGGCTCATATTTAAATCATTATCCACTAGGACTCCAAGATCCCTCTCACAGAGTGAGATACCATACATACTGCACCTGTGCATTTATTTTTCTTGCCTAAATGTAGAACCTTACTTTTTTCACCATTGAAAAAATTAAAATTATGAAGAGAGTCTCTTGTGCTTCTGCTCCAACTAGCAACATTCCTGCAAAAGAATCTATTTCCATTGCTTAGTGACAACCTCCTTATGATTTATGTAAATATTTATGAAAATATCAAATATTTGATATCAAATGTGATATCAAATTTGATATTTGATATGATTTATGAAAATATTTATGAAAATATCCTTTAAAGACAATACAGGTAGTTGCCCATTTACGAGTACAATTGTGCCCAAAATTTCTGTTGTTAAACAAGACATTTGTTAAGTGATTTTTCCCCATTTTGCAACCTTTCTTGGCACAGTTGTTAAGTGAACCACTGCAGTAGCTATGTTAGTAACACTGTTGAGAAGCAAATCTGGCTTCCTCATTGACTTTGCTTTTCAGAAGGTTGCAAAAGGTGATCACATGAGCCAGGATACTGTAACCATCATAAATATGAATCAGTTGCCAAACATCTGGATTTTGGTAATGTGACCCTGGAGATGCTTCAATGGTCATCTGAAAAATGGTCATAAGTCTCTTTCTTCGGTTACTTTGAATGGTCACTAAATGAACTTTTGTAAGTAGAGAGCTACCTATATTCAGCCTGGAAGTTAATATAAAGTTTTGATCGCTAACTCATTTAAATGTTGTTGATTATTGTGATTATGTTATGTTTCTTCTGCAATTTTGCTTCATGTTTCTTTTTGCAAACTCAGCATTGTATCAGTGTTAAAGATATACTAAAGGAGGGCCAGGCAAGCACTACATACATAGAAAAGGAATCTGGAAATGACTTGGACCCGTTCCCTTTTCCTTTAAAGAACTTCCTTTTGAAAAATCAACATTCTCCATCCTTGTATGTATACATAGACAGTATGAGTGTACATTATAACTATGTATGTACAATAGAGACACACATATATGCACACATGCATATATTTGCCAATATCAGAGGGCTGTGTTCTTCCAAAATAGCTGATGCAACCAGCTATCATCTCAGAGAAAATGTTCAGCCTATTTTACACAGATGCTACACCAAAATGAGGAGTGATTATGTGTGACAGTTTTCCACCCTCACAAGTGATGCTGTCATTTCCTGCAGGTTGAAAAACATGCAGGAAAAAAAAGTTCTTTATGGGCAAAAATATGGAATGGGATTGGTGCTGCCATTCCCATTATCATAGATGTCACCCTTTAAAAGGTAGTCCAGACAAGAAACACCACGGGACAATTTATGTCTTTATAATTCTTCAGGCAGACGGAACAAAGGTTGTCCTTGTATAACCTCATTTTTCCTCTTCTATACAGTACAGTGAAAAGATAAGTAAATTTAGCATCAAAAGATGTTGGGAAATGCCCAGCCAGGCAGGGAGGAGAGCTCAAGTGGGAGATTAGTCTTGAAACATTGTCCAATCATAAGAGATCCAGGATTCATCCCTTCTAATCTCTATGGAACCTTATCTATCTGTTTCAAGAGCATCCAAGAAATCCTGGGAGATTCCTGTATTATGGGCAGAACATAATAAAGTAGTTAGCTTGAATTCTACATGTCACTTGTATCTAACAAAAAAAAAAGAAGAAGTAAGGAGCTAAGCTGAATTCCTCCACTCTGTGTGCTGATTGGGCTACCCTTGTTCAACTCACAATGAGCCAGCTACTTTCTGCTAAGTGCTCATTAATAAAAGTTGCAGGCTAATTAAACCTAGCACTATTTCTCCAGCATCCAAATTCTCTATCTCCAGTAATAAATAAATGCATATACACACATTTCATAGCTGCCCTGGTGTCTTTGTATATTGTTTACATGTTTAGGATTGCTGCCTTGGCTATGCCATTGGTCAGCTGAATTGCATGTTAATGGCCCTGAATGACTGATCGCAATTTATTTAATAGGAGTTAAGAATCAGAAGACATATGAACAGAATGTGAAAGCCATTCAAATGTGGAGAATCTTTACCTGCCTAACAGTGTTTAAACAAAACCCAGGCTAAACAGTATTGAACACTGTACTTAATTTTTGTTAATTAAACAATTAATTAAATTGAACTTTCAGTAACAAGACCACACATTCTAGAATTCTACAAACGTTTGCAGTTCTGTAGCTAATTTCAACATCACAGTGCTGGCAGTCATAATATTTATATGTTGGGTGACTTTTCAGGATGGTGCTTCAAATTCTTTTTAAATAGATATAACATTAAGCAGCTAAGTCATTGATAAAGAATGGACATTTTCATTTTTGGAAATATTTTTAAAGCAATTATCCAAAGCAATAAACATTCAGCATTAGAGGAGGTTTGTCCAATTGAATGTGCAGGATCTTACACTCATACTTAATAGCAAAAATTAAAGTTAAAAAAAATCAGGAGAACCAATCTTGACAATTTCACATTTGCTATTCTTAATATTGTTAACTGAGTGGTAATAATCATTTTTTAAGACTCCACAGTCGGCTTATATTAGCACATTTTCATGCTAAAAATCCCCTTGGATAACCTGATCAAGTAAGATACTAATACAACTCTATATAAAGCCTTAGTAAGATCACATCTAGAATACTATATCTGGTTTTGGTCAATACACAAGACTGCCTTCAAAACAGACAAAAAAATAGCAGCCATCCTGAGGAACCCCAAAGACAAAATTGACCTGGAAAACCAAGGCATATACGAAATTCCCTGTACATCATGCCCGGCCACATACATTGGACAGACCAATAGAAGAATAAGTACCCGCCTAGA
>BLBF01000003.1:6972940-6986243 GCA_015471245.1 Laticauda colubrina
GATAGGATAGGATAGGATAGGATAGGATAGGATAGGATAGGATAGGATAGGATAGGATAGGATAGAACAGAACAGAACAGAACAACAGTTGGAAGGGATCTTGGAGGTCTTCTAGACCAACCCCCTGCTTAGGCAGGAAATCCTATACCATTTCAGGCAAATGGCTGTCCAATCTCTTCTTAAAAACTTCCAGTATTGGAGTATCCACCACTTCTGGAGGCAACTTGTCCCACTGATTAATTGTTCTCACTGTCAGGAAATTTCTCCTCAGTTCTAGGTTGCTTCTCTCCTTGATTAGTTTCCACCCTTGTTCTGCCCTCAGGTGCTTTGGAGAATAGTTTGATTCCCTCTTCTTTGTGGCAGTCCCTGACATACTGAGTCTCTGCTATCATGTCAGCCCTACTCCTTCTTTTCATTAAACTAGATATACCCATATCTTGAAATGTCTTCATTTTCTCTATGTTGACAACATTTTAAATATTTTAAATCAAATTTGATTAAATATTTACTTCAGTTTAAACCCAAATGCTCGGTGTTATGTATGGAACTTGGTAGGCTTCAAGTTCCCTATTCTGATTGGCTGAAAAGGCCATTCTCAGATTGGCTATTAGAGAACCAATCTGACTAGCCCGCCAAATGGTGGGAACAATTAAAGTAGTGTCATTGGCCACAAGCTGCGGGCAAGCCGCTATATAAAGGGCTGCCGTGGCTTGGGCTCTTGTTCCATTACCATTGCTTAGCGAGTTTAATAAAAGAGTTTGTTGTTGGAACCCGGTCTCGCGCGCTTCTTTCCGGATGGAACACTGGCGACGAGGATGGGATCGTCGTAGAAGAGCAAGACCGAAGCACGCGGTGATCTGAACTGAGCGAGAGAGATGGCTGGTAAAAACGTGCTGCCCGCACCATTCAATCCTGATGAGGAGGATTGGGAGTCATATACCAATCGTTTCTTATGTTTCTGAAAAGCAGTGAACTGCAGGAAATCTCTGACCAAAGGAAGAGGACTGTCTTCCTTACACACTGCGGACCAGCCGTCTTTAAAATGGTGAAGGCACTGGTGAAACACAGAGATGTCAAATAGATGACTTGGCCCGAGCTGAACAGAATGCTCCATGCACACTACGCACCTGTGGTCTCCAACTTGATAAAAAGACATGAGTTCTACAAGAGAGACCAGAAGGAAGATGAAACTGTCGGAGATTTTGTTGCAGCCCTGAGACACATTGGAGGAGCCTGCGAGTTCCAGAACATGGACGAGGCCATGAGGGACCACGTGGTCTTTAGGTTGAAGGACACTACCCTTCAGAGTAAGCTGCTGAATAGACCAAACATAACCGTGGCCGAGGCTATTGCAGAGGCAACTACCGCCGAAGCAGCAAAGAAGTCAGCAGTCACCATACGCCAAATGAATGCGATCCCAGATCTGCCAAATCAAGCCAGAGAGAAGAAGGCAGAGGGAGGAAATAAACAGCCCACAGCGACAGCCTACTACAAAGATCTCGAATCCCAGAGCGATACTGAGGATGAAAATGAAGATGTCCATAGACTTCAATCAGACAAGAAATGGTGGGAAAAGATAAGACACCAGCGGGAGTTTCAGTGTGCGGGATGTGGGGGCAACCACCCGCAAGCTGAATGCAGGTTCCTTGACGCAATCTGTAGGGCTTATAACAAATGGGGGCACATTGAAAGGGTCTGCCGAAACAAAAAGAGCTATAGTCCTAAAAGATGTGGCAACACCCCCCCCCCCCAGACATGAAGAAAGATAAGCCGGAAGCAGATGGAACCGAAGCAAAAGAACCAGTGACAGAGAGGAAATGCACCAGATGGTCACCATCGGAAATGCCAGGGCAGAAAATGGGAAGAAGGTCCAGATAGAGGTGAGCATCGAAGGGAAGTCCTGTGAGATGGAAGTCGACTCAGGGTCTTTCCTATCTATGGTATCTTGGAATACCATCCGGCACCTGATACCAGACATTAAACAAAAAGAATTACAGAAACATAGACTGATTTTAAAAGACTGCCAGGGAAATTGAATCCCGGTAGTAGGCCATGGACATTTCCTCGTCGAATTTAAGAATCATGCCGAAATCTTGCCTCTGACCATCGTCAACCATGATTGCCCTAGTCTGTTAGGGATCGAATGATTCACGTCCCTGGGAATTGGGATGACCGGGATAAACCGCATTGCCACAGCCAACTGGGAGGAGAGTCTGCTACAAGAATTCCAAGATGTTTTTGACGGGACCCTAGGCAAGTACAAGGGGACCCCAATTTCATTTAGCCTAGACTCGAAAATAGCCCCCATCCATTTAAAGGCCAGACGCATCCCGTTTGTTTTAAAACAAAAAATTGATGAACAACTAAACAAATTAATAGCTCAAGGGGTGTTAGAGCCAATCGACCATGCCAGGTGGGAAACACTCGTCATGACTCCTGTGAAACTAGATGGGTCATTGGGCATCTGTGGAGACTATAAGGCAACCCTAAACCATGCACTCCAACAAAGTGCATACCCAGTACAGGTAGTGCAACATTTACTGCACTCACTAGGGGAAGGAAAATTTTTTGCGAAGCTTGATCTTTCACAGGCATACCAACAACTATCCATTGACCCCATTACTGCAGAGGCACAGACTATTGTGACACATAGAAGGGCATTCAAGTGTAAGCATCTCCAGTTCGGCGTTAGTGTTGCCCCAGGCATGTTCCAAAGCCTCATGGAGCACCTGTTAAACGGAATCAAGGGAATCGTCTCTTATTTTGATGACGTTCTAGTCTCAGCAAAAAATGCCAACCAACTAGAGAACAGATTGAGGGAAGTTTTAACAAGATTTAGAGACACAGGCCTCAAGGTAAAATGAGAGAAATGTAATCTAGCCACCAACCAGGTCAAATTTTTGAGCTATTTAATAGATGAACGAGGCATACACCCCACCAAAAAAAGATAAAGGCAATCAAAGACGCACCTAGACCTAGGAACAAAACTGACCTTCAAGCATTCCTAGGTCTCATAAATTTTTACAATGTTTTCCTGCCCCATAAGGCAACCATAACAGAACCCCTACATCGGCTGCTAGATTAAAAAAAAACTACCTGGACATGGGGCCACCAGGAACAAGCAGCATTTCAGGGTATCAAAGACCTATTAACGTCTAACACCATTTTAATCCACTATAGCAATACCCTGCCTTTGACGGTCACCTGTGATGCATCGCCTTTTGGGATCGGTGCCATCCTGAGCCACAAGTTTCCAGATGGCAGAGAGGCACCAGTCGCTTTTTATTCAAAGACGCTTTCCAAGTCAGAACACAATTACAGCCAACTCGACAGAGAAGCCCTCGCAATCATCAACAGAGTCAAAAGATTCCATGAGTACCTTTACGGTAGAACTGTTTCGATCCTCACTGATCACAAGCCACTGTTAGGAATCCTAGCAGGTAACAACCAACCCCGAATATTCTGTCACAAGGTGGTCTGAATTCCTCGCTGCCTACTCCTACATGCTGATTCATCACTCCGGAAAAGCCATCACCCATGCCGATGCCCTGAGCAGTTCCCCACTGTGCATCACAGAAGAGGACCCAGCTCCAACCATCTCCACACTCCAACTAAAGACCTGCCGCTAACCACAGTGGACATCGCAAGAGCCACCGCAAAAGACCCTTTCACAGCACGCATATTGAATTGGGTAGGTAAGGGTTGGCTGGAGGAGAACAAAACTGAGACTTGTAAGCCATTTTGCACCCGACAGACTGAACTGTCTATGGAAAAGGGTTGCATATTATTGGGTGACAGGGTGGTGATTCCAAAGAGTCTCCAGGAAGATGTTCTGTGTATGTTGCACGAGGGGCACCCGGGCATAGTCAAAATGAAAGCCAGGAGTTATGTCTGGTGGCCAGGGCTGGACAAAGACATTGAATGTTGGGTGGCAACATGCCATGACTGTCAAAAATCAAGGCCTACCCCTCCACAGGCACCAGTCAGAGAATGGGAAACTCCCTGGGGTCCATGTCTAGACTATATATTGACTATGCTGGGCCGACAAAAGGCAACACCTTCTTAATAGTTGTGGATGCCTACTCGAACTGGTTAGAAGTCATCTTCATGGTCTCCACAACTACCGAGGTAGTAATGAAACAGCTAGACAAACTTTTTGCTGCACATGGACTGCCTCATGTGCTAGTATCGGATAATGGGCCCCAGTTTACAGTGTTAGCATTCAAACAGTATCTTGCTACCCAGGGTATCTGACATGCTTTAATGGCACTGGCCCATCCAGCTGCAAATGGCAGGGCTGAATGCATGGTTCAGTACACTGAGGGCCTAGATAGAATGGACAGGGGGGACGTACACGACAAACTAAACTGACTACTAACCCTACAGCATATTATCCCTAGCAGCACAACCAACAAAAGCCCAGCAGAACTTCTAATGGGTAGGAAACTCCGCTCCTCCCTGGACAGAATACACCTCACTTACACCTGGGACAAACCCCCTGACTCCTCCAGCAAATACCGAACATTTGAAATTGGCAACCTGGTCTATGCAAGAAACCTCACCGGGGACCCGTTGTGGCTTCCAGCCATGATCACCCAAATTACAGGCCCCTGGTCTTACCAACGACTCCTAGACGACAGAGGAGAATGGAAGCGGCACATTGACCAGCTTCGTTCTCGCAATCTTGAATGCAAAAACACACCAGAGCCAAAAATAAATACCAACCAAAAAACAACCAGGAGGGGGGGAATTACAAAATAATAAAAAAGAGAGAGACGAACCTCCCATAACAAGACAACAAACATTGCAAAAAGACTATCAAACAAATCAAAAAGAGCACTCATGGTCAGATGAACCCCAAATGAGAAGTCCGGGAGCAGGAGAACAAAGCGAGGCTTTCTGGGAAGAAGACAGCCAGGCCAGCTCGACCAACCCGGTGAGACCAGGAGGGAGCGGCGGAGGCATCTCAACCAGCCCAAGAGACTCAGGTGGGAGCGGCAAGGCTGACTCACCCTTCCAGGAGATTCCATGGAGAAGGAACAGAGAGACAGCGATCCCGTCCGAACTGCTCGAAGACCACGCTGAGACTGAGCTACGCAGATCAACCAGGACTCGAAAAAGCCCCACCTTCCTGCGGGACTACGTGACGCACATTGGACTAAACCAAGGGGGGAGGGGTGTTATGTATGGAACTTGGTAGGCTCCAAGTTCCCTATTCTGATTGGCCGAAAAGGCCGTTCTCGGATTGGCTATTAGAGAACCAATCCGACTAGCCTGCCAAACGGCAGGAACAATTAAAGTAGTGTCATTGGCCACAAGCCACGGGCAAGCCGCTATATAAAGGGCTGCCTCAGCTTGAGCTCTTGTTCCGTTACCATTGCTTTGCGAATTTAATAAAAGAGTTTGATGTTGGAACCCGTTCTCGCACGCTTCTTTCCAGACGGAACACTTGGTATTGATTCTTTCGTGCTAAAGCAATTTAACATAGTTTGTTTCTTCCGGTTCCTTCTCTCTTATTTATTATAATCCAGAGGATGGAAAGTAATTGGAAAGCTGATAAGTGCCTTCCACTCACGTTAAACTAAGATTTAAGTTAACACTTAGGAAGAGCCTGATGGGATTCTAAATGAAACTTTTACAAGCACTGATATATGCACATGTTATTAACTTCACATCATAATGCCTTATTTAAACAATTAGCTTATATTCATCTACCAGTTCTGCAGAAATTTCACAGGCTGATTCCTGAAAGACAGATCTCATTCCCACATCAGCATATTCCACAGCAAAGACGCTTGTATTTGGCTTGGGGATCCATATGGCTGAAGGAGCAGAAGCCAAGGTCACTCATTACCACAGGTTCTGCAGAAAGAGCATTCTACACACACGAGGAAGAAAAAGTTAGGTCTTGGGAATAAAATTAAAATTCCCTCTGGAATCTTCTCCTTTTGATAAAGGTGTAATCAGCATGTGTCTATACTAAAAAAAAATCTGCCTCTCTGTACTTGGCATTTAATTAGAAGCTAAAATAAAATGTGCAGGACTGGAATTTTAAGTGCCAGTTTAATAACCTTTATCCAACTCATTTCTCAATGATTTTCTTCCTCTCTGGAGGGACTTCTAATGTCAAACTGTGGTATTAAGGTGAGTCATGGTTACTGAAGAAGCACAACAAAAGTACATGACAAAATTTCTTAATTCCAGCGTGAAAAAAGATAGGGTGGGAAAAAATTGAAGTTTCCCCTTCATCTTAGCATTACTACACCGAACGCTAATACAGCATGAGCCCAGAGGGAAATGTGAGAAGTCCAAATAATCACTAATAATAAATATTCAGTTATAATCATGCCATGCTATAATCATAAGGGAAAAATATCATTCACATGCATTTCATTCCCTAATTAATTATGAATTACAGCTGAGCCTATTTCACTTAATTTAATATGGGAAACAAGATTTATAAAGAAGAATTTCTTTTCTTTAGGATAATTTTATAAAGAATAAGATCACTTCGTAGGACTATATAACTCTATGGGAGTCCTCGTAATCATAGAGAGAATGGTTCTACTCAAATGTCTCACCACAAGGACCTGGTGGATCTAAATGGTTTCTAGATGGCACTTAGGAATTACCTCATGATCTGGAGACCAGATATGTTTAAATATCTGGTCAGCCTTTGGAAAATGGACATTAGACAGGATTGTTCCTTATGCTTTTTTCATTGTTTTCAATCTGAGATAGACCCTTGGCTTTCTATTGAGCTAAGGGAAATGAAGCAAATGAAGAGAGATCTCAGCAATGCTGTGAAAAACCAACATGAGAGAGGTCCACCCCAAAATGTGAAGCAAATGGTTTCTTCTTTATTCTCAGATATTTTATTTATGAAATGTTTTGCTACCTAAATAAGATACATTAAAGGCAGTAATGGTTGGTCTCCATCAGGGTCAATGGAACATGGGAAGAACTACAGAGGTTAAATTATATGATGAACAAATGAGGGAACTAGGTATATCTAGTCTAACAAAGAGAAGGATTAGGGGTTGTATGATAGCAGTGTTCCCATATTTGAGGGACTGTCACAGAGAAGTGGGGGGTCAACCCATTCTCTAAAGTATCAGAATAAGAAGTAACAGGTGCAAGATCATTAAAGAGAGATTCAACCTAGAACTGAGGAGAAAGTTCCTGACATTGAGAACAATTAATCAGTGGAACACCTGGAGGTTTTCAAGAAGAGACTGGACAGCTATTTGTCCAGAGTGGTGTATGGGTTCCTGCTTGAGCCGTGGGTTGGACTAGAAGATCTCCAAGGTCCCTTCAAGCCCTATTATTCTATGATCTATTCTGAACTATTCTGAAACTTTGGATATAATTCCTGGGTACTCTGAAAACTGCAATCGGATGACTTCTGAAGAGAGGCAGACCAAAAAAGCCCTATTGATCTTTCCTTAAATCCTCCTTCCCTGGTCATTCCCACGCCTCCCATATTCAACCATCTTTTTTAAAACATTGTGATTATCAATACTTTATAGTAGCAGCTTATTGCAATGATCAGTGAAATGTAAGTTGAAGTTTATGCCCTTTAACTATGCAGTCTTTTTGTTGTTATTGTTGATGATGATGTTTTATAATAATGTGACTTTTGAAGATGAGAACACAAAACATTGCTAATGTTTTCTCTGCAAAGAGTCTGCTGCTGAACAGGCTTATTTGGTCTTACTCTTTTATTTCTGGATGATTTTAACCAAGTAACAGAAGCTCATCCTACAAAGATTTCTTTGTATTCCATGTACTACCTATATCATATATAAGCCACAAATGCGGAGAATTGCAATCCAGTAAATCCGTTCTCGAAACTGATGAAAGGAGAAGCCTCTAGTCTAATCTTTGTAGTTGCGAACTGACCCTGCAGAAAGAAAGGGCGATGAATAATAGAGGATGTGATATAGCAACCCCATTATGTTCAGAGCATCCTCTTTCTCTGCAAGCCATCTCTTTTCCCTTAAAGCTTTCTTTGTGGGTTGCATTTCACCACATTTATTTTAGGGTCAAGATAAAACTTTCCCAACGAGGGTTGAAACAAGAACTGATGAATGCTAATATCTATTGAAAAAACCTCTGGATCATTGTTTGCTGGAGGAAAATATACTTCCAAATCACATAAGAAACTAATTGAAAGGAAATTTAGGACAAATGAAAGGATTTCTCCACACAGTGTATAACCCGAAGGGTGGAAACTTATTTAAGAAGGGATAAGATGGTGGCATATAATTGAAATAGCTTTAAAAGAGGATTAGGTAAATTAATCAAGAACAAGTTCATCAAGGCATATTTGTTTTTAGATTCAGTTTTAAGTCTGGATGAGGGGCAACATACCTCCAATTCCAGGAAAGAAACAGTACAAGAAGAACAATGAGATAGTGGTATTTAATAAATAATAAATAAAAATCAAAAAGGGTATGCCTCCATCTCTAGCTAAAGTATATCACAGAGATACCTGGTGAGAAACAAAATATCGTGAGAAACAAAATACTGAAATACGACAGATCTAGACCTGATCCAACAGGAGTATTCTTATGCTCTAGGCTATTTTGATCTCCATCTGCAGAAGTAATCAATGCACCTGAGTTTCTAATGCAGAATTTCAGGTATGTGCATGCTGTGATGGTAAATTTTATTTACAACACAGCAAGTCCAGCTATATAGTACATTACAAAATGGTGGCTTGAAAGATCTATCAAATAATTCCATTTAAGAATTTAGCATGGAATCTTTACCATTCAGGGCAATGAAACTATTATAACAGAAACAAAATATAAGAATATTTCATTCTTCACTATATGATTTCACTTCACAAAAATCTGCAGAGCTTCAAAACAACAACAACTTTGAAATGAAAGGTAATGTGATATGTGTAAACTTTCTTGTTTTTCTAATTCAGGACACTCATCCAGTTTTCCAATTATCTGTTGCAGCTTCAGGACCACCTTGTGAATCTCTTCACTCCTGTGCTCCTTTCTACTTCTAACACTAACAACATACCCTCCAGCTGATCAGTGGAAAGGTGCATAACATGATTGCCATGAGTTTGACAAGATTGACATCAGATCCAACAGAACAAGAATGACACACGGAGCTACTTCTGAGTGGTTTCTTTGTTGTTGTTTGGCTACACATAGAATCATGGCAGTCAAAAATAACTACCTATATAACTATAGATATACTCTGTGAACAGCTAGGGAGGGTCCATGTTTGTTCTCTCCCTGCTTACCAGACATTCCACGCTCTGCTGCCTCTTTGCCTTCTTTGCCCCTCCCTCCTGTAACTACAAACTACATTCCACCACAACAGGTACCTTATACTATAAGGTAAAGTCCATGTCACACTGAACCAACGGATGCAAAGAGGATGTAAAATGGACAAAAAACCTTGCCATCCATTCAAAAATGCGATGTACTCACTGCCTCCGTTTGGCTTCCTCTCTATCCGTCCAGCATCCATTTATGGACATTACATCCGCTCCGAAAGTTTTGGGCTGCCGAAAACTTTTGCGCGGAAAATGTATCCAGTTCGTCCGTTCTGCATCCGCTACGCATCCGCTATATCCGCTAGGCGTCCGCTACGCATCCGCGGAACTCCATCCGCCCGGATGCAGGGAGGAAGCGGAACAGATGCAGAACGGATGCAGAACGGATGCAGAACGGATGCAGCACAGAAACAAAGCGTTTAAAATGGAAAAAACGTTCGCAGAGGGGACCTATCTCGGATATTAAGGATGTCTAGAGGATGCCTAGAGGATGCCTAGAGGATGCCTAGAGGATGCCTAGCGGAAAACCTATACTGCCTATAAAAAGGGGGAGCAACTCGCCTGCATCTCACTTTCAGAACAGCAGCCCAGCGGTGCAGACCTCTGCAGCCTTCATCTGCCTCTTCCTCTTCCACAGCATCCAGTCATGTCCACCGTGGATTGTAACAAAGTCCTTTCGGCAGCCACCATCGTTCTGCAACAGTGCGAAGCCATCTGCAGGCTCTGTGAACTCTACTGCGAGAAAAAAAGGAGCCACCCAAAAAGAGTCTGGATCCGAAGAAGAGCAGAGGACGGACTGTACAACAAGCTGATGGTGGAGCTCAGGAAGGAAGACACTCGGGCGTTCCAGAACTTCATGAGGATGCTTCCAGCCATGTTTGACGAAGTTGTGCAGCGGCTGACACCCAGGTTGACCAAGGCAAACACCAGCTTCCGGCCCAGCCTGGAACCTGGGCTCAAGGTGGCACTCACTCTGCACCACCTGGCCTCAGGGACCTCCTAGAGGAGCATGCAGTACAGCTGGAGGGTGCCATCCAACACCATCAGCATTGTGGTCAGAGAAGTGGTGCAGGCCATCATCGAAGAAAACAAGGAGGAGCTCCTCCAGTGCCCCTCCACTGAAGAAGGATGGAAGAAAGTTGCAGAGCAGTGGTATCAGAAGTGGAACTTACCACACACTGTTGGAGCCATCAATGGCAAGCACGTGGCCTGCAAATATCCAGCCAAGTCGGGGTCCACTTATTTCAACTCCAAGGGCTTCTTCAGCATCATCCTCTTCGCAAAGGTCGATGCTGACTACAAGCTCATGTACATCGATGCCTCAGGCAACGGCTCATCTTCAGATGCCCAGGTATACAACGCCAGTTACCTCAAGGAGGAGCTGGAACGCAACCTTATCGTGGGCTTCCCAGATCCAGAACCCCTGCCCAACGACACACAAGATGTGCCCTACTTCATCATGGGGGATGACGCCTTCTCCCTCACAACCTACCTCATGAAGCCCTAGACCTCCAGACTCCTCACCCGTGAAGAGAGGATCTTCAACTAAAGGCTGTCCAGGGCAAGGCAGGTGGTGGAGAACGTCTTTGGCATCCTGGCCAACAGGTTCCAGGTACTTCTCACCACCATGCAGCATTGCCCAGAGACCGTGAGGAGGATCATGGAAGCTTGCTGCATCCTGCACAATCTCATGCGCACCCACTACCCAGTCTTGCAGAACAGGCTCGTGGACCTCCAGAAAGGCAATGGGGACATGGAGCCTGGGGAATGGAGGCAAGGGCGAAACCTGATAGACACTGAGGATGTGCAAGGCCCCAACAGAGCCTCAACTGAAGCGAAGAAGCAGCACAACCTCCTGAGACACTGGTGCAATTCCCCAGCTGGAGCAGTGGAGTGGCAAGACAGGATGGTAGATGCTTAATGGATGCTTCCTTCAGCCTGTCTCATCACACGGATGAGATTGGGCCATGTATGTTTGGTTGGCCTACAATGAACAGGGCATTTAATAAAGAGTTGTATTTATGTTAACATGTGTGGATAATTATTACATTATTATTGATAATAAAGGACCATCGGTGTGGCACCTGAGAGGGTGGACCATACAGTCCCACTATGCTTGCACTGGAGGTTTATCTATCCCACTGCTATCCTAACCCATCCCACAGCTATTACCCATCCCACAGGTATCCTAACCCATCCCAAAGCTATCCTTACCCATCCCATAAGCATGCAAAGGCTTAAACCATTTCTAAAAGTTTCCAGCAAGACTTTATTAAAAAAAAGAAATGAAGCAAGTGTGTAAATCATAAATAGACTTTATTAACAACAAGCTATAAGACAAAAATGAGTCTCTGGCACTCCTCTTGGTCACTCAGTCTCAGGGGTGAAGGGTGCAGGTGCTGTGGAGGTGGCTGGTGCTGGAGTGCTTTTCATCAGCTCCTCCAGAAGCAGAAACAACAGAAGCCCCAGCCCCAGAAGAGCGAGGCCGTGCTGCAGAAGCCCCAGGAGAACCAGAGTGAGGGCCAGGGGGCGGGATGGTAGCCTTGTCCCTCTTGCCAGGGCTGGCAGCAGATGGCTGAGGCTTGCTGTGCTTCCGCATGGTTGTGGGGTTGCTGGCTGGAAGGGAGGCTGGCAGGAACCAAGGCTGGCAGGAAGGCTGGCAGGGAGGCTGGCACCAAGGCAGGCACCAAGGCTCGCAGGGAGGTAGGCAGCAAGGCTGGCAGGAAGGCTGGCAGGCAGGGAGGCAGGCAGGCAGGCACCAAGGCTGGCAGGAAGGCTGGCACCAAGGCAGGCACCAAGGCTGGCAGGGAGGCAGGCACCAAGGCTGGCAGGAAGACTGGCAGGCAGGCAGGAACCAAGGCTGGCAGGCAGGCAGGCAGGCAGCAAGGCTGGCAAGCAGACTGACTGGCAGCAAGGCTTGCAGGCAGGCTTGCAGGCAGGCTTGCAGCAAGGCTGGTAGCAAGGCTGGCAGCAAGGCTGGCAGGCAGACATGCAGGCAGGGCAGGCAAGGCAGTCGATGTGTCTGGCAGCAGGTCTTTCCTCTGAATGGCGACCTGCTTCTGAGCTACTTCCGTTATATCCGCGGGGCTGACGCAATGCATCCTCCCCGCACGCGCAATTAATGCCAGGCATCAATTAGGCTTCCGCTCTGCATCCACTGTGCATCCGCTTCATCCATTTGGTGTCCGTTCTGCGTCCACTGTATCCGTTCTGCGTCTGCTTTGCTGAGGCCCCCCAGAAGCCCTGCGGTTGTGCCATCCACTCCCATCTGCTTCCATCCACTGGGCTTCTGTTCTGCATCCACTTTGCATCTGCCCTGCATCCTCCCCGCGTCCGTGTTATCCGCTCTGGTTATGCAAATTTTTTCCCCTTTTGAGAGCGGATAACAACAGATGGAACATTTTGCTCGTCCGCTGTGTCCTTTTTGCATCCGTTGGGCAGTGTGACATGGGCTTAATGTACTGTATAATGCTGTAGTTTCCATACTACATGAAGTCTCTTTACAGCCTTTTCTATGGAATAGAAAAGTTGATATTAAGACTTATGTAAGGATCATGATATCACAAGGACATGGGGAGATGCAGTCCCAATCTTTCACTCTTTTGCATATTTGAAAATGGGACTCAATTGCCTTCTTAGCACAATTTGAAATAATGTTCTATTTCTACCTTTTACAGAAAACTAAACTAAAACACACCCATTTCAGGAGAATCTTCTTCCAAATAATTATGTTTTCTACAGAATCAGAGACACTAGCCAAGAAATGCAGCATATAATGACATTAACTGAAGAACTATCTCATTATCCAAGCAGGGTTTTCAGGATATGACCCTTAGCCTCACACAAGTTTAATTCCTGCAATTAGGGTTAATTCAGTGGCAATGGAAATCTATTTCTTCTTCTAATGAACATAATGTCAAAAGGCACAATATGCTAAGTTATTCACAAAGAACAGGGGTCAACAGTATTGCTAAACATCTCCTATCTTTTTTTTTTTTT
>BLBF01000003.1:6986253-7021864 GCA_015471245.1 Laticauda colubrina
CCCCCCCCCATGCCCTCAAGAGGTCCCCAAACCCCAGAGGAGAGGAGTGGAAGCAAGACCCAAACCCTCTGCCTGTTTCCGATGTGGGAAGGAAGGTCACCGGGCTGTGGACTGCAGGGTCAAGCTGGAACCGAAGGGGATGCCAAAAGGAGGGAAGAAGCTGGAAAAACCCCAGCGAAGCCTCGCAAAGTGGTGCTAAAGACAAGAGAGGTGGCAGAGGTTGCCCTTCTGGCAGGAGAGGAGCCGGCACCCCCGACTTCCCCTGAAGAGAGCAACTACAACTCGGATGACGACTTCCTAGTATGTCCAAACGAGGGCCCTATGACCATTCCGGTGAAGTTGAGGGTACCCACTTCAGGGGCCGAAAGGGAAATGCTAGCCTTGCTAAACTCTGGGTGCACAAGGTGTGTAATCAACACGGGAGTAGTTGAGAACATGGACTTAAAACTAAAACCTTTAAAAATGCCCATTGCCTTTTGCCAGTTAGATGGATCAGTGGCTGGGGGCAGCCCTGCACGCTTTATAACAGAACCTGTAGAAATGACCATGGGAGAGCATAATGAGACTCTGCGTTTTATTGTGTCCCCTGGGATGGAGCAACCGTTAATACTGGGATTACCCTGGCTCCAGAAATGGAAACCCCAGGTTAACTGGAAGAAGGGATCATTGCGCATTCGCACCAATCAGTGACTGGAAAGGGAGGGGCAATCTCAGCCAAAGCTTCAGATTCCAATTAAGATAGCTTCCACAGGTACTGAACCCTTGAATGGGGAGGAGAAAATTCCAAAAGAATATTGGGATTTAAAGGAAGCATTCAGTGAAAAGGCCTTGGATGAGCTCCTGCCTCATCGGTCAACAGATTGTGCTGTTGAAATTTTACCTGGGGTGAAGCTTCCGAAACTGAAGTTATATTCAATGACATCATGAGAATTAGAAGAGCTAAGATTGTTTATAGATAAAAATTTGGAACGTGGTTTCATCCAACCCGTTAGGCCCTGGGTAGCGGCCCCAGTGCTGTTCTGTGAAAAGAAAGATGGCTCCAAGCGCTTGGTTGTGGATAACAGAAATTTAAACGCCATTTCCATGGAAAACGTGTACCCCCTCCCTTTGATGAAGGACATGCTGGCCCACCTAGCCAAGGGAAAGAATTTCATGAAGTTGGATCTGAGAGAAGCATACTACTGAGTTTGAATTAAGGAAGGGGATTAGTGGAAAACCGCTTTTAACTGCCCGATGGGTTGTTTCCAATTCAACGTTCTCCCTTTTGACCTACAGCCCCAGCCACATTCATGCAGATGATCAATCAGGTGTTACATGAACATTTATACAGGGGGGTTCTGGTTTACCTCTGGACATCCTTATCTGCACAGAAACTCTGGATGAGCATGTGAAACTGGTGCGGTCGGTTCTACAGAAACTGCGTGCCGCTAAGTTGTATGTTAAACTGTCCAAATGTGAATTCCATCAAGAGAAAATAGACTATTTGGGGTATCGCATTTCATCTGAGGGCATAGAAATGGATCCAGAGAAAGTGTGTGCCGTATTTGAATGGGCTCCCCCACGTACCAGGAAACAACTTCAGAGCTTCTTGGGATTTGCAAATTTTTACTGGCAATTTATCCCGGCTTTTGCTAAGATAGCAATGCCCATCACAAATCTCTTAAAAACTAAAGGAGAGGTGAAGCCAAGGCCTAGCAAGCCATTGGAGTGGTCCATGGAGTGCCAAGCAGCCTTTCAAAAGCTAAAACAACTGTTTGCTGCAGAACCAGTGCTAAAGCACCCGGACATGGAGGCTCCTTTTGTGATCCAAGCCGATGCGAGTGATGTGGCCATTGGAGCGGTGTTACTTCAAATCAGTGAGAAAGGGACCTTACAGCCTTGTGCATATACACAAGTTATGATAGTTTCATAAACTATCTGAAACTGACAGAAGGTGGGCCATCTGGGAAAAAGAAGGTTTTTCAGTTCGTTGGACCTTACTGACCTGGAAGGAGCAAAACATCCATCTGAGGTATGGACTGATCATAAAAATTTGGAGGCCCTAAAAACGCCTCGGAAGCTGTCCCCTAAACAAGTTCGCTGGGCCCAGTACTTCAAGCAGTTCAATTTCTAACTGAAGTACATTCCAGGGGAGAAGAACTTCATGGCAGATGCTCTCTCTCGACTACCCCAATATAATAGTGTTCACCAGGAAGTGATACGCCCGATTGTTTCGACCAAACATTTAGCCACCCCAGTGATCACCAGAGCTCAGAAGAAGAAACAGGAAGTGGATTTATTGAATGACTTAACCGCACAACTAAAAGAAGCCCTAAAACTTGATGATTGGTTCCTGGCTCATTCGAATGACTATACGGTTAGAGATGGTTTGGCTTGGGTGGGAACCAAGTTGTATGTGCCACAGACACTGAGGGGCCAAATACTACAACAAGCCCATGATTCTAAAGCAGCTGGTCATTTTGGATTTGTGAAAACCTTACACCTGGTTAAGTGGCAATTCTGGTGGCCTACTTTGAAGAAGGACATTGAAGCTTATGTAGTTAGTTGTCCAATTTGTGCTTTGGCAAAGAGACCTCCTGGTAAGCCAGCAGGGTTGTTACAAAATGTGGCTAGACCAACGGCCCCCTGGAAGGAAATCTCTATGGACTTTATAGTAGAACTACCCGAAAGCAGCGGAAACACGGTTATTTGGGTGGTAACCGATTTGTTTTCTAAACAAATACATTGCATACCTTGTTCCAAGATTCCATCTGCAAAGACGTTGGCTAAACTGTTTATTTCACATATCTATAGATTACATGGTGTTCCTGAATGCATAGTCTCTGACAGAGGGGTCCAGTTTACCTTAAATTTTTGGAAGGAGTTCCTGAAGTTGATAGGCTCCGCCCAGGGCTTAAGCTCTGCCCACCACCCCCAAACCAATGGGGCCTATGAGAGGACTAATGGCCAGCTCCAGTATCTTGTAGCCTGGAAACATTTCCCTTCTTCCCAAGCCGAGTAGGTTAATGAAAACGACGTAAAAGCCCCTAAGCTGATCAAAGCATTTCGTACCAAGTATCCTGATAAATCCTAGAAGTGTATCCATTTTAATTGTCTAATGATTAATTATTGTCTTTACATCTTTTCCTCTCTCTTCTAGGACTGATGGTTTTCTTTTTTTTAGGAGGGCCGAATGTCAGCCTTCAAGATATTCTACTATCGCTTTGCATCTTTTGGCTACCATAAGTAACGGGGGGAGGAGGGGGGAGTCTGGGAAGTGAGTTGGAGGTGTTACATTTTTCTGTTGTATAAAATGAAGAGGGGGGGAGCATACATCAGAGTTAGGTTTCTATTTCTTGCTTAGCTTTCTTTTCTCTGTGCAACTGCAACCCATTATCAAAATATGCCAAGGTCAATGGACAGAGGCCTCATCACCACCTGAAGATGCCCACATGTTCATATTCACAACTTCTAATTGGAAGATTCAGTTTAATTATTGGGAGTGGGAACATTTCCATCACTTTGTATATGTGATTCACGCACCTAATTTCTCAGATTCAGAATCCTATGGTTGCTACCACTTCATTTTCAGTAAAAGATATCTTTTCTCTAATTTAAAGAGTCTAAGTATTTCTTTCTTGAATTTTGAATGGAGCACACTATGACACTATGACACTATGGGGCACTGATATTTATTTGTTTATTTGTTTTTATTTAATTTACATGCCACTCATTTCATTATCATGAGTTATTCTGGGTGGTTTATGATTGTAAAAACATTAAAAGCATAAAGAGTAACAATAGTTAAATAAATAAAAAGTTAACGCCAAGAGCATGGATAGTTCAGGGCTGGACTTTATATTTTACATTCTTATTCTATCAAACTCATTTGGGTTCCAGGTAACGATTTCAGCAATCATAGGTCTGCCAATTTCAGGCTACAAAAAACATGGGGACCACTAGATGGCAGCAAAGGAAGGAAAGAAAACCCAAACTGTTTGCTGCCATTTCCTGTTCATCAGGATCATTGGAGTCTAGATCAATCTAGTCTACTCTACTCCAGTCTAGTATCTTTAATCTAGTTTCTTCAATGATCCTAGATCAATCTAGTCTACTCTACTCCAGTCTAGAATCTTCAACACACTACAATTCAGGTATTAATACTAACTAGAGAACTACTTTGGTCCAGTGGTTAATGCGCCATGCCAGAACAGAAGAGAGTGTGAGTTCAAGTCCTGCTCCAGCTGAGAAAGCCAACTGGGTGACCTTGGGCCAGTTATTCTCTCTCTCTCTCAACCCAATTCAACTGTCATAAAAATGAACCAGTTGCTTGCTTGCTTGCTTGCTTGCTTGCTTGCTTGCTTGCTTGCTTGCTTGCTTGCTTCCCCATTCATGTGCAGTTGCTAAACATCTGAATTTTTGATCACATGATCATGATGGTGCTGCAAAGGTCATAACTGTGAAAAAAAGTGGGCCATAGTGTTCCCTCCAGTGTCATATCTGCTCTTGTATGTTTTAGATTATTTGTAAATTGATGCAACTAGTTAGCAGTACCACCACACCATCGAAATAAAAAGATATACTTGAAGAAAAGTTTTACTCCATCATCTGTAAATTAACCATACTATTCTTTCAATTCTGGTGTGTTTCAAAATAGAACAGAATTTTGGGAAATGCTAAATAGCTCTCTGGCCATTACATTATCTGTAGAGTAGTTACATACTCTATAATGGAAATGCTCCAGAAAACACAAGGTAAATACATAATTGTATTATAAACAGCCTTCATTAGGAATGCTAAAACTGCTGCCATTATGATACCAAGGTTCGCTGTATGCTAATGTTATGTAAAAGTAGAAAAGATTTAAAGAGCAAACAAATTTATTGCTTTAAGCAAAATTCCAAGTGTTGGAATGCTGTGAACTTTAAGGAGCCTGGAAACAAAGTCATTTTTCACAAAGAAGGTAGGAGTGAAGAAATTATATTTTACTTCAAGCAAATTTGCGGTGTTATATAGCGAGATTCCATTTTTTTTCCCTTGCTAATAAATGGAAGGTTTTGACAAGGTTTATTTTGATCCGATTACATCACCCCACAAATTTATTTGTTTATAAAGATGCCCTTCATCTTAATGGAATCAATGTTTAAAAGCTGCACTCAATTCAGAAATTCAGTAACACTAATAGAAGGGATCAGCTCGGATGATACCGTACTATATCAAATTGAATGCATTGTTCTAAACTTCACTAATCTATGACTCTTTCTAAACATCACGTCCACTCATGACTTGGAATAAATAATATCCATGATGCCTCAAAGGCCAGGGGCATATTTAAATAAAAGTATTGATCTAAAAACAAATAATGAAGGTTAAGCCCTCTACTGATCTGACATTGAAGCTAAATCATACTATCTTTTTCTTTTCTGTTTCTCAACCTCCAAATGATGGTGGTGACAGTTAAATTTACAGCAGTCTTGTGACCATAAGCAATAAATCACAGAATCCCAGAGTTAGAAGGAACAGGGAGGATCATCCAGCTTAATACCCTGCTCAGTACAAGATCTCTTAAAATATTTTGGGCAAATGCCTATCCAGCCTTTTGAAGAATCCATGATACAAATAAGTTGCAGAAGCCCGAGGAAAAATGCAGAGAAGAGCAACAAAGTAGACACAGGGTTGGGAAGCTAAATCATACAATGAGCGGCTAAGGGAAGGAGATAGGCTTAGCCTAAAGGGCCTGTCACATAGGCTGACGGATGCAAAAAGTACGTAAAAAGGACACAGCGGATGAGCAAATTTTCCATCCGTTGTTATCCGCTCTCAAAAATGCCCCGAATTTGCATAAACAGAGGGGACAACAACAGAAAGGAACAGATGGGGGGAGGATGTAGCCAGGATGTAAAGCGGATGCTCCAAGGAAGCCTAGCAGATGGAAGCGGATGGAAGTGGATGGCACATCCGCAGGGCTTCCGGGGGAGCACAGCGAAGCGGACGCGCAGTGGAAGGAACGGATGCAGAGCGGATGCCTAGCTGATGACGCGGATGCATCACGGAAGCCTAGCGGATGCCTAGCAGATGCCTAGCGGATGCAAAGCATTCACTGCACATGCGGGGAGGATGCATTGCGTCAGCCCCACGGATATAAAAGGAAGCAGCTCGCAAGCAGGTCACCATTCAGAGGAAAGACCTACTGCCAGACACAGCTCAGGCCAACAACCATGGGGAAGAATAGGAAGCCTGTGCCATCTTCTGCCAGCCCTGGCAAGAAGGACAGGGCCACCATCCCACCCCCTGGCCCTGACTCTGCTTCTGCTGGGGCTTCTGCTGCTCGGGCTGACTCTGCTGGTGCTGGTGCTTCTGCTGGTGCTTACTCTGCTGGCGCTGCTCCTGGTGCTGGTGCTTCTGCTGGTGCTTACTCTGCTGGCGCTGCTCCTGGTGCTGGTGCTTCTGCTGGTGCTTACTCTGTTGGTGCTGCTCCTGGTCCTGCTTGTGCTGCTGGTGCTGCTGATCCTGCTGGTCCTGCTGGTGCTGCTTTTGCTGCTACTGTTGTTGTTGCTGCTGGTGGTGGTGTGGTGGAGCAGCCCCTAGAACCTCGAAGCCCCTCTGATGAGGGCCCAGAAGGCCCTGCCAGAGGGAGGAAGAGGCATACGCGAGAACGGGAGAGGAGGCAATACTCCATCGAAGAGGAACATGAGGATGAGGTGCTCAAATGGCTGAGGGAGAACGAGTACCTATGTCAGAAGGGACACAGGCTCTATCGAGACACCAAGAGGAAGCAGGCTGCTTGGAGAGAGAAGGCGGAGAGCCTGGGCTACACTTCGGAGGTCCTCCTCGGGTGGTAGAAACACATGCATGCCTGGTACGGGAAGCTGCAATTCAAGAAGTCTGGCCAAGTCGCGGTCAAGCTCACCAACCGGGAGACCTACATGATGGCCAAGTGCAGCTTCTTGGAGGGTGAGATCCACCACCGAGGAGCAGCCCCTCTGTCTACCCTCTCTCTTAGGCAGCCCACAGAGAGCAAGTCCTCTTCTGGCCAAGAATCAGCTCCTGTGTCCAGGCAGGTATCTGTGGAGCATCCCACGACGGAGACCTCCCCGACAGCTGCACTCCCCGTGGCGGAGCGCGTGGAGGGCCCCCTGATGCAGTAGGAGCAAGGGGAGGGCACTTCCTCCAGAGACCAACCCACCCCCAGCTCCACCTCCACAGAAAGCAGGCAGAGAGCCAGACCGGAGGGGCAGAGCCACACTGTCCTGCTGGAGATCAGGGACACCATCAAAAGCAGCGTAGATCTCCTCTCTCAGTGGTACACACCGACATACCATCCTCAAACTGCAAGCCCTTCCTCACCTACATCAACCAGAACCTCATGGACATGTCCGAATCACAGTACCAGGTGATAAAGGAGAGGATCACCGGTCTTCTGCACAACCCTCCAGGCCCAGCTGAACCTGCTCCAACCCAGTCCAGGTCTGCTCCTCCACCCCAGGTGATGTCACAGCCCTTCCAAGGATTTCCACAGGCCCTCACCTACCAAGGCTATGGCTACCAGGAGTTCCAGCAGCACAGGCAGCCCTTCCCAGACCAGCCACAAGTTCATCGAATGCCACCGATGCCACAGATGCCACCCATGCCACCCATGCCACCAACACCTCACCTCGCTCACCTGCAGACCCGACAGCCCCACTACACTCCTCCTTCCTCCACCCCACAGCCAAGCCTGGCCTCAGAACATCTGTCATCAGTCTTGGGACTGACACCCCATGTCATAGAGGAAGGGGCTCTCAACATCACAGGACTGAGCCAGCTCTCTGAGAGCTTCCTCCACACACCATCCCCTGTTGTCCTCTCGGGGCCAGGCACCCCAATGGTGCCTCAGACCAGCACTCCAGCATCAGCCACCAACACAGCACCTGGACCCTTCACCCCTGAGATGAAGAGTATGCCTCAGAGTGACTGAGAAGAGTGCCAGAGATTGGTTTGTTACCTGTTGACTTTATCTTTGCTTGGTTCACTTTACTTGGGTCATTTTGTTTTTACAGTTTGTTATTAATAAAGTTTATCTTTGCTTCACATACTTGGTTCAATTCTTTTAGTAAATAAAGTCTTGGTGGAAACTTTTAGAAATGGTTTAAGCCTTTGCATGCTTGTGGGATGGGTAAGGATAGCAGTGGCATTGGCAGGGATACCTGTGGAATGGGTAATAGCTGTGGGATGGGCAGGGATACCTGTGGAATGGGTAATAGCTGTGGGATGGGCAGGGATACCTGTGGGATGGGTAATAGCTGTGGGATGGGCAGGAATACCTGTGGGATGGGTAATAGCTGTGGGATAGATAAAACTCCAGTGCAAGCATCGTGGGACTGTATGGTCCACCCACCCAGGTGCCACACCTATGGCCCTTTATTATCAATAACAATTTAAACATTCATCAACACATTTCAACATAAACACAACTCTTTATTAAATGCCCTGTTCATTGTTGGGCCACTCAACATACATGGCACAATCTCATCAGTGTTATGAGACAGGCTCAAGACAGCATGCATTAAGCATCTACCATCCTGCCTTGCCACTCCACTGCTCCAGCTGGGGAGTTGCACCAGTGTTTCAGGAGGTTGCGCTGCTTCTTCCCTTCACGTGAAGCTCTGTTCGGGCCTTGCACATCCACAGTATCGATCAGTTTTTGCCCTTGCCTCCATTCACTAGGTTCTATGTCCCCATTCCCTTGTTGGTGGTCCACAAGCCTGTTCTGCAACACTGGGTAGCGAGTGCTCATGAGATTGTGCAGGATGCAGCAAGTTTCCATGAGCCTCCTCACGGTCTCTGGGCGATGCTGCATGGTGGTGAGAAGTACCTGGAACCTGTTGGCCAGGATGCCAAAGGCCTTCTCCACTACCCGCCTGGCCCTGGACAGCCTGTAGTTGAAGATCCTCTCTTCACGGGTGAGGCATCTGGAGGTGTAGGGCTTCATGAAGTAGGTTCTGAGGGAGAAGGCGTCATCACCCACAATGAATTAGGGCACATCTTGTGTGTCGTTGGGCAGGGGGTCTGGATCTGGGAAGCCCATGATGAGGTTGTGTTCCAGCCCCTCCTTGAGGTCACTGGCGTTGTATACCTGGGCATCTGAAGAAGACCCGTTGCCTGAAGCATCGATGTACATGAACTTGTAGTCAGCATCGACCATGGCGAAGAGGATGATGCTGAAGAAGCACTTGTAGTTGTGATAAGTGGACCCTGAGTTGGCTGGAGCTTTGCAGGCCACATGCTTCCCATCTATGGCTCCAACGGTGTGGGGGAAGTTCCACTTCTGATACCACTGCTCTGCAACTTTCTTCCAGCCTTCTTCAGTGGAGGGGCACTGGAGGAGCTCCTCCAGGTATTCTTCGATGATGGCCTGCACCACTTCTCTGACCACAATGCTGATGGTGTTGGGTGGCACCCTCCAGCCATACTGCATGCTCCTGTATGTGGTCCCGGAGGCCAGGTGGTGCAGAGTCAGTGCCACCTTCAGTCCAGGGTCCAGGCTGGGATGGAAGTTGGTGTTTGCCTTGGTCAACCTGGGTCTCAGCCGCTCCACAACTTGGTCAAACATGGCTGGCGGCATCCTCATGAAGTTCTGGAATGCACGAGAGTCTTCGTTCCTCAGCTCCACCATCAGCTTGTTGTACAGTCCATACTCTGCTCTTTTCATAATCCATCTTCCGACCCAGACATTTCTTGGATGCCTCCTTTTCTTCCCATAGAACAGGTGAAAGAGCCTGTAAAGGGCTTCACACTGTTGCAGAACGATGGCGGCTACCAAAAGGAGTGTGTGATGATCCATGGTGGAGATGACTGGATGCTGTGGAAGAGCAAGAGCAAGATGAAGGCTGAAGAGGTCTGCACTGCAGGGCTGCTGGACTGAAAGTGAGATCCAGGTGATTTCTCCCCCTTTTTATAGGAAATATAAATTTTCTGCTTGGTGTCCTTTTGCATCCTCTAGACATCCTGCAGACATCCTAAATATCCGAGATACATCCCTTATATGAACGTTTTTTCCGTTTTAAAGCTTTGTATGCGAGCTGCATCCGCTTTCATCCTTTCTAAGTCCATGCTAACGTTGCGTGTCCATTCCGCATCCATTTCGCTTCCTCCCTGTGTCCGTTTTCCGCTGGAGCAGATGCGAGTTGCGTGGATGTGCAGCGGATGCCTGGCAGATATAGCGGACGTGTAACGGATGACGATGGACGTATAACAGATGTTCCCCGTATGCATAGCAGATGTCTAATGGACGCGTTGGATACATTTTCCGCTCAAAAAGTTTTGTGCAGCTCAAAACTTTTTGAGCGGATGAAATGTCAGTAGATGGATGCTGGACGGATAGAGAGTATGAAAAACGGATGCAGTGAGTACAGAATGAATGCATCTCGTTAACCAACAGATGGCACGTGTTTCCCTCCATTTTACATCCTCTTTCCTTCCATTGGTGCTGTGTGACAGGGGCTTAACAAAGAGATGGCTTAGGAAAAAAAACAATATTTGAAGGGCTGGGAAGAGTCATTGATTTATTATCTGAAGCATCTGAGGGCAGAACAATAAGCAATGGGCGGAAGCTCATCCAAGAGGAATTCTACCTGGGAATAGGGAGGGATTTCCTGACAGTGAGAATGATTAATCAATGGAACAGCTTGCCTCCTGGAGTTGTGGGTGCTGCATCAATGGACGTTTTGAAGAAAAGATTGGATGGCCATTTGTCTGGGATAGTATAAGGCAAGGGTGTCAAACTTAATTTCATTGAAGGCCGCATCAGTGTTATGTTTGACATCAGGAGGGCGGGGGGGGGGGGACTTGGCCAGGGAGGGCATGGCCAGCTTGATTTCATTCCTGTCAGGGGTACCAGTGGTGGCCCAAGTGCTCTGACAGAGAAAATGCAGCTTGAGTGGGCCGCTTGTGCTTCCCCCCAGACCCTGTTTTCGGCCACAATAGCCTCCTAGAGCTCTGCAAAGGCACTAGGGGGCAATCCTTCACTGTTTCCAGGACAGCCCGATGGGCCAGATCTAAACACTCCATGGGCCAGATCTGGCCCCCATGCCCTGAGCTTAACACCCCTGGTATAAGGGCTCCTGCCATGGGTGGGAGATTGAACTAAAAGACTAGAAGCATGGCTGGCTGGGGAATTCTGGGAGTTGAAATCCACACATCTTAAAGTTGACAAGGTTAGTAAATTAAGCCTTACGGTGCTCTCCCAAAGGTGTTTTTTTCAAGAGGCAACTGGACTTTTTGGTTTTTCTTTGAAGATATTTTGCTTCTCATCCAAGAAGCTTCTTCAGCTTTTCCTCTTCAGAGCTGATGGATGAGAAGCAAAATGTCTTTAAAGAAAAACCAGAAAGTCCAGTTGCCTCTTGAAAAAAATCACCTTTGGGACAACCATGAACCGGATGACTGAGAATCTCCACAGATACTTACAGTATTCTGTCTTTATCGTATCTCTGATTCTTGGAGATCCCAGTGAAAAAGATACATCACTGCTCAAGACAAAAGGTAGACTATTTCATATACATGTTAGAGCAATATGTACATTGGCAATATCCATCATCCTGCTAGGGCAACACTTTTCAGAAGTTGTGCTTCCTCAAAGTTCTCATTGTCATTCCCTGTTCTTTCTCCAAAGTTCTCCTTTCTTCCTCATGTAAGATGAACTCAGAACTTAGACTTCTAGGCAACACAAAATAAACACATGCTCATTCTTAAAAATCAAGGAAAATCTAGTTTCTGCCCTTGTGCAAAGCTGAAAAAAATCCAACCACCCACCACATATTTTCAAAATGCTCGCTACACAAATCCAGGGAAAGGAGCTTTGCCTTTTTGTAAATGTATCTAAGTACAAAAAAAGACCCCGTATCTTAGTTCATTAAGACAAAAATAAACCAGGTAGTACTTCATTAAAGCACCAGGGAGCAATGTGATTTTGAAATGTCACTTTTTCCTTTAATTAGTGCGCTCTAATGATAAGTGTGTCATTCTTGCCTAATGAAAGTTTGGAGAGAACATGAAATCTGGGTCACATTTCACAATTGGGAGTCATATAGGTAAACACAGAATAAATTACACTTGCCATCAAAGGAGGGAACAATTAAAGTGACGCCTTTGTTGCCTACCATTGTGTAGTTGGCGAAACAATCTCTCCCACCCACCTAGCTGCTAAATTCTTCTCAAGCAACGTTGAAAGCTACAATAGTAACAAGATGGTTATGAGCTCACAGATATTATTATTATTTTAGTTTAGTCTAAGCCCCTCCCTTAATAAGTTTCATAGCAACACAAAGTCTCCAATATATTTTGCCAGCCACATCTTAAGAAAGTGCACAGCCACCTGCTCAAGAGACATATATTTAATAACATATAACAAACAGAGCCACCTTCTCACAAGTGGGGGGGGAATTATATCTGTTACGAGATTGTACTGGTTGTAGGCAGAGAAGAGATGCATTTATTCTTTCAGAATAAATCAAACTCTTACAAAATGGAAATAGATTGAAACAAGATCAGTGGTGGGATTCAATTTTTTTTACTACTGGTTCCGTGGGCATGGCTTGGTGGGCATGGCAGGGGAAGGTTACTGTAAGATCTCCAATCAGAGATGGTATTTACCAGTTCTCCGAACTACTCAAAATTTCCACTCCCGGTTCTCCAGAACTGGCCAGAACCTGCTGAATACCACCTCTGAACAAGACATTTCCCCCCCTACACACACAAAAAAAACACACCACAGTATTGTCCTCTTTATCAATCTTGTAGATAAATTCTTTTTTTTAAAAAAAAAAACTTGAATTATAGGGTTGCTGACTTGAGAACAGCCCTTAAGATTTAAAGGCTATTTGGAGCAAGAAATTCCAATGCCAGATAGGATATTCAAAATATTTATTTTGCTGTCAGCATCCAGTGGTTCTGGCTAACATTTCATAGCAGCCTTTCCATACTGGCTTTTAAGAAGCAGAAATTGAAAAGATTTTTCAGAAGAAGCTTTTAATGCACCATGTTTTCCTTTAAAAGCATTTTGCATGAAGGATTTATGGAAACCTTTTTTGGCATTCCGCCCTTCCTTGCTCTTGGTGTAATACTGATAAACTTTTCTACCTGAACATCTCCCCCCCCCCCCCCAATTTCAATACTGCTCTGGAATAAAATTATGTCAAAGCAAAGTTCTTTTAGGATGCTTTTAACACAGCAGGACTAAGGCTTTTAACACAATGGGACTAAGCTAGATAGACTGGTCTTTAAAAGAAAGTAAACATGCATGACAAATGTAGATCATGCTCCAACATTCAATCATCCAATTTTTTTCTTGACACACTTCTCATCAAGCCTTCAGTGAAACACTGTGCTAGAAGTTTCAATCACAGACATGGTTACTTTCTCTTAAGAACACTGCTTGTTCTCTTGGGCATACAAGAAAACTGCTTATAGAAATTCAGCTGGGTGACTTTTTCATATAAACTAAGCTAATCCATAACTTGTGGTCACAACAGGGATGAGAGTTTCTATTGCTAAGCGAGATGGTTATTAAGTAAGTCACCCCCAATTTTATAACCATTTTTTGTCATGGGTGTTAAGTGAATCACTGCAGTGATTTTGGAAAGATGAATTGTATGTTTAGTACCCTGTTTCTCCAACAATACGGCCTCCCCGAACAGGAAGTCCCAGCAAGTTTTATAGGCATGAAATGAAATTAAGCCCCTCCCCCCAAATTAAGGCCTATATTAAAACATGCGAAATGGTGGGGAATGGTGGGGGGGATTGCCGTTAGGAAGTACTTTTGTTGCACACCCGGATATGGTGCCGCCTGCATTGACCCCAATATGAAGTACCCCACCAATGCCAAGGTCAACATCCAAGCCGTCACTGTCTGCCTGCCTGAAGATGCAAGAGGGGGGAATTAAGTCACCCCCGAAAAGACGGCTGAGCCATTTTTTGGGGACTCAAAAAAAAATAAGACCCGGCCTTATTATATGAGAAACATGGTAGTTTTTTCATCCACCATCAATAATCTCCTTTCTCAACGTATAATTCATTTTTCTACCAATTTCTCAGAGAGACCTACACTTTTATTTTATTTATTTATTTGATTTGATTGGTCAATCACTTACAAGATAATAGGTATAAGTATAAACATGAATAAGAATACAGGAAATAGGTACAAATACATGGGAACAATTGGACAGGGATGGGAGGCATGATGGTGCACTTATGCATTCCCCTTACAGACCTCTTAGGAATGGGGTGAGGTCAATAGTGGTTTGTTTGAGATTAAAGGAATGGAGGTTTGAGAATGTAACAAGAGAGTCAGGTAGTGCATTCCAGCCATTGACCATTCTGTTGCTGAAGTCGTACTTTCTGCAATCAAGTTTGGAGCGATTAATATTGAGTTTGTATCTGTTGTGTGCTCTTGTATTGTTGCGTTTGAAGCTGAAGTAGTCATTGACTTGTAGGACATTGTAGCAGATAATTTTGTGCACTTAAGTCCAAATGTAGGTGGCGTAGTTCAAGATTGTCCAAGCCCAAAATTTCAAGCCTGATGGTATAGGGTATTCTGTTGTGAGCACAGAAGTGTAGTACTCTTCTTGTGAAATACCTCTGGACTCGCCCAATTGTATTAATGTCCGGTATACAGTGCAGATTCCAGACAAATGAGCTGTATTTGAGTATTGGTCTAGCAAAGGTTTTGAATGCCCTAGTTAGAAATTCAATATTTCCAGAGGAGAAATTTCATAAGATTAGATTTACAACTCTTAATGCCTTTTTGGAAATGCTGTTACAGTGAGTTTTAGTGCTTAGATAATTAGATATGAATATTCCTAGGTCCTTGACAGAGTGAGGATTATCAATGAGATCATATCTGCCTAGTTTGTATTTGGTGAACTGATTTTTTTTTACCAATGTGTAGGACAGAGCATTTGTTGGTCGAGATTTGGAGTTGCCAAATGTTTGACCATTCAGACACATAATCAAGGTCACTTTGAAGAACAGTAGCATTGTCAGTGGTGTTGAATAGTTTTATATCATCTGCGAAGAGGACACAGTTGCTAATAAGGTGATCGCAAAGGTCATTTATATAGAGTATAAAGAGTGTGGGTCTTCAAATGCTGCCTTGGGGGACACCACTGTTGACTGGAGCAGGATTTGATATAGCACTGCCTCTTTTTACTATTTGTTGCCTGTTTGATAGGAATACAGTAATCCACTCATGAAGGGATCCGGAAATACTGTAAGAGTTTAGTTTTAACAGTAGTTTGTCATAAACTACTGAATCAAAGGCTTTGTAAAAGTCTATGTAAATTTCGTCTATTGCTTTACCCTGGTCAAGTAGAGTAGTCCATATTTTTTTGCAGTGAGGGAGTTTTAGGTTGTACATTGTGTTAGTCCTTACCGTACAGTTGCATCATTTTATGATACCTATTTGTTCTTAACGATTTGCAAGAGTTACAAAAGTTCTTTTTCAAGAGGCAACTAGACTTTCTGGTTTTTCTTTGAAGACGTTTCACTTCTCATCCAAGAAGCTTCTTCAATTCTGAGGCTTGTTTTCAGCTCAGAACTGAAGAAACTTCTTGGTTGAGAAGTGAAACATCTTCAACTAAAAACCAGAAAGTCCTTTTGCCTCTTGAAAAAGCACCTTTGGGACAACCATGACCTGGATGACTGAGAATCTCCATAGACAAGAAGTACAAAAGTTCATTAGAAAGGACAAATGTTAATTGCTTCCTTCTTCTGAACATGACAAATTCCTTTATATATATATGTATATATTTTAGCCCCCCACCCCCACCCCAAAAAAATATTGGCCTAAAATGTATCCAGCATATGCTTAGCATGAAAATGTATAGAACTTCCTTGCTAAAATAAATCAAGCAAGAATGCTACCCCAAAAAAGTCTATTTTGACGTTTCATGTTTAGCCGAATTCTATTTCTGCAATGGCAATCACTGTCTCTTAAATACAAATTAACAGCACACCATCTGTCAAGTGTTTAGATAATCACTGGGTGTAAAGCACAGTATGGTTATTTGAACATGATTTGACAAAAAAGAAAATGAACACTACTTAATTTGGACTACAAAAACTGTGACCTCATCAATGGCAAGGCATTCTTCTTCTACATTTTGGCTTTAAGAGTACAATGATTTTATGCTTAGGCAATACCATTAGTCATTCAACAAAATGCCTGAAATTATGTTAAACTGCAATATTGACTTAATCATGCAATATTTTGAACAGATCTTTTGATAATCATTTATGCCTTGATGAAGTTTACTGTTCTGATACTTACAATGTTGGGGGAGGGAAATCATAAGCTATACTGAAATGGAGGATGACTCCAAATGTTTTAAGTCTGAAACAGACCATGAACTTCCTCCAACATCACACAAATACATTTCTTTTCATGCACTCCGATCCATTTCTCCAGCTCCATCTACTAAGAATTTCCAGTGCTCCTTTGCAAAATCAAGAGAACACTCAGGCAGGTGAAGCGAAGACAGGAAATCTGTTCGGTGGTGATATGATAGTCCATTTCCAGACAGTTATGATCGCCTATGCCCTTGTAAATGTCTATATGTAGCATACACTCAAGCAGAGAAAAGTAATATAGGAGTTAATTCTCAGACTGAAAATAATTCAAGCAACTTCTTCTTTCTCCAGGGAGAGACTAGCTAGCTTTCCGGTGCCATGTACTGTTACAAGAAAAAGGCTCAAAAAGAGTCCAATCAAATGAACACTGAGAAATATAAGCTAGAAATTAAAAACAATCGCTTGTTGGAATTCTTGCAATACTGCTACTTTCCCTTTGGTAAAGCAAACTTTGCTAAAAAGAGAGGGGTTTATGCTTGAGAGACTTATGGTTCAAAATAATCCGAACCTCAACTTTCATACATCTGACAAGCCAAACCTACACAGATAGTCCTTCATTTACAACCTTTCGTTTAGTGATTTTTGAAAGTTACAATGGCACTGAAAAGAAGTGGCTTATGATAATTTTTCACATTTAAGGCCTTTGTAGCATCTCCACAGTCAGGTGATCAAAATTGAGACACTTGGCAATTGGCTCATATTTATGACAGCTGCCGTGTCCCAGCATCTGTGGAACACATTTGTGACCTTGTGACAAGTGAGATTCCAGAAGAGATTGGACTGCAATTTGTCAGAAATGGTGTAGGGTCTCCTGCTTGGGTGGGGAGTTGGACTAGATGACCTGCAAGATCCCTTCCAACTCTGTTAATCTGTAATCTGATGTCAATGGGGAAATGAGATTAATTTAACCACCGTGTTACTGACTTAACAACTGCAATGATTCACTTAACAACTGTAGGCAAAACACTGGCTAACAAGAAAGATCATACCATGGGGCAAAACTCATTTAACAACTGTCTCATTTAGCAACAGAAATTTTGGGATCAGTTGTGCTCATAAGGCAGGGACTACCTGTATTGGTCCCTGTGAAAGAAGGAAGGAAAAATACTGTTCAGGCTGAGATTATCTCTCTGACTGGAATTAATTTCTGAATATCTTATTTCTGAAACGTGACTTCATGATAAGAATTTATAGACCCTTAAACAGTTGAAGCTTAACAGAAAAGGAAGAGACATCATCGTCTGATTAAACGTAGCAAATGTTGGCTGATTGAGGAAGCTAACTAGGGTCAGCCCTGCTTGGTATTTGAGTGGAGGATCCATGGTTGTAAGCTAGGCCAGGAAACTGGGGGAAAAAAAAAACATTCCAGAAGGAAACAGCAACCCACTTCCACTCCGTTGCCAAGGAAACTGCATGATTGTCCATATGGCCACAGAAGTTAAGGATGACTTGAAGATGATTTTTGCTCATGGAAATAACAAAATGTGTTCTTTCAAAGAAAAATTAAACATATTGTTGCACTCTCTGTTCCTAAAGAAAGTTAAGCACATGACTAAGACTCCATCTCACCAGGAACCTTTTCTGAAGAGAACTTCTGGAAGACTGGCAAGACAGTATGACTTTTCAGAGGAAAAAACAGTTCATTCTGTTCCCACAGTGATTTACTACTCACAAACCCACCTATGATTATCCATTTCACAGTCTAATTAGCCATACACAGAAACACACATCTAACAAAAGCATCATTTTCTACCAATAAAGAAGCTGGAATAGGTTCAGAGAGGTGCTACCAGAATAATAAAGTCTGGAAATAAAGTCTTATAAAAGTGAAGGAACTCTAGCTAGCAAAAAAAGAGAAGAAGTTAAGAAAGGACAATAGAACAAGAACAAGTTCTTTACAATCTTTACAGGCTACTATCCTATCTCACTTTCTTAAAGAACTTGTTCTATATTGAAACTGAAGGGGGGTCAAGGATCAATGAGGTATAGTTAAAAACAAAATGTTTCTGGAAGAATATTAGGAGAAACCCAAAGAGCTGTTCAGCACTGGAACACTCTGTGTAGAATAGTGGTCTTTCCTTTGTTGAAGGTTTCCAAAAAAGCTGGTTGCTTCTCACCTCTTACATCCTTCCAATTCATATACTCCATGGTTTTAATTCTAGTTCATTCATTAATCTACCCAATTAGAAGCTCTGTTCCTTCCACCAGTTTCTTGCCATCAAGTATTCTATCCTAGATACCTGTTTCAAAAAATTATTTCTTCTATGAAATATTTATTTCTTACTCTACCTGCCTTCCCCATTGTGAGTTACTGGCATTTGTTTTACCTCCTCCTAATTATGGATCTGTAAGCTGCTTCTATAAATTAAATCTTTACCCCCTTTCTCTATGGTTCAGAATCCACTGGACATTTCTCTTCTAGGGAAACTTTCACCTGTCGATAGATGATTCTTACTCAGCTAGGTAAATCTTAATATGCATCAGGCAGAAATCCATTGATTGTGTCTGTTGAAAGTGAACATAGATGGATTCGAGGAAAGCAGTATGCCTTACACTGATGCATTTGATATCGATATAACAAATGATGTGGAAAACTGAACTTCTTGGTTGTCTACCTAGATATACATTCCTAACTCAAGGATGAATGGAAAGATCAATGCAAATGGTAGGTGTAAGGACTTGTAAATCCATCATCTCTACAAATACAGTATCGTAATCTAATATTTTAGATTCCTCAATTTTTACAACAGATATTTAAAGCAAGTTCATACTCTTATCTAAACTAACTTTTTATACAATTATTAGCACTCAACATCCCTAGGATTTTACTATTGTTACTGTAGCACTCCTTAATATTCTCATTATTTTATATCAGCCATGTATATTATGCTATTTCTAAACATGATAGGTTTTCAGGATAAATTACACTATCCAAAGGTTTACGGACTAACAACTAGATTGAAAAAGACTTCTTTTTAAGGATGGATAAATTAATGGAAGGATAAGGAAGGTGAAAAGCAAATAGGAGTTGGAATGCAATTAGACTACTGGCATAATTAAGGAGAAATAACCTGCCCACTAATTTATATTTCATTTTGCTTATGCAGCATCTATATTTTGTATTAACTTTCCTATTTACTTTAGAGTCAAGAAAAAGAACAATGAAGTAGCTTGTTACGCTTCTCTAGGAAAAAAGGAATCAGGCTAGGGCCACTGCAGAAAGCTGGCATAGGCATTTTTTCAACAATGCTATTCATTTTCAAAGCTTTAGTTGCACTACCAAAATGCCTCTTTCTATTATAAAGATTGTAAATATCTCAAAGAGATCCTGTAGTAAGTAAACAAGCAAACAAAACCCACAATTTTTGCCAGTTCTGCAACTGCTGCTAAGGAGGAAAAAAAAAACTGTATTTAAATCTAGGCTGAGCAGTATCTACCCAACAGACGGAGGTTTGCAACTGCATTTGACAGTCACAAAAAGGACAAGAGAGTAAGATAAAGTGTAGTTGCCAAGGCAGTGAAAGGTTTCCTCCTTCGCCAAGTATGCACAAATCAGTTTAATGGCACACAAACAACTTTTATTATTGAACCAGCAGTTCTGTGACTATTTTGCTTGCCACATGGAAAATCCATATGGATCCCTTGTTGAAAGCCACAAGGTGTTTGTGCCTTTATGTATGTGAGTGAGTTGGTGTGCATGTGAAGATGGGAGAGAGGCTGAAAATGTCACTGATTCTATTATAAAGACACTCTCTTTAATTTTTACCCTTCATTAGCTCTTGCTAATATAAGAAATGGAAAAAATTAACTTAAACTCTGCATGAGCACTGAAGGTATATCTGCACTTACTAGATAACCCTCATGCAGTATTTTGCTGAATGTGCAAACAGCTTCTGTGCAAAAAGAAAAAGGCCACTTTGCACATATAGAGGTTTTACATGTATGCATGAAAGCCCATGAAAACAAGATCCCTGACAGCTCAACATTCTTACTTCACTCTCTGGGCACAATGAGAATATATCTGCTGAACAAAACTCTGCATTGGTGACAGGAAGAGCATCTGGCCTGTAAACATTCTGCTAGCTCTGTTTAATTGCCCAGACTCCACCCCATAAGGGATTATGGGGTCATTAAAAGATGATGACAACAGAACTCCGTTCCTGCTATTGTGCTGATTTTCCAGTCTCTTACTCTTAATTAATGAAGCAAGATTAATTAATTAAGCAAGATTGTAAACCCCAAAACAGAGAGAGTCCCTTTCTTTTGCCTGACTCTTCCCACCCTACCACAAAGCAGAGAGTAGAGAAGGATTTCAAGAGAGTAAGCTGTCTGCTCTTCTATACATTGAAAACAGTGAAATTGTTGCAAAGAGTTAAGCCCCTGTCACACAGTACCAACTGATGGAAAGTGGATGTAAAACGGAGAGAAACACGTGCCATCTGTTGGTTAACGCGATGCTTCCATTCTGTACTCAGTGCCTCCGTTTTTCATCCTCTCTATCTGTCCAGCATCCGTCGACTGACATTTCACCCGCTCAAAAGGTTTTGAGCTGAACAAACCTTTTTGAGCAGAAAAGGTATCCAATGCGTCCATTCTGCATCACCTACGCATACAGGGAACATCCATTATACATCCATCGTCATCAGTTAAGCGACCACTATATCCGCTAGGCATCCGCACAACTCGCATCCGCTCCAGCGGAAAACGGACATAGGGACGAAGCGAAATGGACGTGGAATGGACACGCAGTGTTAGTAGCACGGACGTAGAAAGGATGAAAGTGGATGCAGCTCGCACACAAAGCATTAAAATGGAAAAAACGTTCGTATAGGGGATGGATCTCAGATATTTAGGATGTCTGCAGGATGCTTAGAGGATGCAAAAGGACACCTAGTGGAAAACTTACATTTCCTATAAAAAGGGGGAGAAATCACCTGAATCTCACTTTCAGTCCAGCAGCCCTGCTGTGCAGACCTCTTCATCCTTCATCTAGCTCTTGCTCTTCCACAGCATCCAGTCATCTCCACCATGGATCATCACACACTCCATTTGGTAGCCACCATCGTTCTACAACAGTGCGAAGCCATTCACAGGCTCTTTCACCTGTTCTACCCGAAGAAAAGGAGGCGGCCAAGAAGTGTCTGGGTCTGAAGATGGTTCGCCAGAAGAGCAGAGTACGGACTGTATAACAAGCTGATGGTGGAACTGAGGAACAAAGACCCTCGTACATTCCAGAACTTCATGAGGATGCCGCCAGCCATGTTTGACGAAGTTGTGCAGCGGCTGACACCCAGGTTGACCAAGGCAAACACTAACTTCCGGCCCAGTCTGGAACCTGGACTGAAGGTGGCACTGACTCTGTGCCACCTGGCCTCCGGGACCACGTACAGGAGCATGCAGTACGGCTGGAGGGTGCGACACAACACCATCAGCATTGTGGTCAGAGAAGTGGTGCAGGCCATCATCGAAGAATACCTGGAGGAGCTCCTCCAGTGCCCCTCCACTGAAGAAGACTGGAAGAAAGTTGCAGAGCAGTGGTATCAGAAGTGGAACTTCCCACACACCGTTGAAGACATAGATGGGAAGCATGTGGCCTGCAAAGCTCCAGCCAACTCAGGGTCCACTTATCACAACTACAAGAGCTTCTTCAGCATCGTCCTCTTCGCCATGGTCGATGCTGACTACAAGTTCATGTACATCGATGCTTCAGGCAACGGCTCATCTTCAGATGCCCAAGTATACAACGCCAGTGACCTCAAGGAGGGGCTGGAACGCAACCTCATCATGGGCTTCCCAGATCCAGACTCCCTGCCCAACGACACACAAGATATGCCCTACTTCATCGTGGGTGATGACGACTTCTCCCTCAGAGCCTACCTTCCAGATGCCTCACCTGTGAAGAGAGGATCTTCAACTACATGCTATCCAGGGCAGGGCGGGTGGTGGAGAACGCCTTTGGCATCCTGGCCAACAGGTTCCAGGTACTTCGCACCACCATGCAGCATCGCCCACAGATTGTGAGGAACATTGTGGAAGCTTGCTGCATCCTGCACAATCTCATGCGCACTCGCTACCCAGTGTTGCAGAACAGGCTCGTGGACCACCAACAAGGCATGGGACATGGAGCCTGGTGAATGGGGGCAAGGGCAAAACCTGATAGATACTGTGGATGTGCAAGGCACCAACAGAGCTTCATGTGAAGGGAAGAAGCAGCGCAACCTCCTGAAACACTGCTGCAACTCCCCAGCTGGAGCAGTGGAGTTGCAAGACAGGATGGTAGATGCTTAATGGATGCTTTCTTCAGCCTGTCTCATCACACAGATGAGATTGTGCCATGTATGTTGAGTGGCCCTACAATTAACAGGGCATTTAATAAAGAGTTGTGTTTATGTTAAAATGTGTGGATGAATGATTAAATTGTTATTGATAATAAAGGGCTATTGGTGTGGCAACTGGGAGGGTGGACCATACGGTCCCACTATGCTTGCACTGGAGTTTTATCTACCCCACAGCTATTACCCATCCCACAGGTATCCCTGTCCATCCCACAGCTATTACCCATCCCACAGGTATCCCTGCCCATCCCACAGCTATTACTGCCCATCCCACAGCTGCCCATCCCACAGCTATCCCAGAGGTATCTCTGCCCATCCCACAGCTATTACCCATCCTACAGGTATCCCTGCCCATCCCACAGCTATTACCCATCCCACAGGTATCCCTGCCCATCCCACAGCTATTACCCATCCCACAGCTATCCTTACCCATCCCACAAGCATGCAAAGGCTTAAACCTTTTCTAAAAGTTTCCACCAAGACTTTATTGACTAAAAGAACTGAAGCAAGTATGTAAAGCAAAGATAAACTTTATTAATAACAAACTGTAAAAGCAAAATGTCCCAAGTAAAGTGTCTCAAGCAAAGATAAAGCCAACAGGTAACAATTCAGTCTCTGGCACTCTTCTCAGTCACTCTGAGGCATGCCCATGGTCTCAGGTGGAAAGGGTCCAGGGACTGTGGAGGTGGCAGTGGCTGGAGTGCTGGTCTGAGGCACCATTGGGGTGCCTGGCCCCAAGAGGACAACAGGGGTTGGTGTGTGGAGGAAGCTCTCAGAGAACTGGCTCAGTCCTGTGATGTTGAGAGCCCCTTCCTCCAGGAAATGGAGTGTCAGTCCCAAGACCGATGACAGATGTTCTGAGGCCGGGCTTGGCTGTGGGGTGGAGGAAGGAGTGTAGTGGGGCTGTCTGGTCTGCAGGTGAGTGAGGTGAGGCATTGGTGGCATCTGTGGGGTGGGTGGCATCTGTGGCATCGGTGGCATCGGTGGCATCAGTGACATTGGTGGAATCAGTGGCATTGGTGGCACTGGTGGCATATGATGAATCTGTGCCTGGACTGGGAAGGGCTGCCTGTGCTGCTGGAGCTCCTGGTAGCCATAGCCTTGGTAGGTGAAGGCCTGTGGAAAGCCTTGGAAGGGCAGTGACATCACCTGGGGTGGAGGAGCAGACCTGGACTGGGTTGAAGCAGGTTCAGCTGGGTCTGGAGGGTTGTGCAGAAGACCGGTGATCCTGTCCTTGATCACCTGGTACTGTGATTCGGACATGTCCAGGAGGGTCTGGTTGACGTAGGTGAGGAAGGGCTTGCAGTTTGAGGATGGTATGTCGGTGTGTACCAGCTCAGAGGGGAGATCTACGCTGCTTTTGATGGTGTCCCTGATCTCCAGCAGGACAGTGTGGCTCTACCCCTCCGGTCTGGCTCTCTGCCTGCTTTCTGTGGAGGTGGAGCTGGGGGTGGATGTGGGTTGATCTCTGGTGGAAGTGCCCTCTCCTTGCTCCCACTGCGTCAGGGGGTCCTCCTTGCGCTCCGCCATGGGGAGTGCAGCTGTTGGGGGGGTCTCTATCGTGGGACGCTCCACAGATACCTGCTTGGACACAGGAGCTGACTCTTATCCAGAAGAGGACTGGCTCTCTGAGGGCTGCCTGAGAGAGGGTTGTCAGAGGGGCCGCTCCTCGGTGGCGGATCTCACCCTCCAAGAAGCTGCACTTGGCCATCACGTAGGTCTCCCGGTCCGTCAGCTTGACCGTGGCCTGGCCAGATTTCTTGAGGTGTAGCTTCCCGTATCAGGTGTGCATGTGCTTCCACCAGCCGAGGAGGACCTCCGAAGTGTAGCCCAGGCTCTCCGCCTTCTCTCTCCAAGCAGCCTGCTTCCTTTTGGTGTCTTGATAGAGCCTGTGTCCCTTCCACCATAGATACTCATTCTCCCTCAGCCATTCCAGCACCTCATCGCCATGTTCCTCTTCGATGGAGTATTGCCTCCTCTCCCGTTCATGCGTATGCCTCTTCCTCCCTCTGGCAGGGCCATCTGGGCCCTCATCAGAGGGGTTCTAGGGGCTGTTCCACCACACCACCACCACCAGCAGCAGCAACAACAACAATAGCAGCAAAAGCAGGACCAGCAGGACCAGCAGGACCAGCAGGACCAGCAGCACAAGCAGCACCAGCAGGACCAGGATCAGCAGCAGCAGAGTTAGCACCAGCAGCACCAGCAGGACCAGGAGCACCAGCAGCACCAGCAGCACCAGCAGCACCAGCAGCACCAGCAGCACCAGCAGCAGCACCAGCAGAATAAGCACCACAGAAGCACCAGCACCAGGAGCAGCGCCCACAGAGTAAGCACCAGCAGAATTACCAGCACCAGGAGCAGTGCCAGCAGAAGCCCCAGCACCAGCAGAAACAGCCCGAGCAGCAGAAGCCCCAGCAGAAGCAGAGTCAGGGCCAGGGGTTGGGATGGTGGCTCTGTCCTTCTTGCCAGGGATGGCAGCAGATGGCACAGGCTTCCTCTTCTTCCCCATGGTTGTTGGCTGGCTGGAGTTGTGTCTGGCAGCAGGTCTTTCCTCTGAATGGTGACCTGCTTGCGAGCTGCTTCCCTTTTTATCCACGGGGCTGATGCAATGTATCGTCCCCGGATGTGCAGTGAACGCTTTGCATCCGCTAGGCATCCGTTAGGCATCTGCTCGGCTTCTGTGATGCATCCACTTCATCCACTAGGCATCCGCTCTGCATCCGTTCCTTCCGTTGCACGTCCACTTCTCTGGGCTCCCTTAAAAGCCCCACGGACGTGCTATCCGCTTCCATCTGCTTCTATCTGCTAGGCTTCCGTGGAGCATCCACTTAACATCCTGGCTACATCCTCCCCCCGTCCATTTCTTTCCATTGTTGTTCGCTCTGCTTATGCAAATTCGGGGCACTTTTGAGAGCGGATAACAACGGATGGAACATTTTCTCATCCGCTGTGTCCTTTTTACATACGTTTTGAATCCGTCGGCCTATGTGATAGGCCCTTTAGGGCCGTTAGGCAAAGGACAAATTGTCCACATAGACTGTTTGCATTTTTCTTCCACTTCACTAACAGAGTGGAGAGTTTGGAGAGAAAGGTATTTCAAGACAATAAGCTGTTTGCATATTGTGCCTGCAGATCCTATTCTTGGGCTGGTGGCATAATTGCATTGCTTTGAATGTCTACAAGACACCAAGCAGCCACTGACACCATGGAAGTGGTTTGGAGGCAAATAAAAGCCAAACATTTCTTGTCTCCTTCTAGCCAGAAAGCAGGGTAACAGTTCCATGATTTCCCATGTAGCAACTGTTTCACTAAAGGCCTGGTCCCACTGGCCGATGGACGTAAAACGTATGCATGAAGGACACAGCGGACAAGCAAAATTTGGGGAGTGGCTCCATCTGTTGTCATCCGCTTCAAAAAGTGGTGAAAATTTGCATAAACAGAATGGAAAAGAACGGAAAAGAACGGACGTGGGTAGTATGTAGTGGGGATGTTAAATGGATGTTCATAGGAAGCCTCGCGGATGGAAGCGGATGACACCTCTGAAGGGGTTCCGGGGGAGAATTGCGAAGTGGACGCATAGCGAGTGAAGTGGATGCATAACGTACGTCTAAAGGAAAGAAAGGGGATGCCACGGGGATGTATATCAGATGCAAACCATTCACTGCACATCCTTTCTGTTTCCGTGCAACTAACACTGTGTAGACATTCCATGTACCTTTTCTTTCCTCCCTCTTTCCGTTTTCAGCTGCAGTGGATGTGAGTTGCGAGGATGCCCAGAGGATGCAGAGAGGATACAGCAGACATTTAACGGATGATAAACGGACATAGAAAGTTTGTTGCTCATATGTCATGGATTTACATCGTACACGGCGGAAAGTTCATCCGTTCACAAAGTTTTGTGCAGCTCAAAACTTCTTGCACAGATGAAATCGAAGTGGACGGATGCTCCACGGATAGAGCGTATGAAACACGTATGCAATGAGTACACAATGGATGCATAGCATTTTCCAACGGATGGCAAGCTTTTTTAAACATTTTACATCCTCTTTGCATCCGTAAGTGCAGTGGGACAGGGCCTTAAGTTGCAGAGCTGCAGTCCCAAGTATGCTTGTCAACTGAGAACTATCTGTAATGGGAAACAATCTTTTATTTATTTTGGGAGACAAAAGCTTCCAATTCAAAAATATGCTTATGTTTCTACCTGCATGGACAGAGATCATAACTATAATGATGTTTCCCCAGTTTGGCAAGCAAATATATCAGGAATTCTAGGGGTTACATATTTCTCAGCGCTCAAGTACAAGCTTGATTGCAGAAAGAACGACTTCAGCAACAGACTGGTCAATGCCTGGAATGCACTACCTGAGTCTGTTGTTACATCCTCTAACCCTCCACTCCTTTAACCTTAAACTATCCACTATTGACCTCACCCCATTCCTAAGAGGTTTGTAAAGGGCATGCATAAGTACACAATTGTTCTTACCGTCCCTGTCCTATTGTCCCCATTTATTCGTACCTATTTCCTGTATTCTTACTCATGTTTATACTTATACCTATTATCTTGTAAGCGATTGACAAATCAAATCAAATAAAGTAAAATAAAGCTGGTCAAGGCTGAACTAGCAAAAGGAGTGACAGAACCTGGGGGTTGAGTTAAAAGAGGAATCAGCCTAGAATCCCTATTAGATTAAATCCAACCCCCCTCCCCTTTGAATTCAGTTGACTGTTATTTAACTCCAAGCATGTGCTTAAAAGTTAGTTATGAAGATTTCCTGTCCACAAGCATGATTAGCAATAACTCAGTTGAATTGGACTTTCTCATGTAGACCCGGTCTTTCACATCTGACAGCTAGTATCCAACCATGACCAGGATGTTTACGTATTTATTTACCAAATTTATATCACCACTCATCTCATCAAAAAGTAAAATTGGATGGTGTACAACAATCAAATAAAACATTACTATAAAATTTATCTGCACAGAAGATAATTTTTACTATAAAATTTATCTGCACAGTATTTGTAATTGTGCTGAAAAGCTTTTCCAAATCAAAAATCCCTACGGATAATTTGGATTACATTACCAGTAACACTAGACAGTGTCTCCAAAAATGTGGAAGAATCCCATGTTTGTGAGGGGGAATGAATTTCAAATCAGAATAACAGCAGCATACTGGTTAGGATTTCTAGAAACAGGAGTCCTGATATATCTGGAAGACTGAAGTTGAGTGAACAGAGCAATGTTATAACTCACTACAATATATGAGAATACTACACCTAATTGTACAGCACTGTGTTTTCAAAAGTGAACATCTAAGGTGAAAGTCCAGCAACATAAAGTATTGTCTATAGATCTCATTTCTGATGGCTTTGGTCACCAGGATTATCTTGATTTGAGGATAAACCTACCAACCAATGAATCACCAGTCCCATAAAAATATTTCTCAGAACCTGGGAAAGAAGATGATAGTTTGCAAAATAGTTATCAAGTCTGGAACATCTGCACATTCATCCATTATTAGAAAAGTGGGTAGCCACGTACCCACTGCAACAACAGGTGGTTAAAAAGAAGATAAAAAGCCTGTATTCTAATTAACCGAAAAAATAAATGGGTACTGAAGTATACACACTGAGTTTCCAACATCTTTTTAGCATATGCCCCTTGCCACTTTAATAAATTGGTATGTGAGAATGTATTTTCTTGGTGGTAAACATTTGATAATTCCTTTTGTTTCCCCAATTCAGCAAGAGAATTTCCTTTCCCTTCCCTTTCTTCCCTGATTTCTGACCCATGACATGGGCATTTGCAAATGCCAAGGCTCCCTATATGTAAATTTTGAACAAGGATCAAGATAAATAAGACCTTTTGGGGTTCACACTTTGTCAGATCATAACCCTGCTAAGAGCATAGAAAACACACAAAATCAGACCACTGATCCGTTCTACTCAGTAAAGTAAATCGCACATACATGCTAGTTGTTTCTAGTTCTATGGGGCAGTGCTCATGTCCGTTACAAAGCTGAAGAGCCAGCGCTGTCCTGAGACATCGCCATGGTCATGTGGCCGGCATGACTAAACATTGAAGGTGAATGGAATGCTGTTACCTTCTCACCAAAGTGGTCGCTATTTTTCTACTTGCACTTTTATATGCTTTCAAACTGTTAGGTTGGCAGAAGCTGGGACAATAATGGGAGCTCACTCTGTTATATGATGCTAGGGATTTGAACTGCTGAATTGCCGACCTTTCTGATCAACAAGCCTAGCCTCTTAGCCACTGAACCACTGTGTCTCTTTCAAGTACTCTACCATTAATATTCACTGGCAATGGTTCTCCTGGGTTACAAGGAAGAAAGGACAAGGAATGAACCTGAAATTTTTCACGTGCAAATCAGGCGCTCTTCCTATTAAAATGCTTTATCAAAATTCATTCATGGCTCAGGAAGAAGTCTGAAACACTGAATGATGACTTCTCCACACTGCATCCATACAGATACATAGGCAAGCTTCACTTCTGCAACAAAGCATCCATGGAAGTTCATTCCAAGGGGGATTATGGCTGTGAATTTAATTTTGAGATGATTTAATGCCCTTTGAAATAGGCTATAATCTTGAGTGGCCTATTTAAGTAAAGAGCACACAATTGCCTTAGGTTAATGGTGTAGGTATTGATTTGTGGTTTAACTGTGAACGAAATAAACTAATCTGAATTAACAAAATGGGCAGAAGTAAAGGCAAAAGTTTTCAATTCAATATGTTGGGAAGTTTTATTTTAACACACACACATACAAACACACACACAAGCACACACAAATATACAGAAGAAATTAATGGAAAACTACTTTGTACTTGGCAAGTAATTAATCACTTAATTGGAAAACAAATAGAAAGTGCTACTTGCACAATAGAACTGAGATACAAAATGCCAGCTAAGAGACAATGCTGATGTTTTCAGTCTAGCAGTTTTGTGATTAATCAATGACCATCAAAACACTGGCATACATTCAGGTGGAATTCAACATTTACTTCAACCAATGGCACAGTGGCCAGGCGCCATTTGGCTGTATTTTACAGATTTTCTTACAACTCTCTAAAACTATTTCAGCAGAAGCATCATTCAAAGAAGAGAGGAACAATAGGAATCTGTACAAATTGGATAAATACACAGACAAAACATGGAAACATATGTCCTTACAAAACATCAGTACACTGCAATAACTCTTGTCAACTAAAACTGCTAAAATCCCTGCAAAATCTCAGTTTGAGATATGATGTGTCACATCTGGATGAGAAACATGATTTTAAAATAATTAGAAAGTAGATTTTAAATGAATTTAATCTACTTTAAAAGCCATCTATAATAGTGGCCAATTATAACAGGCTATTCGATCTTACATTGCAGGAAATATTATAGTTTGGCTTTACAATAATTTTGAATATAAAAGAGTCTCAATCATGCCCTCTCCAGTCCATGGAAAAACTTCTCTCCATGGAACCGGTCCCTGTTGCCCAAAAGGTCGGGGGCCATTGGTATAGTTTGTTAGATGTCCTCAAATTGAAATGGAGTTGGAGAGCAATGGTGTAGAGGAGAATCGGTAGATTGTGGAAGAAGAAAATCAAGATTGCAGCCATGGTAGTAGTGTCATTGAAATTCCATCTGCTTTGATTGTGTGTTGCACAATACACATCAAATATGGGCAGAGCTTCAAAAACATCACTTCAAGCACCATATTATTTTACCATACATTATGTGCATCTCTGATGGTACACCTTCATCTTCATTGGAGCACATGTCAAATCTCACTTCTCACAAATTTCTATGATAGTATTCTGAATTTATACAAAAAGATGTAAAATAGTGAAACATGATCAACCATCATTTCAATTGGGAAATCTATTAAGATAAATAAAAAAAAATGCGAGAAAAGTCCTGGAAGCTTGATATTCCAACAAAACAGCAATTAACATATACATAGAGATAAACCACATTTACACACCATTCAAAAGAGACTATAAAAAATAGAAAAGCTACAAAGGAAACAAAACAAAACATCCTCTCCAGCAGCCAATACCCAGATAAGTAGGAATTAATAGCAGGCAAACAACCAAGCAGGAAAGAATAGCTAATCAAGGAACTATCAAGGAGAAAAATTAGTAGCAAGCCAACCCCACATTTACTAGCAGTGATTATGTTATCTAGGTGGGTAATGAAACATCTGCAAGCAAACAACCAAGCTCAGAGACCACTGAGGACTCCAAGGTCATAGTACCAGTCTTCTTTTGGTCACATGTCCAAAATCACTTAGAAAATACTATCAGTTCACCTCTGACACACAGAGCCAATGCTCATACCATAATCTTTCATCCTTCAGCTAGCCTGGTGCTTTGACAAATAGAATTCCCAACCAACTCTGATGGAAGTAACAGATGGAAACAGACTAGTCTCCACTGTGATTGTAATTCAACATTGACTTGCTGAATGACTTGCACTCTGACAAGAGTCTGACTCCCACAACTGAAAAGCAGTGACCGTGAAAAAAAGTAAAGCATAATACTTTTTAAAATGTAAAGTACAACTTTTTTTTTGAAGACAAGCCAATGCACAAGATAATCACCAGGGATGATAATGTCCAGGTTCTCCTTATTAATTATCCTGTGGTTTTATAAACATTTATAAAATTGTTTTCTCCCTGAACAATGATGGGCTTAAACTGAAGTCTTACACACTTGGAAAACAAGTCATATTGAGGAAAAATAATTTGGAGGTATTTAGCAATAACAACAGCACTTACACTTACAGTATATACCACCCCAAAGTCCTTTATAGTGCTCTCTGGGTGGCTTACAATGTCAGCACATTGCCTCCAACAATCAATAGAAAGCTGAGTCAACCTTGAGCCAGTGAGGATTGAATGCCAGGCTGTGGGCAGAATTTTATTTGTAATATTCTATTCTAATCACTGCGCCACTAGAGCTCCTTTATTTAGGAAAACCAATCCTTTAAAGTAGGCCAGGTCAGGAAAGAGACACTGAAGCAATTTCAGGAATGGTCCTTTAGTGTTATAGAATACATTAACATAATTTGGAAAACTTATTCAAAATCTTAATTGCCTTCTCTAAGGACAACTACCTAGATCAAGAGTTTGCCTTTCTCTAACCGGGAAAATAACTAACATTTAAATACCCTGGAATTTAAGTTTCATTAAAGATACATCATTCCTGACAAAGACGGAAAAAGCGGCGAATGAAAGTAAAAAGGGAAAGTTTGTTTTTTCTCACTCTCCTTCCTTACAGTGATAGCAAATGAATGGAGAAATCGGAAAAATCCGTTTTGGCATCAGCAGGTAATCCTGAAAATTAAAGCCAAGGAGACAATAAAGATTTCTGAGCATTGGGGGAAAAAAAAACTTTTTTGCTACAAGTGGGAAGGGAGAGGAAAAGAATTAATGTTAAGATTTTGTTGGAGGAGGCTGCTTGGAATTTATAAGAACAGAGCTAAACTGTAACAAGACTTCTAAAAGATATATTTTAATTGGAGCTTTGTAACTGAACTATAACCTCAGGAAGAGAAAGTATAAAAAGAAGAAAGTGCTAAATGAAACAGTCTGTGTGTATTTGGATTGCTTGGTGACTTTGGGACTTTTGGAAATCATTATTTGAAAGACTAAAAACATTTGGGTTGTATAAAAAAAACTTTTCACAATGGCACTACTTGTTGATGAACTGAAAATTGAATTTAAAAAGCTAAAAGAAGAGGAACAAGAAGAGAAGGGCTCTTCTGGATCTGTTTTCCATTTTTTAGAAATGGCGATTTCTACCTACCAGAAACTACAAGAACAAGAAGAATGGGATGAAGAAGAAGCCATCTTTAATGAACAAACAACTTTAGCTGGGGAAGCAAAGGGAAAGAGGGGAAAGAGAATGGAGAATTTAAGACTTAAAAAAACAACCAAAAAAGGGAAAAATAAGGTGAAAAATTGATACAATGTCAGAAAGCAACAGAAAAGAGGAATACAGAAGAAGGTGGAGATTAAGAAGGTGGAGGTTAAGAGACAAGGGGGTAAAAAGGCAGGATTGGAGAAGAAAGGAAGGGTAAAAGGGAAGAGAAGTTACAAAGGTTTAAAACAAGATGTAAAGAAACAAGATTTATTCAGAGATAGTGGGTAAAAATATGATCAAAAAAGAGACTCTGCAAAAGTATATAAGATTATATTGTTGTATTTATATTTGAAATAATGTTAGAAAACTGGATTTAATAATACAGCTTAATTTGCTTTGGATTATTGTTTTAATTATATTATAAACTTATTACTCTTTTTTATTTTATAATTAGTATGTAGCTTCAGAATGAATCAGAATGAAAAGGATATATTATTTTATGTGTTAAATTTAGGGGAAAGATTTAAAGGCATCATACTTCAATCAGTGATTACAGGAGAAATTTTGTGTTAATGAGAAAAGATAATAGAAAATTGAAATATAACAGACAAAAGATATATGCATAATGATTTAAATTGAGATGAAATAAATAAAATAGAATTAAGAGAGTGAAAAGAGGGGAGAAGCTATATAGAAAATGTAGAATGGTAAATAAGATATGAAATGGGATAAAAAGTGAGCATGAATTCGAATTTATGTCTGTACAAAAAGATGTAACCCGGGACTAAGCAGCTTTCCAAAAAGAAGTTTTATGTTTTTATGTTTTGTGTTTTCTTTGTGTATGTTTGTTTATTGAAAATCAATAAATTTTTTATTAAAAAAAAATTAAAAATAAAAGAGTTTGCCTTTCTTTTTCCCAGGGCTAAGCAACTCTTTCCCCTTTAGAATAGAATAACAGAGTTGGAAGGGACCTTGCAGGCAGGAGTGGGATTCTCCCGGTTTGGATCGGTTTGGGCCAACCCCTTGTTCCCACCATCAGCTGGCTCTGAACCGGTTTGCTCCGACAAGCACTCACCCCTGCTGTTTCCTGTGTTTTGTGTCTTTTTGTTAGAGCACAGCTGATTTGCATGGCAGAGCGGTTTCCCGTGCCTCAGTTGTTTTCTTCAGTTGCAGTTGAAGTTGTATTAGCTTTCCTAAATGCAGAGCAAATGCACAAAGTGTACATTTGGCGCGCGTTCACTGAGCTGGTTGTTATACCAGTTGAATCACACTCCTGCTTGGAGGTCTTCTAGTCCAACCCACCTGCCTAGGCAGGAAACCCTACACCATTTCAGACAAATGGTTATCCAAACTCTTCTTAAAAACTTCCAGTGCTGGAGCGTTTACAACTTCTCGAGGTAAGTTGTTCCACTGATAAGGCCAAAATTGAATACCTCTGCACAGACACAGAAGCTGGATTAAAACTACAACTTTCTGCTCCAGGAAGCCAAGTTCATACTTTGCATTACACTACACTTTGGTTTAATTATGGATTTACTGAACTCCCACATAACTCTCAGCCATGAGTCACTGTTTACAAGTGACATTTGCTGGATTTACATGTGATTTTTCAAACAAACCACTCCATAACTTAGTGATTTTAACTTAAGCTCAATAGAATGCCTCAGTAACCAAGAGTTTGTCCATAAGCAAAGATGATGTACAGATAAGTCCTTGACTTATGACCATTCATTTAATGATGGTTCACACAGCACTGAAAAAAGTGATTTATGAATGGTTTTTACAGGACCATTGGAGCATCCCCATAGGCACATGGTTAAAATTTGGGCTCTTGGCAACTGGCATGTATTTTTGATATTTGCACTTTTGCGGGGTCATGTGATCACTTTCCCCCAGCTTCCAACAAAGTCAATGTGGGGAAGCCAGATTCATGTAATGACCACATGATTCACTTAACAGCTGCAGAGATTCACTTAACTATGGCAAAAAAAGTTCATAAAATTGGAGAGACTACACTTAACAACTATCGTGCTTCACAATGAAACATTTTGGGCTCAATTGTCACTGTACGTTGAGGACTGCCCACTGTGCTGTGATTTTGTACAGATAAATGGTTCAAAGCCTCACCCATGGCCCTGCAAAGGGCTTCAATTTTTTTCCCCTCTCATAATATTCTATCATATACACCCCAATAAACCACCGTAAAGTCACTGTGATAAATAGCTCAACCTGGAAAACAAATTTTATCTCTTAATTCTGCCATTCTGCACATCTCTTATCTCTTAATTGTGCCACTTGGAACAAACTATAACATTTAAATTAGGAGGCCCTGGCTGAGCAAAAAGGTCAATCCCAACTGCATTCTGGCTTCCTTCATTTGCAGCTCACCTATTGATTGGGTTCATGTACAGAGGCATTTGCCTAAGGGCGATGTGTGGATTCTTCTTCCCCAGCCACAGAATCATCAGAGAAGCCATAAAGATTGAAAAAAGACCTGAAAGCATGAATAGAAGAGATGATTGTGTGTGTGTATATATATATATACACACACTGTATATATATATATACACACACTGTATATGTATATACATTATATATTGTATATATATATAACAGTATATACTGTATATGTATATACATATATGTATATGTATACATACATATAGCTGTAAGACCCATATCCATACAGAAGCCTGAGGATGGCAGATGAGATTCTGCTGAAACGTTGCTACAACTTTAACAGAACTACAATGACGTGGGATAATACCCGAAGGAAGCTAAACAGCACATATATATATATATATACATATATATATATATGTTTTCTGAGGTTTTCGCGGGTATTTGTATGTGGATCTTTGGTTATTCGGGTTTTCTCCCACGTAGAATTGGAAGTATCTAGGCAATGTTTCGATGAAGTCTCATTCATCATCTTCAGGCTTGTTTCTTCAGCTCTGTGCTTCTCAGAGTAATGTGAGCTTGCAGCTGCTTCTTCCTTTTAACTGCTAGTGGGGGTGTGACTTGATTGGGTGGGG
>BLBF01000003.1:7022264-7038752 GCA_015471245.1 Laticauda colubrina
CTGCCATCATCAGACTTCTGTATGGATGTGGGTCTCACAGCTCCTAGTTTCAAATTTGAGGCTGGCCCATTCTGATTGGCTAGGAGCCTGGGTCTGTGTTCACTGGACTTGGAGTTTGATTGATTGGTGTTTCTGGTTTCTTCTGTCTGTTTTGTGGCTTTGATTGGCTGGCAACACTCTGTTCCTGTGTTGGAGGCTTTCAGTGCAGCTTGGCTTCGTGTGAAAGGATGGCTGCTATTCATTAGCAAGCTAGGTTTCACCTGGGTGCCTGGTGTGGGGGGGTGTTTGAGTTGGAGCTATCACAGGGAGTCTGTTTTTGCCCAGGTGTTTGCCTCACTTGTGGCATGGAGATCTTTCTATTTGAGAGTGCAGGCTTCCAAATGATTGACAGTCTGGTGGAATTATCTCTTCTACTCATCCTTTCAGGTCTTTTTTCAATCTCTATGGCTTCTCTGATGATTCCGTGGTTGGGGTTTTCTATAGTGGCTAAGGTTTTAGTGCCATTGAAGTTGATGTTGTGACCTGTGGTTTTCATGTGTTGGACTAGCGTGGAGGTGTGTTCCAGCTTTTTTACTGCATTTTTGTGTTCATCTAGGCGGGTACTTATTCTTCTATTGGTCTGTCCAATGTATGTGGCCAGGCATGATGTACAGGGAATTTCTTATATGCCTTGGTTTTCCAGGTCAATTTTGTCTTTGGGGTTTCTCAGGATGGCTGCTATTTTTTTATCTGTTTTGAAGGCAGTCTTGATGTGATGCCTGTGTAGTATCTTACTGATTTTATCTGTGGTACCTCTTATGTAGGGCAATACAGCTGTTCCATAGGTCTGCTGATCTTCTAGGTCTCTGTTATCTCTTGGTGTGTTTTTGTGGATCAAGTTGGTGATTTTGTTTTTGTGGAAGCCATTGGCTGTCAATACTTCAGTCAGGGTGCATAGTTCAGTCTTTATATGTGTCTTATCTGCCAGGCGTTTGGTTCTGGTGATTAGTGTTTTCACCACGGAATTTATCTGTGCTGGGTGGTGGTGGGATTGGGTGTTGAGGTAGCGATTGGTGTGTGTTTTCTTTTGTTATATGGTGTGTCCCAGTGTGCCATCTGTTCTTTTGTAGATTGGTACATCTAGGAATGGTAGTTGTTTGTTTATTTCCATTTCCATGGTGAACTTGATTTTGGGGTGTGTGCTTTTTAGGTGTGTTAGGAAATTGTTTAGGTTTTCTTTTCCATGGGGCCAAATCACAAATGTGTCATCGATGTATTTTAGCCATAGTTTGGGTTTGTGGGTGGCATTAGCCAGGGCTCTGGATTCGAATTCTTCCATGAACAGGTTTGCAATGATGGGTGACAGTGGTGATCCCATAGGGGCTCCTTCAATTTGCTTGTATCTTTGTCCTTTGTGTATGAAATATGTGTTGGTTAGGTAGTGTTCTGTTAGTTCCATGAGGTCTTTAGCTGGTTGGTATTTATTTTTGATGATTTCAAGAGTTTCTTTTATTGGGACTTAAGTGAATAGTGAAACCACATCGAAACTTACAAGCAGATCTTCTTGTTCCACGTGTAGATCTTTGATCATTTCTAAGAAGTGGTATGGGTTTTGTACATATGAAGCTGCGGTTTCAGCATGGGGCTGTAGTTGTTTTGCTAAGTATTTCGCTAGGATTTGTAATGGTGCTCCTGTGGAGCTGACTATTGAACTGAGAGGTTTGCCTTCTTTGTGTATTTTTGGGAGGCCGTATAATTTGGGGCATCTAGAAGATTTTTCTCTTGGGATGATTGTCTGTTGGATTTCTTTGCTTATGTGGCTGGTTATAATTTTCTTCTTGGTTAATTTTTCTAGATATGTGGTTGGGTCTGTGTTTATAGGTTTGTATGTGGAGTCTTGGAGTAGGTCTGTCAATTTTGTTTCATAGTCTTTTCTGTCCGTTACTACTGTGGCATTTCCTTTGTCTGCTGGGAGTATTATTGTGCTGTTATCATTTTTCAGGGTTTGTAACACTCTGAATTCATCTTTTTGCAAATTATTTTTGGGTGGTTTCGTTGTGCATAAGATGTGAGTAACCTGGTGTCTTATTCTGTCAGCTTCATCTGTATTTAATTTGGTTAGGCTGGATTCTACTGCACATATGATGGATTTTGTTAGGATTTTTTTCGGTGCTATGGCATAATTGAATCCTTTGGATAGGACATCTGTTTCTGTTTTGTTGAGTTCTCTGTTGGAAACGGATACTGATTGTTTCAGATGTGGTGAGTTGTTGGGGGTTTTCTTGTCATTTTCTAATTTTTTTAGTTTCTTTGAGAGTTTTTCATTTTTGTAAGTGATTTCAGTTTCAGCTCTCCAAGTTGTAAGTTGCTTTATCTTATCCCAAAGTAAAGGATGGATTTTGCTGCTCAATTCCAGGTGTAGTGCTAGCAAATCTTTGTTTAACTGATCTAATTGGAATCTTTTACTGTGAACTTCATTTCTGAGTAAAGCTATCTCTCTTCTTTTCAGGATACGTTTGGTAGCTGCTGTGTTCTTATGAAATGTTAATTTGAAGCAGGTTGGTGTTACATTGTTGTCTCTGCAGCTTCATAGGAATTTTAGGTCACAAAGTATTCCTGCTCTTTTAACTTCCAGCTTCTCCTAGCTTTTGATCTGGCTGTTTATTTCCTCCCCGTAGAGGTCAGATGTTTGTTTTTTTAAGCTTTCACAAAGAAGGCATACCTCTCAGACCCATAGTCAGCTCCATAGGAGCACCATTACAAAACCTAGCTAAATACTCACTAGTCCAACACATGAAAACCACAGGTCACAACATCAACTTCAATGGCACTAAAACCCTAGCCACTATAGAAAACCCCAATCACGGAGCCATAGAGATTGAAAAAAGACCTGAAAGGATTAATAGAAGAGATGATTCCAGCAGACTGTCAATCATTTGGAAACCTGCACTCTCAAATAGAAAGATCTCCACACCACAAGCGAGGAAAACACCTGAGCACAAACAGACTCCCTCTGATGCCTCCAGCTCGAACACCCCCCCCACCAAGCACCCAGATGAAACCTGGCTTCCTAATAGATAGTAGCCGTCCTTTCACATGAAGCCAAGCTGCACTGAAAGCCTCCAACACAGGAACAGAGTGTTGCCAGCCAATCAAAGCCACAAAACAGACAGAAGAAACCAGAAACACCAATCAAACAAACTCCAAGTCCAATAAACACAGACCAAGACTCCCAACCAATCAGGATAGGCTAGCCTCGAATTTAAAACCAACGGCTGTGAGACCCTGACCCACATACAAACTTAATACAGAAGTCTGATGATGGCAGATGAGATTCTGCTGAAACGTCACTACAACTTTAAAAGCACTACAATGACGTGGGATAAATACCCGAAGGAAGCTGAATAGCACAGATTTAAGTACCCATGATAACTTAAAATATATATATATATATATATATATATATATATATATATATATATGTATGTATGTATGTATGTGTATATATATATATATATATATGTGTGTGTGTGTGTGTGTGTGTGTGTGTGTATATACATATATATATGGATCTTTGGTTATTCGGGTTTTCTCCCGCGTAGAATTGGAAGTATCTAGGCAACGTTTCAATGAAGTCTCATTCATCATCTTCAGGCTTGTTTCTTCAGCTCTTTGCTTCTCAGAGTAATGTGAGCTTGCATATATATATGCATATATACATATACTTATATATGTTGTTTAGCTTCCTTCGGGTATTATCCCACGTCATTGTAGTTCTGTTAAAGTTGTAGCAACGTTTCAGCAGAATCTCATCTGCCATCCTCAGGCTTCTGCAGAACTTTAACAGAACTACAATGACGTGGGATAATACCCGAAGGAAGCTAAACAGCACACATGTAAGTACCCGCGAAAGCCTAAGAAAACATATATATATATATATATATATATATATATATATATATATACACATACACACACATATACATATACATACACACACCCCAACGTACATATACACCTTGGAAGTGGAAATGTTTAAAAACAGGACTGAAATTCAAAAAAATTGAGCTATTTATTTACTGATAATATATCTCTGTATGGTTTTTTTCTCTTCTGTTTTTTAAATTGATTAAAATAAAGATAAAATTTTATTTTCGATGAGATAAATAAATATTTTAAAGATAAATAAAAATAAACTTTAAAAACATAAAAGTTTTTAAAGAGAAAAGTAGGATAAATTAATGTTTGTATAAACAAAAACAACATGTTCTCATAAGGATAAACAATTCCAATAGATAGGTATACTATTTTTGGGATCAAAGCAAGCAGGAAGGCTTTGTTCCCCTCTATCATTAGTGACACTGCTTTTATTGTAGGAGATAGAGGCATCTACAAAGCCTACAAAATTTGCCCACCTTGGTTTCCTCTGATACTATTCGTATCCCTTTATGCTGTTCCATTGAATGTCACTTGAATGCCACTTCGGTCTTATGGAACTAATCAGACAGATATCGTAATATTAAGTCCTTCACTTTATTCCCCTACCTTTACTTTTCTTCACTTCTGTTCATCAGGAATGATTGTGATTATGAGCTGCCAATCCACAAATTGCCACCTACATGACCTTCTTATCACATTAGCATTGAATGTGGAAGGTTAAAAGGGACAAGCAGGTCACACTTTTCAGTGGTGGCTCACATATTAAGTAGCAGCAAGTGTGGGAGAAGACTAGAAAACTGGCTTTATTAACTTAAAGATACAGATATGACATTTTTTACTGATACCTGTGCATGATGGCAGCTTCAATTAAATTGGAATAAATTGTGAAATGGGAAAAAAATATCTCGTACAGAGTGCCCTGAATCCAGAAACACCAGTGAAATTCTTCCCTAGCTGAGGCTTTTAACATCTTTGCACATATGATTTGGAGAACACCCTTTGGTATATTTTCATTTTCATCAAGATCCCAAGATTCTTAAGAGAATGTAATAGTCTTTTATATTGGGATATGACTGATAGGTTTGTCCTCTTAAACAAAAAAATAAAAATCCTAAGCCAAAAATTATTAGAAAAATATGAGCATCCCCAGTGGGCTTTTGTGAAATCCAATTAGGAACCCCAACACTCAATTTTGTCAGAAAAGACTCTGACAACCTAATAACCAGATTGTCACTATAGACACTGAAAAATGATCTTGTGTTTTTAAGCAAGAAAAAAAAGTAACACTGTTCTCTGCTGGGCTCTCATAAATCTATTGGTTTGCAGTAGTATTTAAATCTTCCCTTTTCAGCTAACAAGGTTATCTTGGTATTTTCCCCTGTGTAACTTTTCTCACAGCCCAATAAGATGGAGAAGCTCCTTACATCGTATCTGATCCCAAATACCCCAACAATTGCATTTTTCATTAGAGAAATAAAAATATGATCTTTCCACTCCTTTGTTGAGAAACTCTCCTTCAATTTCCCCCCATGGGTTCTCATTCAGTCTTAAAAAAATAATGATTTGCTTTATAAATTTCTCCAAAGAATAAAATAATTTTGATGAAATAATTATAGGTAGTGTGTGGTGCTTTTGCAAAGGTGTCAAAGGGCTGTGTGAAAATGTCTATCATGAAATGTAGTCTGGAGTCCCAGGAAGAAGGTTGGTTGCCTCCCAGAACAAAGGTGGCATTCAGCAGGTTCTGACCAGTTCTGGAGAACCGGAAACGAAAATTTGAAAAGTTCAGAGAATTAGCAAATACCACTTCTAACTGACCCTGCCCCATCTATTCTCTGCCTCCTGAGTCCCAGCTGATGAGCTGGGTTTTCTTTTGTTGCCCTGCACAGGAGAACAGAGCTGAAAAGCAGGTTAGCAAGGCGGGGAGGGAATGGGATTTTGCAGTAACCTTCCCCCTGGAGTGGGGTGGGAATGAAGATTTTATAGTATCCTTCCTCTGCCATGCCCACCAAGCGAGACCCACCAAGCCAGGCCACACCCACCAAGCCACACCCACAGAAGCGGTAGTAAAAAAATTTGAATCCCACCACTCTCCCAGAAGGCAAAGAAGAGGAGGAGCCTGGAATGTCTGATAGGCAAGAAGACAGATCCTCTCCAGCAATTATATCCCCAGTATATCTCTAGGTATGCAGATAGTTGCTTTAATCTGGTACAATTCTGTCTGTAGGTCAGGATTAATAAAGATATTACACAAAAGTAATTCCACATGTCAGTCTTGGGGCCTGATACTATTTTATTCAATGCTATCATCTCCTCAATGGTCTGAAGTTCTCCTGGCTTCCAATAAAATTCAGCAAAGACATCATGAGGAACTTCCATGGTGCTTTTCTCAGATTGGGAATTATGAAAAATCAAATGGCGGAGCCCAACTAGGAAGGTGAGGCTCTTGCTCCTGGAGCACTATCTCCCTATAAAGCCACCACCTGCATCAGAAATCACTTTTAAAGCTGCCGCCTGCACCAGTAACCATGAATAAACCAGAGCCCAAAAAACAAGCCCAAAAACATTAGATTCTGAAGCCGTGGAGCCCTAATAATGCTGGTGGAGCTCCTGCTAACTGATCCGGAGCCTTCCTCTCCTTCCCCAGTGAAGTGAAGCTCTTTCCATCGAGCCCTATTAATCACACTGGTGGAGCTCTTGAACTGAATCACTTGGAGCCAGCGGAGTGCAAACAACATACCTTCATTTAAAACCCTCACACAGCTGATAGTAGTATCTTCCACGCCAGACAACATTTTTCTGTTAATATCCCCCACACAGTTTGCTTGGAGCCACATCAGACAGCTGGCAGGGAGAAACAAGGAGGGAGGAGAAAGCCCTTAGGCTCTTAGAAGCCAAAATTCACCCTGGACGAGTGGTAAAGGCAGAGGAATGCTTTGGTGGTTGTGAGGAGAGGAGAGTCTCCTAAACTGACCCAAAGAAAACCCCTTCATCCAAACTAAAAAGAGAACTGCCAGCATGGCTAAATCAAAGCCAGGAAGGCAGCTGAGACAGAAGTGAAAAGAAAGGAAAGATCTTGTAACAAGGTGCTTAGTAAGAATCACTCCAATTTCTGCAGTGGAATTTTCCTTGGAAAGTGGGACTCAAAGGAGGAAAATAGCTGTAATTAACTATCTGGAGTGACTGTCAGATTTAGTTAAAAAAAAAAAAGATATTACAATTAGAAGTAACTTTAAAAGTAAAGGACAGATTGGATTGGTTAACCCAAATTTCTGGACGGTATTTTTACTACTACTCAAGTTGAAGAACTTTAGGAAACTATTGGAAAACAATTTTATTCAGAGACATATTGATTGTAGTTAAAGTGTTTTAATTCAGGGAGTTTTACTCTCTTTCAAAAGTCCAGCGTGCTTTGAACATCTTGTTACAGCCTATTGTTTACAGAGTAACAGTAGCAGCAATCAGAGTAATAAATTCCTTCCACACAGTAAATCACAGCTGCTAGTAAAACAATTGACCCTTTCTTTGCAGACTCTCAATACTACCTCATTACTTTAATCAAGCACTGATTAATTCATTACCTCAAAACTTACAACTTTTCTACCTCATCACCTATATCAATGATTAGATAATCAATTTCTATAAAATATTTCATTAATGTTTTAATTGATTTATTGTTTTAATTGATTAGTGTGATTAGAGTGTTTAGTGCAAATAGTGTGATTACTGATTCATTTAAAAGATCAAGATTCATGTAATTTACTTGATTGGTAAAATCAGTGATTTAGTGAATGTAATTGAACAGTGTGATTAATGATTAGTATAATTAATTGATTAGTGATTAGTGTAATTAATTGATTAGGCTGATTGTTGCTTAGGAAAATTATTTGACTAGAGAGATTACTGCAATTGATTGATTGGTGTGATATTGGCTATATTGATTACCCAAAATTGTTCCATTAATTAATTTAATCAATGTACCATTAAGGTTAACAAACCTACCATGCCAAGAAAAAAATCCAATGCCAAACCACAACCTAAAGAGAAAGTAATCCCCACCAATGAACCACAAGACACCTGCACATGCCTTAAATGTTACAAAACTCTAAAGGATAATGAAAACTCTATCAAATGTTCTCCATGTAACAAATACGCTCATCATGACTGCTTGGGATTACCCGAACAAATGATTCAATACCTAGAATCATCCAATGAGTTTCCATATCTCTGCAAATCATGCAGACCCAAGCTGGATCTGTTGGAAAGAGTTGATACCATTGAAACACGAATAACATCCATTGACACCATAGTAGCATCCCTGGACACCTTAAAAGAAAGATTATCCAACCTTGAAAAAAAAAAAACCACGATGCAAAAACCTGAACATCCAATAGCTACAAATCACATCTCTACCCAACGACCAAAACCCAATCCACAACCCAATCCATAAAAAAACATAAGCCAGATAAATAATGGTATCCCAATCCTCATCAGAGAAGCTATTGAGCATGAATGGAAACATCCAAATGCCATCTTATTTGGTCTACAGGACATCAATGATAATGATGACATCACAACTGTCCGAAGCATAATCAGTATTGATGACATCACAACTGTCCGAAACATCATCAGTGATTATCAAGCATCAACCATCTCCCCTGATGAAATACTTGACATTTCCCGCATTGGCCGAGAGCTCAAAAACAGAGACGGCTCTGTGGCCCCACGCTTCTGCAGGGTCATTTGCAAAAATGAATCAAGCAAACGTAAATTCATTTATACTATAAATTCACTTGCCAAAACCAACACCAACCATAAGAACCTCCATTGTCACCCTGACCTAACCATACAGCAATGTGCCTGCTCCCGTGTACTCCGCACTGAACTCAAAAAACATCTAGACAATGGAGAGAAGGACCTGTACATTGACTACCATGCCGACTGTATCAAAAGTAAGTCACACAACCCGCAACACAGCTTTAACCTTCAACCACAACCCTACCTCAACCAATCCATCATCACCCAAGACTAGGCCCGCACACCCCCAATTACCTCAATTCCAACCACAGCTGGCCTGAAATGCAAGCTACTCAATGCAAGAAGCCTTGTGAATAAAATACCTGAATTTCTCCTCTTACTAAATATGGCTAAATTCGACATCATATTTGTCTGTGAAACATGGCTCAATGCATCTCTCCCTGACTCCATTACCACAGTAAGAGACTGTCATGTTTACCAATCAGATTGTGAAATTCGTAGAGGAGGTGGTGTTGCTATCTTCTATAAAAAGTCCTTACATCTAAAAAACATCCAAGTTACCCAAGAGCTTGCTATTCCTGAGACCATGATCTGTGAACTATCCTTAAATATCACATTTTGATTCTTACTATATTACAGAGCACCTGATTATGACATTGAATATGTAAACAAGCTAAATACACTACTCACATGGGCAGCATCCTGCCCACACACTTTTATCTTTCTTGGTGACTTCAATCTGCCTCATATTGACTGGAACCTAAATGAATGTACACCTGAACCCATACATGCAATCTTCGACAATGCAATTACAAATCTGGGACTGGAACAACTAGTAACCAACAACACAAGACTAAACAACAGCCTCGATCTCATCTTCTGCAATAGTTTGAATTTAATTTATGGAATACAAACCAAAGAACCCTTTTCCAGCAGTGACCACAATATGATTGACTTTGGTCTCAACATACGGCCACACAAAAATCATCACAATGATGTAATCCCCAATGATAACTTCAAAAAAGGCAACTATTATCTTATAGACAACGATCTCTCTTCCCTTGATTGGCAGTCTCTATTCACTGGATGCAATACTGTTGAAAACCATTACAACATATTTTTACTTGAAGTCAAAAGAGTCATCAAACGATATGTACCAACAACAATTCCCAAAGGAAAAAAAAAACCAGATTACCCATAACAATAAGGAAACTTCAATCCAAAAAGAGATCACTCTGGCGGAAAAACAAATCTGGTCATGTTGCCAATTTCAAAAGCCCATACAAAAATTTATGCCACCAGATAAAGACTGAATGCATCAATTATCACATTAAACAAGAGGAAAACCATCTATGCACCAATTCCACCCGCACTTTTTACAATTTTGTAAACAACAAACTAAAAGACTCAAGGTCCATCCCACCCCTGATGGGACCGAATGGTAAAGACTGCAATGACGACACCATTAAAACCAACATCTTTAATACATTCTTCGGCTCCGTATTTGTAAACAGCAATAGATCATGTCCAGTATTTCCTAGCTGAACCACATACAACTACAATGATCTAATACATATTGATTTTAAAGATGACAATGTTGAAAAAGCACTACGCAATTTAAAACCATCTCTATCTATTGGACCAAACGGAATATGCTTACTTCTTAAAAAAGCTATCCACTGCCATAGCCAAACCTCTAAGCATAATTTTTGAAAAATCTTTCAGGATCAGCTCCTTGCTTAACTTATGGTCACAAGCCACGGTCATCCTCATCTTCAAAAAAGGAGACCCCAGCCTAGTTGAAAATTACAGACCAATCTCCTTATGCTGCATCACCTGTAAAGTCATGGAATCAATTATTAACCAATCCATTATCCTCCACTTAGAGACAAACAACCTACTCTCCAATAAACAATTTGATTTCAGGAAAAAATCTATCCTGTAATCTGCAACTCTTACACTGCAAAAACATATGGACTACACAACTCGATCAGGGCAGAGCAATAGACGCAATCTACATAGACTTCTGTAAAGCCTTTGATTTTGTGGTTCATGAGAAACTACGCCTAAAACTAAAATCTTATGCTATCTCTGGACACCTGCATAACTGGATAGAAGCATTCCTGTCAAACAGACAACAAATGGTCAAAATTGGGAGGGTCCTATCAAATTCTGTATCTGTCAACAGTGGTGTCCCCCAAGGCAGTGTTTTAGAACCAACTCTCTTCATACTCTACATAAATGACCTCTGTGATCATATTAAGAGCAACTGCGTTCTTTTCACTGATGATGTAAAACTGTTCAATACCACAGACAATACTGCTACCCTTCAAAAAGATCTTGACTATGTATCAGAATGGTCAAACAAATGGCAACTTCAACTCTCAACAAATAAATGCTGTCTTACATATTGGCAAAAAAAATAACAATCAGAAAATAAAATACAAGCTGAATAGTCAAGATCTTGTTGATGATCCAAGCTCTGTAAAGGACCTTGGAATATTCATCTCTAATGATCTAAGTGCTAAAGCCCACTGTAACTACATAGCCAAAAAGGCATTAAGAGTTGTTAACCAAATTCTTCGCAGCTTTTTCTCTGGTAAAGGCCCTGTCACACTGGCCATCTTCTGCTGGTGCTTACTCTGCTGTAGCTGCTCCTCGTACTGCTCGTCCTGCTCGTGCTCCTGGTCTTGCTTGTCCTGCTGGTCCTGCTCGTGCTCCTGGTCTTGCTCGTGCTCCTGGTCCTGCTGGTGCTCCTGGTCCTGCTGGTGCTCCTGGTCCTGCTGGTGCTCCTGGTCCTGCTGGTGCTCCTGGTGCTGCTGGCGCTGCTGGTGCTTACTCTGCTGCTGCTGATGATGATGATAATGATGATCCTGCTGGTGCTGCTGCTGCTGATGATGATGATCCTGCTGGTACTGCTGCTGCTGGTGGTGTGGAGGAGAAGCCCCTACAACCTGGAAGCTCCTCTGATGAGGGTCCATGTGGTCCTGCCAAAGGGAGGAAGAGGCATACGCAAGAACGGGAGAGGAGGCAATACAACATCGAGGAGGAATATGAGGATGAGGTGACTATCTATGGCGGAAGAGACAAAGGCTCTACAGGGACACCAAAAGGATGCAGGCTGCTTGGAGAGAAAAGATGGAGAGCCTGGGTGGCTACACTTCGGAGGTGCTCCTCGGCTGGTGGAAGCACATGCACACCTGGTACGGGAAGCTGCACATCAAGAAATCTGGCCAGGCCGCGGTCAAGCTGACGGACAGAGAGACCTACGTCATGGCCATGTGCAGCTTCCTGGAGGGTGAGATCAGCCACCAAGGAGCAGCCCCTCTCACAACCCTCTCTCTCAGACAGCCTGCTGAGAGCCAGTCCTCTTCCGGCCGAGAGTCAGTTCCTGTCTCCAGGCAGGTGTCTGTGGAGCGTGCCACGACGGAGAACCCACGGACAGCTGTTGTAACCGTGGCGGAGCATGTGGAGGACTCCCTGGTGCAGTGGGAGAAAGGAGATGGCACTTCCACCACAGTCCTACCCGCATCCACCCCTAGCTCCACCTCCACAGAAAGGCAGAGAGCCAGACAGGAGGGGCAGAGCCACATTATCCTGCTGGAGATAAGAGACACCATCAGAAGCAGCGTAGATCTCCTCTCTCAGCTGGTCCACACCGACTCCTCATCCTCCAATCGCAAGCCCTTCCTCACCTATGTCAACCAGACTCTCATGGACATGGCGGAACCCCAGTACCAGGTGGTGAAGGACCGGATCACCGATCTGCTTCACAACCCTCCAGATTCAGATGAACCTGCTCCCACCCAGTCCAGGTCTGCTCCTCCACCCCAGGTGATGTCCCTCCCATTCCAAAGCTTTCCACAGGCCCTCACCAACCAGATCTACGGCTACCATGAGGTCCAGCAGCACAGGCAGCAGCCCTTCCCAGTCCAGGCACAGACACATCGGACGCCACCGTTCCCACCAGTTCCACTGATGCCACTGATGCCACCGACACCACCGATGCCATCCACATCACCGATGCCACCCACGCCAGTCCTCACACAGCTGCAGACCAGACATCCCCACGACACTGCTCCTTCCTCCACCCCACAGCCAAGCCCGGCCTCAGTACATCTGTCGTCGGTACTGGGGCTGACACCCCATGTCATGGAGGAAGGAGCTCTCAACATCACTGGGCTGAGCCAGCTGTCTGAGAACTTCCTCAGCACACCGTCACCTGTTGTCCTCTCGGGGCCAGGCACCCCAGTGACGCTTCAGACCAGCACTCCAGCAGCAGCCACCTCCACAGCACCTGGACCCTTCACCCCTGAGACTGGGCACACTTCTGAGTGACAGAGAAGAGTGCCAGAGACTGGGTGGCTACCTGTTGACTTTATTTGGACACTTGACTTGGGTCGTTTTTCTTTTACAGCTTGTTATTAATAAAGATTATCTTTGCTTCACACACTTGCTTCATTTATTTTTGTAAATAAAGTCTTGGTGGAAACTTTTAGAAATGGTTAAAGCCTTTGCATGCTTGTGGGATGGGTAAGGACAGCAGTGGGGTGGGCAGGGATACCTGTGGGATGGGTAATAGCTGTGGGATAGATAAACCTCCAGTGCAAGCATAGTGGGACTGTATGGTCCACCCTCCCAGGTGCCACACCTTTGGCCCTTTATTATCAATAATAATGTAATCATTCATCCACACATGTCAACACAAACACAACTCTTTATTAAACACCCTGTTCATTGTAGGCCCACCCAACATACTTGGCCCAATCTCATCAGTGTGATGAGACAGGCTGAAGGAAGCACCCATTTATCATCTATCATCCTGTCTTGCCACTCCACTGCTCCAGCTGGGGAGTTGCAGCAGTGTTTCAGGAGGTTGCGCTGCTTCTTCCCTTCACATGAGGCTCTGTTGGGGCCTTGCACATCCTCAGTGTCTATCAGGTTTCGCCCTTGCCTCCATTCCCCAGGCTCCATGTCCCCATTGCCTTGTTGGCGGTCCACGACTGGGTAGTGGGTGCGCATGAGATTGTGCAGGATGCAGAAAGCTTCCACGATCCTCCTCACGGTCTCTGGGCGATGCTGCATGGTGGTGAGAAGTTCCTGGAACCTGTTGGCCAGGATGCCAAAGGCATTCTCCACCACCCGCCTTGCCCTGGACAGTCTGTAGTTGAAGATCCTCTCTTCACGGGTGAGGCATCTGGAAGTGTATGGCTTCATGAGGTAGGTTCTGAGGGAGAAGGCATCATCCCCCATGATGAAGTAGGGCACATCTTGCGTGTCGTTGGGCAGGGGGTCTGGATCTGGGAAGCCCACGATCAGGTTGCGTTCCAGCCCCTCCTTGAGGTCACTGGCGTTGTATACCTGGGCATCTGAAGATGAGCCGTTGCCTGAAGCATCGATGTACATGAACTTGTAGTCAGCATCGACCATGGCAAAGAGGATGATGCTGAAGAAGCCCTTGTAGTTGAAATAAGTGGACCCCGACTTGGCTGGAGCTTTGTGGGCCACGTGCTTGCCATCTATGGCTCCAACAGTGTGGGGGAAGTTCCACTTCTGATACTCTGCAACTTTCTTCCAGCCTTCTTCAGTGGAGGGGCACTGGAGGAGCTCCTCCAGGTATTCTTTGATGATGGCCTGCACCCCTTCTCTGACCACAATGCTGATGGTGTTGTGTGGCACCCTCCAGCCGTACTGCATGCTCCTGTAGGTAGTCCCTGAGGCCAGGTGGAGCAGAGTCAGTGCCACCTTGAGCCCAGGGTCCAGGCTGGGCCGGAAGTTGGTGTTTGCCTTGGTCAACCTGTGTCTCAGCCACTCCACAACTTCGTCAAACATGGCTGGAGGCATCCTCATGAAGTTCTGGAATGCACGAGGGTCTTCGTTCCTCAGCTCCACCATCAGCTTGTTGTACAGTCCGTTCTCTGCTCTTCTCCCGATCTATCTTTGGACCCAGACGCTTCTTGGCCGCCTCCTTTTCTTCCCATAGTAGAGTTGAAAGAGCCTGTAGATGGCTTTGCACTGTTGCAGAATGATGGTGGCTACCAAAAGGACTGTGTTACGATCCATGGTGGACATGACTGGATGCTGTGGAAGAGCAAGAGGCAGATGAAGGCTGCAGAGGTCTGCACAGCTGGGCTGCTGGGCTGAAAGTGAGATCCAGGTGAGTTGCTCCCCCTTTTTATAGGTAATGTAGATTTTCCACTATGTGTCCTTTTGCATCCTCTAGGCTTCCTCTAGACATCCTTAATATCCAAGATAGGTCCCCTCTGCGAACGTTTTCCGTTTAAAATGCTTTCTTTGCGAGCTGCATCCGCTTTCATCCTTTCTACGTCCATGCTACTAACACTGCGCGTCCATTCCACATCCGTTCTGCTTCCTCCCTGTGTCCGCTTTCTGCTGCCTAGCGGATGTAGCGGACGCGTAACAGATGACAACGGATGCAGAACGGATGTTCCCCATATGCCTAGCGGATGCAGAACGGACGAGTTGGATACATTTTCCGCTCAGAAAGTTTTGAGCAAGCAGCTCAAAACTTTTTGAGCGGATGAAATGTCAATCGATGGATGCTGGATGGACAGAGAGGAGGAAAAACGGATGCAGTGAGTACAAAATGGAAGCATCGCGTTAACCAACGAATGGCAAGTGTTTTTCTCCGTTTTACATCCTCTTTCCATCCGTTGGTGCAGTGTGACAGGGGCTTAATGTCACAGTACTAACTGGAGCATACAAAACATTTGCTTGACCAATACTCAAATACAGCTCATCAGTCTGGAACTCACATTAGGTATCTGATATTAGCACAGTTGAGAAAGTCCAGAAATATTTCACCTGAAGAGTTCTCCACTCCTCTACTCATTGTAGAATACCTTATGCCACCAGACTTCAAATTCTAGATCTAGAAAACCTTGAATTACTCCTTCTTCAGTCTGACCTAAGTATGGTTTATAAAATCATACATTGCAATGTCCTACCTGTCAATGAATACTTCAGCTTCAACCATAACAACACATGAGCACACAATAGATAGGTTAACACACTCAAGGTTAACTGCACCAAATTTGATTTCAGGAAATACGACTTCAGCAACAGAATGGTCAATGTCTGGAATACTCCACCTGACTCTGTAATTTCTTCCCCAAACCACAAAAACCTTTACCTTAGACTGTCTACTATTGACCTCACCCTTTTCCTAAGAGGTCTGTAGGGGGTGTGCATAAGCGCACCAACATGCCTACCGTCCCTGTCCTATTGTTTCTTTTATTTTTCTTATATGTACCCATTTCATGTATTCATAACTATGTATATACTTACACTATTATCTTGTAAGCAATTGACAAATCAAATAAATAAAAAAATAAATAAGATATGCTAACCAAACAATGAAGGGATATTTCTTCAAGCAGCTGCAATCTTCTCCACTTCCAAATGAAATTCATAAGAAATTCTCTAGCATCCTAACAAGAAGATTAAAAAAGGAAGACAAAAACTCTAAAACAGAATTGGAGAAATGGAAAGATGTCATCCCTCAACAGAATGAATAAAATGGACTATTATTATAGAAGGTGACCTGTTGAAAGTTAAGGAATCCCTATGGAATGAAAAGCTATGAAAATAAGCACATGATACTGTTTTAATCCTGGTATGCTGAGGCACAAAAAAACTTAGTGTGTTCACACACAGACTTAAGAGGGGTGGGATGCAAATATTTTGACTACCAGTTCTGTGGGTATGGCTAGGTGGGAGTGGTCATGTGACTGGATGGGCATGGTGGCTTCTTCTTCTTCTTCTTCTTCTTCTTCTTCTTCTTCTTCTTCTTCT
>BLBF01000003.1:7038762-7059986 GCA_015471245.1 Laticauda colubrina
TTCTTCTTCTTCTTCTTCTTCTTCTTCTTCTTCTTCTTCTTCTTCTTTCTTCTTCTTTTTGCAGCAAACCCTCCATGCTCCATTTTTTTTTCCTCCTGGGCCTCAGAGAAGCCTCCTGGGTGAAGCACTAAGACAGCAAAGGAGATCCCGGCACAGCACAGCTGATCGTAGGAACAGCTCATGTTGAGAGAGAAAAAAAAAATATCATAAGAACTGACTGGGTTGGGAGAGGTGGGCAGAGAGTGGTGGGTGCAAAGGGGCAGGGCCAGCCACGAGCATGATTTGCTGGTTCTCCAGAACTGCGTAGAATTGTAACAACTGGTTCTATAGAACCAGTCTGAACTGGTAGAATCCCACCCTTGGACTTAAGTCATGGAAGAACACATGCCCTTTGAGTGCTTGAGAAAGTTGGAAAGTAGAAGAAATCAATAAGTTGATAGGCATTCATCCAACAGTAGGATTATTGTCCAGAATAGTGTTTCATGATTGGCTGGGAAATTCTGGAATTTGAAGCCCAGATATTTTAAGGTTGAAAAGCATTGCTCCAGAAAAAGATATGGATTTGAAATATTCAGATTGCTCCAAAAGGATTCCAATAGATTCTCAAGCATCTTCTCTGTACAAAAGAAACTACCCTGACCCAGTTTAAAGTCAGTACTACAAATATACTCCCAAATGCAAGCAGGACATTGCTTCATCTTCTTTACTCATTCCCTGTCTTACAATGAGTGTTTTGACAAAGGTCAAGTGGCAATCCACATCCAATTTAACAGGTAAGAGGCTATATGACAGCTGTTGCTGCTGCCAAATCAATAAAACAATCCTTTATTTTTCCTCAAATATTTCCGTGTCCAGAAGGTTTTCAAGAAAACAAAAAGAGGCTTATTATGCTCAGTTAACTCTCATTTCTTGATATCTGCATCAATGGAGGGAAAGTGTAAAAGAATGAGAATTGCTACTTCAATCATTACACTGCTTTCAAATTTTAGAAGATTCTCTCTTTTTTAAAAAAAAACTAATTTTTTAAAAAAACTAAGCTCCATTCAAAATCCAAGAAAGAAATATTTAGACTCTTTTAATTAGAGAAAAGATATATTTTACTGGAAGTCAAGTGGTAGCAACAAAAGAATTCTGAATCTAAGAAAATGGGCGCGTAAATCACATATACAAAGTGATGGCAATGTTCCCACCCCCAATAGTTCAATTGAATCTTCCAGTTAGAAGTTGTGAATATGATCATGTGGGCATCTTCAGGTGGTGATGACACTTCATGGCCGTTGACCTTGGCATTTTTTGATAAAGGTTTGCAGATGCACAGAGAATAGAAAGCCAAGCAAGAAATAGAAGCAAGAATGTACTCCCGCCCCCAAATTTATACAGTTTCACTTTGTAACACCTCCAGCTCACTTCCCACAATTATCTCCCCCCTCCCCCTGTTACTTATGACAGCCAAAAGATGCAAAGGAAAGGTAGAAGGTCTTGAAGGCTAAAATCTTGAAGGATGACATTCGGCCCTCCTAGAAAAAGGATGTTAGTCCTATAAAAGAAAACATAAAAGGTAATAGTTGATATACAGGGAACACAGAAATATTTATACTGTTAGGGTTTATTGGGATACTTAGTACGAAATGCCTTGATTGTTTCCAAGCAACCAAATATTGGAGTTGACCTCTCCGTTTCCGAGAATCCAAAATTTCTTTAACCTCAAAATGTTGTTCGCCTTCAATTAGCAATGGTACAGGAGAATCAATTTGGGTCGGTCTCAGATTGGAAATATGTTCAGGTTTTAACAGACCAGCATGGAAGACAGGGTGGATCCATCGAATAATTTTTGGTAATTTTAGTTGGACTGCCACAATTCGTTCAATTGAGAAAGGCCCAACATACTTAGGGCCGAGCTTTTTTGACTTTTGGGTGGTTTGCAAATATCTGGTGGATAAAAAGACTTTGTCACCCACCTGATATGATTTTTGTGGAGATCTCATTTTGTCTGCAAATTTCTTATGAGCTTGATGTGCATCATCTAATGCTTTACGAGGAACCGGCCAGGTAAACGAGAGTTGTGTTATCCATTCATCTAATGACTGAATGTTAAGCTTCTCACACAGAAGTTCAGGTATAGGTACAAAGTCTTGTCCTGATGCCACTTTAAAGGGAGTAAACCCAGTACTACTATGTACAGAATTGTTATATGCCACCTCCGCAAATGGCAATAAATCAGCCCAATTATCTTGTTGATAATTTATGTAACATCTAAGATATTGTTCCAATACCACATTGGTCCTCTCACAAGCCCCACTGGTTTGTGGATGGTGGGCAGAGCTTAAGCCTTGGGTGGGACCCAATAAATTCAAGAACTCATTCCAAAAGTTCGAAGTGAATTGGACACCTCGGTCTGAGATTATGTGTTCAGGAACCCCATGTAATCTGTAGATATGTAAAATAAACAGTTTAGCCAGCATTTTTGCAGATGGAATCTTCAAACAAGGTATAAAATGTACTTGTTTGGAAAACAAATCAGTTACCACCCAAATAACTGTATTCACTCCACTTTTAGGTAATTCCACTATAAAGTCCATAGAGATTTCCTTCCATGGAACTGTTGGTCTAGCCACATTTTGTAACAAGCCTGCTGGTTTACAAGGAGGCCGTTTGGCTGAGGCACAAATAGAACAACTAGCTACTTAAGTTTCAATGTCATTCTTCAAAGTAGGCCACCAAAATTACCTTTTAACCAAGTGTAAAGTTTTCACAAATCCAAAATGACCAGCCGCTTTAGAGTCATGAGCTTGCTGTAGTATTTGTCTCCTCAGTTTCTCTGGCACATATAATTTGGCTCCTACCCACGCCAATCCATCTCTAACTGTACAATTATTTGACTGAGTAAGGAACCAGTTATCCAGCTTTAGGGCCTCTTTTAGTTGTGCAGTCAAGTCATTCGAAAAATCAACGTCCCTCTTCTTCTTTTGGGCTCTGGTAACCACCAGTGCTGCCAACTGGTTGGTTGGGGCAATCGACTGTCCCACTTCCTGGTGAGTACTGTTGTATTGAGGTAGTCTGGATAGTGCATCTGCCATGATATTCCTCCCCCATGGAATGTACTTCAGCAAAAAATTGAAACATTTAAAGTATTGCGCCCAGCAAATTTGTTTGGGGGACAGCTTCTGAGGCTTTTTCAAAACTTCCAAGTTTTTATGATCAGTCCACACCTCAAATGGATGCTTTGCTCCTTCCAAGAAATGTCTCCAAGTTACCAAGGCCCAGTGAACTGCAAAAGCTTCTTTTTCCCAGACAGCCCATCTCCTTTTGGTTTCAGATAATTTACAGGAAGTATATACACATGGTTGTAAAGTCTCCATCTCATTTGCTTGCAATAACACAGCTCCAACTGCTATGTCACTCGCATTGGCTTGAATCACAAAACGAGCATCCATGTCCGGGTGCTTGAGTACCGATTCAGCAGCAAACAGTCATTTCAGTTTTTCAAATGACTTGACATTCCATGGACCAGTCCAGTTTCTTACTAGGCTTTGGTTTCACCTCCCCTTTGGTTTTCAGGAGGTTTGTGATAGGCAGTGCTATCTTTGCAAAAAGCGGGATAAATTGTCGGTAGAAGTTGGTGAATCCCAAGAAACTCCAAAGTTGCTTCCTTGTGCGTGGAGGGACCCATTCCAACATGGCATGAACCTTCCCCGGATCCATTTCTATGCCCTCATGCGAGATGCAATTTTGCATCTATTTGCATGAAATGGTCAATTTTGTCCTGATGGAATTCACACTTGGACAATTTTGCATACAGCTTAGTGGCTCGGAGCTTTTCTAAAACTGACCACACTCATTTCACATGCTCCTCCCAAGTCTCCATGTCGATAAGGATATCATCAAAGTAAACCAAAAGTCCTTTGTATAAATGTTCATGTAACACCTGATTGATTGTTTGCATAAATACTGCTGGGGGGCCCTGTAGGCCAAATGGAAGAACATTGAATTGGAAACAACCCATCGGGCAGTTGAAAGCGGTTTTCCATTCATCCCCTTCCTTAATTCAAATCCGTACTATGAGAGAGGTACTATGCCTCTCTCAAGTCGAGCTTCGTAAAATTTTTCCCTTTAGCCAGGTGGGTCAACATGTCCTTCATCAAGAGGAGAAGGTACACGTTTTCCACAGAAATAGCTTTCAGGTTTCTGTAATCAACACATAAGGGAAAGGAGCCATCTTTCTTTTCATGGAACATGCACCCAGAGTCTAGCAAGGCCAGCATTTTCCCTTTGGCTCCCAATGTGGGTACCCTTAACTTCACTGGAATGGTCATGGGGCCCTTGTTTGGACTTACCATTGAGTCGTCTTCTGAGTCGAATTCACTCTCTTCAGAGGAGGTTGGAGTTCCCAGCTCCTCTCCTTTTTGAGAGGCGACCTCTACAACCTCCTCTGCTTCAAGCGCTGTCTCACGAGGCTTCGTTGGGGGTTTTTCAGGTTTTTTTCCCTCCTCCTGGTGCCCCCTTTAGTTCCAGCTTGACCCGGCAGTCGTCAGCCCAGTGACCTTCCTTCCCACATCGGAAGCAGGCAGTGGTCTTGGGTCTCGCCGCCATCCCTCCCTTGTGGGGTTTGAAGGCTTCTCACGGCCATGGGGGGGAAGACTTGCTTCAACCAGACCCCCCCGGTGCCTGTTGCAGGTGAGATCAATTTCCACCTCCACTGCCAACACGTACCACATCTGCAGATCATTGGCAATGCAGCTCTGGTATACATCCTCATTTAAGCCATCTTTAAATGCTTCTATCAGGGCTACCTGGGACCAGCCTGGAAGATGACATGCCAGCTTTCTAAATTCCTGGGTGTAGTCGGCCACTGATCTCTGCCCCTGATTTATGGTGTTCATTCTAATCCTGGCCTTACGTTCCGCCACTGGGTCTTCAAATCTGGCCTGCAGCACAGTCATGAACATGTCATAATTCATCATTATGGGGGCCGTTATCATTATGCAAAGTCACCATCCACTTTGTAGCTGTTCCCTCCAGAGCCCTGGTAACACATCTGACTTTGGCTGCTTCTGAGGGAAAATCCCCTCCATATTCCTACATATAGCTCCAAATTTGTGCCAGGAAAAATCCCAACTCCGTGGGATCCCTCCCAAATTTTACTTCCAATGAAGGCAACTTTGGAGTTCTACGTCTTCTGGCTATTACTGCTCCCGTTGGGGGGCCCAGGGCTGCTGCTGCCTGTGGTGCTAGCTCAGGTTGATTTATGGGTATGGCTGCTCTGCGTCTTCTGCCTGGGACTGCTTTTCCCTCCTCCATCTCATACCTTTGTTCAGCATGAGGCTCTCCAAGGGCTTCATCTATGAGGTGTTTGGCTTGATTTAATAAAAAGGTTTTGCTTTCCTTCTCTTGCCATGGCTCCTCTCTTCCACGCCGATGGGTTGTGGTAACTCCTAGGGGAGGCTTTTCTTCAGGATCCTTCCAGCCAACTCCCAAGGACCATCTGGGTTTTACAGCTGGTTTCTCTCCAAGATTTAACTCTGCTAATAATTCAGCTTCACTTTCTTCCTCTAGCAGCAGCAAATCTTGTCCTCCAGGAGCTCCCAGGTCTTCTTGGTCGCTGGCTGTAGTTAACATGGTGTTCAAACCCCCTTGGAAGAAATTGTGTTATATCTCCGGGTGGGCTGGTACGGTGAGATTCAGAATAATGTTGGCTGCTGCTCCATTCAAAATCCAAGAAAGAAATACTTAGACTCTTTTAATTAGAGAAAAGATATCTTTTACTGAAACTCAAGTGGTAGCAACAAAAGAATTCTGAATCTGAGAAAATGGGCGCGTAAATCACATATACAAAGTGATGGCAATGTTCCCACCCCCAATAGTTCAAATAGTTCTTCCAATTAAAAGTTGTGAATATGATCATGTGGGCATCTTCAGGTGGTGATGACACTTCATGGCCGTTGACCTTGGCATTTTTTGATAAAGGTTTGCAGCTGTGCAGAGAATAGAAAGCCAAGCAAGAAATAGAAACCCAAGCAAGAATGTACTCCCTCCCCCAGTTTATACAGTTTCACTTTGTAACACCTCCAACTCACTTCCCACAATTATCCCCCCTCCTCCCCCCCCGTTACTAATGACAGCCAAAAGATGCAAAGGAAAGGGAGAACGTCTTGAAGGCTAAAATCTTGAAGGCTGACACTAATAGAAATGTCTTAGGTAAAAAAGTGGTCAATTTAGGTTTCTGGGAATTGTACCTGCAAGATGGAATGCTATCAGATTTTTTTCTCTGGTTTGGTACAGCAACTAAACTGGACAAGTACAGCCTCCAATGGACAGTTAGCACTAGAAAAACAATTGCAACCACCCTGACTTCCACTAAGGACCCATACATTGTGTGGGTCAGAAAGAGGACTGAGAAGATATCTACAATATCTATCTATATCCCTAATCCTCACAGGACTGTGTTATATCTCAGTATATTTACATTATTGTTATCATTATTATCATCATCATCATTATTATTATTGTTGTTGTTGTTATTCACAAAAATGACAGTATACACAGTAAACGAGATAACTGTGCTGGGTTTCATATCACAAATCACTAATCGAACACTTCCCTAGTATTTAGGACTGTGGGATGTATCAGCAGATTATGTAAGCAGATCCCAGTAAGGTGGCCTTTTGCAGCTGACCAATCGTGATCTTGTCAGCATTGGTGACATTCTTGTCACCAATTGTTTTTGAGTGCTTGCCTAGGTCTTTAGACACAGCACCCAGTGTGCCAAATACCACTAGAACCACCTGCATGGTTTATGCCAGAGTCTCTGCAGTTCGATTTTCAAGTCCTGATATCTGGTCACTCTGTCAAATTGTTTCTCGTCGATTCTGCTATCACCAGGTATGGCAATGTCGATGATCCACACTTTTTTCTCCTCCACAATCATGATATCCGGGTTGTTGTGTTCCAAAACTTTGTCAGTCTGTACTTGGAAGTCCCACAGTAGTTTTGCATGCTCATTTTCAACCACTTTTTCAGGCTTATGATCCCACCAGTTGTTTGCTATAGGCAGATGGTAGTTGTGACACAAGTTCCAGTGGACCATCTGAGTGACTGTGTTTTGACGTTATTTGTAGTCAGTCTGAACAATTGTCTTGTTACAGCTCAGTATGTGATCAATGGTTTTATCCCCTTCTTTGCAGAGTCTGCATTTGGGGTCATCAGCAGATTTTTCAGGACTTCTGTTTCTTTCTTCGGTATTCCGTTGGTCAGCCATAACCTGAAGAAAGAAATAGAAGGCCTGCTTCTTGCAGCCCAAGAACAAGCCATCAGAACAAATGTAATCAAAGTCAGAATAGCAGGGTGACTATTATTATTATTGTTATTGTTATTGTTATTGTTATCACAGTCAGCCGGATGTTCAATACCCTTGCTTGCTTTTGCCATAGTTGTTCTATTTCTATTTGTAGGTCTTTGTATTTTGTTATCTTCTCCAGTTCTTTCTCTTCTCTTCTGCTGTCTCCAGGCACTGCCACATCCACTATCCAGACTTTTTTGTCTTTCTTATCAACAACTGTGTATTATTATTGTTGTTGTTAATATAATTATATACTTTATTTATTAAACATGAAACTCAGTCAACTGAACATTCAAAAATGCATCAAAGATATTGGCGCACCAACATGCTTACCGTCCCTGTCCTATTGTTTCTTTTTATTTTTCTTATATGTATCCATGTCATGTATTCAACAAATAAAATAAATAAATATCAACCAAGTACCTTCTTAAGATGTTCTGAGTAGTGCAGTTCCACTGATGTTATTACAGGAAGCTGCAATTTCTTGATGTATTTAATAAAATTCTTGGACATGGTATCAAGTGCCCCAATGACAATGGGTATCACTGTTGTATGTTTCATCCCTAATTGCATAGTTTTGATGGCTAGGTTGTGATATTTTGTGATTTTTTTTCCAGTTTTTTTTTCCTTTGACTCTGGCTTCTTCTGGTATAGAAATATCAATAAATTGTACACTTCGGTTTTTGACAATTGTTATATCTGGTGTGTTGTATTCCAAATTACAATCTGTCTCTATTTGAAAGTCTTCACTTTCTCATTTTAAACAACTTTTTCCACTTTATGTTCCCATGACTTTTTGGAAACAGCTTAGTCATATTTTTCACATAATGACCAATGATTAATTTAGCAACTTGGTCACGTCTTCCTTTGTAATCAGTTTGCGCAATTTTGCTGCACTCACATATTAAATGTGAAACAGTTTCAACTTTGTCATTGCAAAGTTGGCAATTTGGATAGTCGGTGTTTTTTTGTATCTTCACTTTCATGGCATTAGTTTGTGGTGCTTATTCTTGAGCAACCATTTAAAAACCAACAAAAGGAATTTTCCATTTCTTTCTTGTTCCTCTCTTAAGCCATGCCCATGTCAAGTTGTTATCACATTTTCCTTTAATTTTTTCAAGTGCTGTCCATGCAAAGCTTTGGTTTTCCATCCATTTAATCTGTCATCCAGCTGTTTTTCCTTATATTCTTCCTTTGTTTCTGTTATTTTTATAATGTTCTCCGTTTTCACAGCCTACAGCAATTTTTCTGCACATAATCATTCAAACTTTGTTTTTCTTCTTTTACAGTTTGATGGATTTGCAATAGTCCTCTATGCTCTCTTCTTCTTGGGAGATATAACTTGTTGATGTCACTTCATGGATGTAAAGCATGGTACATATTCAAAAGTTTACGTGTTTTCCATCTAAGTTTTCCAGTTCAAACACAGTCCAGTTGATGATTCCAGGTAGATAGCATATCACTGGAACTGCCTATGTATTAATGGCTTTAATTATGTTTCCAGCATTCAGTTTTGACTTGAATATTTTGCGGGCTCTCCTGATGTATTCCTTTTGCATTGACTCTTTTCCATTCAAGATATTATCTGCTTCCAATATACCTAGGTATTTGTAACTGTCATCCTTTGCTAATGCTTTCACGATGCTTCCATTCCCAGTTCTATTCCTTCTATTTGTTCCATTTTTTCCTAGTGCATGCATCCACATTGGCCACCTGGTCTTCCGGTTTCTAATGCACATTTGTACATGAAGACCAGCTGGCCAGTGCATGCATGTGCTCTTGGGAGCTGTTCTTCCGGTTTCTAGTGCTCCCGCATGAGTAAAGACCAGCTGGCTGACACATATGCTCCAAGGAGCTGCTCTTCCAGTTTCCAGAACTCCTGCACATGCAAAGACCAACTGGCCGGAGTGCATGCACACACGAAGACACATATACGCTTGGGAGAGCTGCTCTTCTGGTTTCTGGCACTCCCATGTGTGCAAAGACCAGAAAGCAATGGGCAATGACTGGCATGCCCAGAGAGATGGCTCTATGTGCCACCTCTGGCACGCATGGCATAGGTTCACCATCACAGCAATAAAGCATCAAAAAGAAATAAGAAAATGCAAATTGAAAGGTAGCACAGAGCAAGCTAAAAAGAAAAAGAAGAATTGAAGGTTTGCAGAGGAAAGAGGAGAAGGGAATTGGTTCATATTGAATTCATATTGGTTCATATTGAAGACCCTTAGAAATTCAAAAGAGCTGACAGTCTGAATAAATTGCAAGTTTCATCCATCTCACTTGTGTGTAATCGTTGTAATGTATTAATATCACCTCTTTTCTCCTATTTTGATATTCTACATCTAGCAAACAATTTACAGTGACTAAAATGACTAGCAAACAATTTACAGTGACTGGTTTGTACTCAGCCCACTATTTAACCAGTGATTAAAAGCTACCCCAAGCAACAAACTGCTAAATAGTTAAGCAAATATTAACTATATCATATTGCAAATGAATAAAGTAGGATTGCAGCAACAAAGTGGGCAAAAAGTCTTCACAAGTGACCCCCTAGTACTGTCCAGATGCATTGGACAACTTGCAGAATTCACATCCAGGATAGATAGACAGACAGACAGACAGACAAATTGATAGATAGATAGATAGATAGATAGATAGATAGATAGATAGATAGATAGATAGATAGATAGATAGATAGATAGATAGTATAATAGATCTATATTTAGATATATAAAGATATATTATGTATTTCTACTGCCCATCCATCCATCCATTTCATTGAGCAATTGAAGAAAAAACTGATGGATATGACTACTCCTGCTACAGTGATACAATAAATACAAATCAATGTCCTGCAAAGAATGGCCAAAATAGCTTTTTCTTATATTGTTCTATTAAATTGTTTTCAATTTCTCCCAATAGAAAGCAGTTGTCAGGTGTAAAAGACCAGCTCCACAGGTAAGGATTCAATTAAATTGATTTGTTGCTAAGAGCTACTCACAGGTGTTTTCTCAATTAATGGTCAGTGCTTGCTTAGAGTTAGATAAGGGGAGTTCGACTTAGTTTTTTTTATGGCTGCATAAGGATTCTAAGTGAATCCCCCATTTCACCCCGCCCCCAAGGTTCTAGCATCCCTTGTCCTATATCAGTGATGGATAAGTGGAGGGTGGAAGTTCGAAACTAAAAGACAAAAAAAACACTTTCATGTGAAAGAAAGATTGTGATTATGCATTTTTCTGCTCCAACTAATATTATTTTTGAGGAATGTATATTCTACATATAGACAAATGTATGATATTTGCATGTGTGCTTTTCTTTTTTTCTTTTTTTAATTTAAAGAAGATGACAACTATTAGTTTACTTTAGTTTACTTTATTGTCATTGCACTTCGTACAATGAAATTAAATAGCATCTTCAGTGTACATTATGACTATGAAAATATACACAAACACACATCTTTCACATTCTGTACATTGAATTGTAAACCCCTGAAATTGCATTAATATTGCACTAAATAGTAGAATTCAATAGAATTCAATATTAGCAATAGTAACAACTATAGATACATTGTAATCCTTAAATAACATTCAGGTCCATTGTTCGTGCATTTTATACTGTCCAAGGTTTAACATACTCTTTGTCGCACACAAAACGAAGTTTAAAAATGTGATCTAACAATATAAAGGGCCTCTGTTCCATATAATATTATTTTAAAACCTTGGCCAATAAACATCTATCCACTGCTCCAAGAAAGGTAGCTTTTATTTTATTTTATTTCATTTGAAACATTTACATAGCCAGTCATCTTAAGTCAAACTCTGGATGTCTCCTATCAAGCTGTGGAATTTACAGACTTTTCTATAGAAAATTCATCCAAGTGGATACCTTCTAGGTCTTAAACAGATAAAAAAAATTATTACAATTCCCATAAATTTGATAGATGAAATAAGAAGAATTATATATTCCAAGCAGAGATGGTATTCAGCAGGTTCTGACAAGTTCTGGAGAACTGGTAACGGAAATTTTGAATAGTTTGGAGAACTGGCAAATACCACCTCTGACTGGAGATTTTACAATATTCTTCCCCTGCCATGCCCACCTAGTCACGCCCACAGAACTGGTAGTAAAAATTTTTGTATCCCACCACTGATTCCAAGTATCACCTAGAAACACCAGCAACATATGAGGGTTTTTTAATTCGATAATAAAAGTATAACCAATATGTTAACAATATAAGGAATTTGGGAATCATTTTTAATCTGTCTTTGTTTAAATAAATATCAGTCCATTGATAAACTGGCAACAGCTAATCTAGTTCAGGAACAATTGCGGTATTACACAAGACAAATACATTTCTTCCCATGAGTGAATTGTATTTGAAAAATTGACTTAAAGTCATATAGAATTCTGGCATTCTGTCTCTGTCTTCCTTTCAGATTGGGGTACCCAGGTTTCTCTATGTTGACAGCTGTAGTGAACTCCCTCAAAACTAGTAGGTAAAATAATTTTAATTTTTAATTATTTAGGGTTTCCTGCCCGAAATAAGGTCTCATCGAAATGACGCCATAGGGCACTGCACACAAGAACAACTAGACACAAAGACAGTTTTTCCTGAATGTGATCACTCTGCTAAACAGCTAATTCCAATAACACTGTCAAACTGTTTAGTAAAACTATATTACTATTATTCTTCTCATTCTTCCTAATACCTATCTCTTCCAACTTATAACCAGGGGTGGGATTCTACCAGTTCACACCTATTCTCTAGAACCGGTTGTTAATCTTCTAAGCAGTTTGGAGAACCAGTTGTTAGAAGAAATTACTGGCCTAATCCTGTAAGGAAGACAAGAAGGAAACATTCTGGTGTTGCTTACAGAAACTGCCTCTCCCTTAACCCTTATTACATTCATGGCAGGACTAGACTTCCTGTCTCAGGAATGTCTCTGGAGTTTTTTCCCCTCCTTTGCTGATACTTTGCTAGTGTAGAGTGACCATTCAAAGTTACAATGGCACTGAAAAAAGGGGCTTATGATCATTTTTCACACTTACAACTGTTGCAGCATCCCCACAGTCATGAGAGGCCATGCAAGGAGATGTGTGCCTCGATGTGAGTGATATTGAGTTGGCCATGTCCAGCCAGTCACATGACCATGAAGCCACACCCACAGAACCGGTTTTTAACAAAATTGAATCCCACCCCTGCTTATAACTATAACCAGGTTACTTGTATCTTTGTAATTTATATTGTTTTATTTGTTCTCTAGTATGTTTTGATTGCTTATTAATAACCTATGCCTATCACTTAGTATTGTATCTTATGATTCTTGATGAATATATTTTATTTTTTCTCTATGTATACTGAGAGTTTATGCACCAAACACAAATTCCTTATGTTTCCAATCACACTTGGCCAATAACAAATTCTGTTCTATTCTATTCTATTCTATTCTATTCTATTCTATTCTATTCTATTCTAAACTATTCAATTCAATTCGATACTGTTTGTAGCATTCAATGCCCCACTTTCTTCAAGTCTCACTGAAAACAGAGATGCACAGTTTACTTTAAAAACAAGGAAAAGTCTTTGTTTATGGCTGGAAATTCAACTACCTTCCTTAAGAAGCTCTGCCCTGCTATAGGCCCAGTCCCACTGCCGATGGACGCAAAACATATACAAAAAGAACATAGCAGCCGAGCAAAATTTCGGGGGTGGCTCAATCTATTGTCATCCACTCCAAAAAGTGGTGAAAATTTGCATAAACAGAATGGAAGCGGATGACACCTCCGAAGGGGTTCTGGGGGAGGATTTCGAAGTGGACGCATAGCGGAAGGGGCGGAGGCATAGCAGATGAAGCGGATGCATCATGGACGCCTATAGGAAACAAAGGGGATGCCGCGTGGATGTATATTGGATGCAAAGCGTTCACTGTGCACGTGGGGAGTATGAATTGTGTCAGCTCCGCGGATATAAAAGGATGCAGCATGCACGCAGTCAGGCAAGAAGAGGAAGCCCGTGCCAACTCATTCAAGCCCTGGCAAGGTGAAGAAGGCCAGAATCAGCATCCCATCCCCTGGCACTGACTCTGAAGCTGCTGCTGCTGCTGCTGCTGCTGCTGCTGCTGCTGCTGCTGCTGCTGTGGTGGACCAGCCCCAAGGCCCTCAAAGCCCTGCTGTTGAAGGCCCTGCTGCTCAAGCCCCTGAAGGCTCTGTCAAGCTCACTGACCGGGAGATGTACATCATGGCCAAGTGCAGTTTCCTGGAGGGTGAGATCCGCCACCGAGGAGCAGCCCCTCTGAGACCCCGCTCCCTCAGACAGCCCACAGACAGTAAGCCCACTTCCAGCCAGGAGCCAGCTACCCTGTCCAGGCAGGTGTCTTCAGATGGCCCCACAGCAGAGAAACCCCCGACAGCTGCACTCCCCATGCTGCCAGACTTGGAGGATCCTGTGGAGGATGACACCCTGCTGTCACAAATGGAGGAAGAAGCAGCAGCCACCAGAGGCCAAGCCACCACCACCACCACCCCCAGCTCCAGAGGATGCAGGCAGAGAGGCAGACTGGATGGCCAGGACCACAGTGTGCTGTTGGAGATCAGGGACACAATTAAGACCAGCACAGAACTTCTCTCTCAGCTGGTCCACTTGAACAGAGCATCCTCGGGCCAGAACACCTTCATCACCTATGTGAGACAGACCCTGAGGAACCTGCCCGAGGCCCAGTACCAGGTGATCAAGGAGAGGATCACAGGTCTTCTGCACCACCCTCCAGGCCCAGCTGAACCTGCTCTGACCCACTCCAGGTCTGCTCCTCCACCCCAGGCGATGTCACAGCCCTTCCACGGCTTTCAACAGCCCCTCACCAACCAAGGCTATGACTAGCAGGACTTCCCACAGCAGAAGCAGAACTTCCCAGTCCAGGCCCAGGTTCATTGGATGCCACAGGCACCACTCCTCACCCAGCTGCATACCAGACAGCCCCACTACACTCCTCCCAACCCTTCCTCCACCCCACAGCCAAGCCCGTCAATGGACAATCTGTCATCAGTATTGGGCCTGACATCTCAAGTCCTTGATGAAGAGCCTCTCAACCTCACGGGACTGAGTCAGCTCTCGGATAGCTTCCTGAACACACCACCACCTGTTGTACCCTCAGGGTCAAGCATCCCAATGGTGCTTCAGACCAGCACTCAAGCCACAGTCACCTCCACAGTCCCTGCCCACTTAACAGCTGAGACCATGGACATGACTCAGAGTGACTGGGAATAGTGTCAGAGACTGAGTTGTTTTCTTCTTAAGTTTATCTTTGCTTAAGACACTTTACTTGGTTCATTTTGCTTATTTAATACAGTCATAAAGTTTACCTAAGAAAGTTTATCTTTGCTTAAGACACTTAATACACTTTACTTGGTTCATTTTGCTTATTTAATAAAGTCATAAAGTTTACCTTAAAAAGTTAATAAAGGTTATCTTTGCTTAACACACTTAGTTTACTTGGTTCATTTTTTTTTTACTTAATAAAGTGTTGGTAAAAACTTTGAAAAAATGGTTAAGCCTTTGCATGCTTGTGGGATAGATAAGGATAGTTGTGGGATAGATAAACCTCCAGTGCAACCATAGTGGGACTGTATGGTCCACCATCCCAGCGATCCAGATGATTTTCTCCCCCTTTTTATAGAAAATATCGGTTGTCCGCTATGGGGCCTTCTACATACTCTAGACATACTGCAGACATCCTAAATATACGAGATACATCCCAGATACAAACGTTTTGTCCGTTTTGAATACTTTATATATGAGATGCATACGCTTACATCCTTTCTATTTCCGTGCTACTAACGCTGTGTAGACGTTCCGTGTACCTTTTGTTTCCTCCCTCTTTCCATTTTCAGCTGCAGCGAATGTGAGTTGAGGGGATGGCCAGAGGATGCAGAGAGGATACAGCGGACATTTAACAGATGATAACGGACATAGAACGTTTGTTGCTCATATATGTCACAGATGTACATCATACGTGCTGGAAAGTTCATCCATTCACAAAATTTTGTGCAGCTCAAAACTTCTTGCGCAGATGAAATTGCAGTGGACGGATGCTCGACGGATAGAGCGTATGAAACACATATGCAGTGAGTACACAACAGATGCATAGCATTTTCCAATGGATGGCAAGCTTTTTTTAATGTTTTACATCCTCTTTGCATCCATAAGTGCAGTGGGACTGGGCCTTAAGATGCAAGATGGAAACTTTCATATTTAAAAGATTGCGTAATCTATGAAAAATCAGCCAAACTTTGTTAATGTGTTTTTGGCTGCCATTCTGGATTTTTTTTAACTGCTGAAAATGTGTTGAATAAGCCGAGTTGGAGAAGTATGTTAGATCTCAGGCAAGTGTTAATATGTGTTGTGATGTGCATATTGTTAAGTGTACCGCTTATATTTTTATAAGCAATACACTTATAATTATCCAGAGCCATTGCTATGAAATGAATGACTATATATACATTTTTTAAATAAGCCAATCACTAAAATTTTGATTTATGATTATACGTGAGCATACATTTCAGCTGTTCATTTATATAATTGTATTCTCAGTTATCTTGTTCAATAAAGATACTTGCTTTATATATTTTATTGAGAAAAGCATGTTATCAATGTTTTAAATAACCATGCTGTTAGATCATGCAGAACAATTTATCTCTGCACAGTTATTGGCCCCATCCAGTATCGATTAGATCACCAGCCATCAACACACCAATCAACCCAAAGATGAAAACCTCGTAGAATGCATATGGGTCAATATAAAAGAAAAAAAGAATGACATGGCCATAGGTGTATGTTAAAGGCCACCCAATCAAGCAGAAAATAGAGATGTCCTTTTTGTCAGCCAACTAGCAAACATATGCAGGAAACACACAACAATATTAATGGTAGACTTCAATTATCTTGATATCAATTGGAAAACTAATTCTGCACCAAGTGAGAAATCAAGCAAATTCCTAACCAACCTAGCTGACAACTTCGTTGTCCAAAAGGTAGAGGGTGAAACTAGAGGGACAGCCATACTGGACTTAATTCTCACAAACAGAGAAGAACTGATAGAGGGAGTTGAAACTGCAGGAACCTTGGGTGAGAGTGACCATGTCATACTAGAATTCAACATAACACAAACACAAGCAACAGAACATAATGACACCAGAGTTTTGGATTTTAAAAGAGCTGATTTCAATAAACTCAGAGAGAACTTGGGAAAGATTCCATGGATGAAAATCCTAAAGGGGAAAACAACTCAAGAATCTTGGGAAACTATAAAAAGTATGATCATAGAAGCCCAGACCTGCACAATACCACTGAGAAAGAAAAACAAGAAATCCAAGAAGAAATCAGCATGGCTACACAAATATCTCTCTGGCAAATTGAAACAAAAAAAGGACAAGTACAAAAAATGGAAAGAAGGACATACAACTAAGGCAGAATATCAGCAGATAGCCAGAATCTGCAAAGATGAAGTCAGGATAGCAAAGGTTCAGAATGAACAAAGACTTGTAACAAAAGTCAAAGATAATAAAAAAAAGTTTCTTCCAACATATAAAAAACAAGAAAAAAAATCAAGGAACAGTTGGTCCACAAAAAAGAGAAGATGGCAAGGAAGTAACAGGCAATGGAGAGAAAGCAGAACTGTTTAACTCATTCTTTGCATCCATCTTCACACAAAAAGAAACTATAGCTCAACCCACCAAAAACATAAAAGACAGACCAGAAATAAAAATTAAAATAAGCAAAAAAAAATAGTAAGAGAACACCTGTCTGATCTTGATTAAAAAGAAATCACCGGGGCCTGATGGATTACATCCCAGAGTTTTAAAGGAGCTGGCAGAGGTCCTCTCAGAACCACTGCACCATATCTTTCAAAAATCCTGGAGCACCGGGGAACTACCAGAGGGCTGGAAAAGAGCTGATGTGGTTCCCATCTTCAAAAAAAGGAAAAAAGCAGACCCGGGAAACTACAGACCAATCAGCCTAACATCAATACCCGGGAAGATACTAGAAAAGATAATAAAAAACCAGACCTGCCAACATCAAGAAACAAGTAAAATAATAACTAGCAGTCAGCACGGGTTTGTTAAAAACAGATCATGCCAAACCAATCTTATTTTATTCTTCAACAGAGTGACTAAATAAGTAGACCAGCAAAATACTGTGGGCATAATTCAGCAAGGCATTCAATAAAGTAGACCACAAGCTACTTCTTAGTAAGCTAGAAAAAAATGGAATAGATAGCACCACTGTTGTAGAGCAGCAGTAATTACTGAGGTGGACATGGAGCTAACAGTCTGGTAACTTTATTACAACAAATAAAGGGTTGCCGCGGCTGCCGGGCTAACAGGCAGTCAGCTGGCGGCAACAGTTGATGCCGTTTGACAGCTCCTTTTATAGCCGGCTGTCAAATGGCATCAACCAATGGGAGTGGTTTGTGCTCCCGCCAGAAGCGCAGACCGGAGTGAAGACTGTGGATGAATGCAACACTCCTTTCTCCTGGCAAGGAGCATGCGTGGTCTTTCAAGTAGTCCAGGTGCCTGCGCAGGCAGCGGGATCATCTTAGTCCGGGTGGAGCTGCAGCAGGGAAGAAGTCCTCCGCTTCCTGGGCCACATTGGAGCTTGAGGGGACTGGAGCCTCGTCGTCGGGTGACTCTGGCAGAAGGACAGGCAACAATCCAGGTAGGCCCCCTTGTTCGAAGTGCCCCAGGAGAGCCTCAGCAAGCTTCGGTGGGTCCATGTCGGTTGGTGGGCAACAGGGGTCATCGATAGCCACTCTCCAGCACCTCTTCAGCTGGTCGATGTGCCAGCGCCAGGTACCTCCATCCTCCAGTAAGACCCTGTAGGACTTAGGCCCAGTTACTGCCACGACTTGCCCTGGCACCCATAAGGGGTGGCCTGAGTAATTGCGAGCATATACTTGGTCATGCAGGGCAAACTTCCTGGTCTGGCTATCAGACCCCAGGGGGGTGACTGGGGCATAATGAGGATGTAGCCTATCCAATGTGGTTCTCAGGCATCTGCCCATAAGGAGCTCAGCCAGGAACTTGTTGGTAGTGGCACAGGAAGCTGTATGTTGGGTTAGCAGGTACCTAGAAAGCTTAGAGTGCCAGTCAATTTGGCCAAACCTCTCCAAGGCCTCCTTTACAGCCCTTTCAGCCATCCCATTACTAGCAGGGTGAAAAGGAGCTGTAAGGGTGTGCCTGATTCCCAGGTTGGCTAAATAAACTTCAAATTCGCAGGAGGTGAATTGGGGCCCATGGTCGGCACAACCATGTCAGGGATGCCATGGGTAATGAATACCCTAGTTAGGGCCTTTGTAACGGCTTGAGTGGTTGTTGAGGGCAGCAGGGCCAAGTCTATCCACTTTGAGAAGGAATCTACCATTACCAGGAATGTTTGCCCATGCACAGGGCTGGCTAGATCAATGTGCAGCCGGGACCAAGGGGCTCCAGCGTCTTCCCACCTGCCAGGAGTTGATGTGGGTGGAGCTGACCTGGTAGCCTGGCATGGCTGGCAAGTGCTCACCCAGCTGGAGATCTGGGCATCCATGCCAGGCCACCACATGTAACTGCGAGCCAGGGCCTTCATCCTGACAATGCCAGGGTGGCCTTCATGCAGGACCTTCAAAACTGAGCCCTGCAGTTTGGAAGGGATGACCACCCTCGTTCCCCACAGTAAACAGCCCTGCAGAGGTGATAGTTCTTGCTGGCGAGTCTTGAAAGGCAGGAATTCAGGGGCATAAGGGATTGCTGGCCACCCCCTTCCCACACAGTCCAGAACTTGGGCGATTACCTTGTGCCTAGAGGAGTGGGTAGCAATGTCAAGGGCAGTGATGGGAAGATTGAGATCATTGATCTCGAAAACAGCATTGATTGGTGCAGGATCTTCAACAGGAACAGGCAGAGGGCAGCGGCTGAGAGCGTCAGCGTGGCAAAGGTTTTTACCAGGTCAATGGATCAGCGTGTATGAATAAGCAGCCAGAAATAGAGTCCATCTGGTCATCCTTGGGGACAAAATCTGTGGGGTTTGTTTTTCACCAGACAAAAGGCGTAACAGAGGCTTGTGATCAGTGATTAATTCAAAATGGTGCCCATAGAGGAACTCATGAAATTTTTTGATAGAAGCAACTGCAGCCAAAACCTCCTTGTCAATCTGGCTGTAGCTGCGCTCGGCTGAAGAAAAGGTTCTGGAGAAAAAGGCAATGGGTGCCTCAGAACCATTTGGTAGTCTATGACTCAAAACAGCCCCAATGCCAAAAAGAGAAGCATCTGCAGCTAGAAATAAAGGCAGCTGTTGATTGAACTGTATTAGTACTGCTTTGGAGGTGAGCAAAGATTTGAGAGCATGGAAGGCATGGGCTTCCTTAGGTCCCCAATGCCAGGGGGATTGTTTGTCCAAAAGTCTGTGCAGAGGCTCTGCAATGGAAGCTTTGTGAGGGAGGAATGCAGCATAGAAGTTGAGAAGCCCTAAGAAGGCCTGGAGCTCAGTCTTGTTGGAAGGTGTGGGTGCCTCATGGATAGCCCTGACTTTGGACTCAATTGAGTGTATACCAGAGGCGTCAATTCTATAGCCCAAAAAGTCTACTTGTTTAGTGGCAATGGTGCACTTGTCTTTTTTAAGTTTGAGACCATGCTGTCTGAAGCGATCAAGAGCTGCTCTGACTCTTTGTAGCAATTGTGGTTTGTCTATGGCTGAAATTAAAGTATCATCGAAATAGGGGACTATGCCTGGGAGTCCTTGGAGTAGCCTCTCCATTAAAGATTGGAAAATCCCAGGGGCTACGCTGACACCAAACTGGAGGCGCCTGCACCTAAAAGCGCCCCTGTGTGTTACTATGGTCTGTAGTTCTGCAGCTTGGTCATCTACAGGGAACTGTTGGTAGGCCTGTGACATGTCTAGTTTTGCAAAAATAGTCCCAGGCTCAAAAGAATGCAAAAGGTGTTGTATGACGGGGACTGGATAGGTGCTGATTTGTAGGTATCTATTCAGGGAGGTCTTATAATAAGCGCAGATTCTCATGCTACCGTCTTTCTTAAGTGGGGTAACTATGGGGGTCTCCCATTTCACAAAGTCCACAGGCTCCAATACCCCTTGTTTGATAAGTTTGTCTAGTTCCTTATCCAACTTGGGGTGGATTACAAAGGGCACTCTACGAGGCTTCAGGCAGATTGGTATTGCCTAAGGATCTACAATGAATGATATTGGGGTGCCTGAGTAACACCCCAACCCTTCGCTGAATACATCAGCATAGTCCTTGAATAAGGTATCCACTTCAGTATTTAAAATAGAGTGGATGCCTGTTACGTTGAGGCCAAGAGCAGGGAACCAGTCTAATCCTAACAGGCTAGAGAAGGCACCATCCACTACAACTAGAGGCAAGTGACCTTTAAAGTTCTTGAATTGAATAAAAAACTTGCCTTTTCCGAGGACTGGGATGGTTCTGCCTTGGTAATCACACAGAGTCAGGTGGCAGTTGAGGAGCTTCTTCTTTGATAGTCTTGGAAGTAGCCTCTTTAGGGTCTCCCAGGAAATGATGGATAGAGCAGAGCCTGTGTCAACTTCCATCTTGCAGGGTTTACCTTCTAGGGAAACAAAAATACTGATTTTGTTAGAGCCTTTGTTTGTCTGATTGGAGTGGTAACAGGTATAGCAGTCTTCAACTTGCCTTTGAAAGATGGGGGATGTCTGAGGCCTCTGCGTAAAAGTTTTCCCAGCTTGGCAGACCCTGGCTAAGTGACCCTTCCTTTGGCAATTCAAGCAGATGGCATTCCTGAACTTGCAGGATGCCCTGAGGTGGTTTCCTCCACAGCTCAGGCAGATGGGCTGCTGCCGGGGGGGGGGGGGGGGGGGGGGGGG
>BLBF01000003.1:7061806-7083032 GCA_015471245.1 Laticauda colubrina
GTCCACCTACAACTCCTTTCTCTTTTTCAATCTCCAGTTGTTCCTCCTGAAACTCAATTAATGAGACCTCTTTCTCTGCCTCCTCTCTTCTTCTTCCAAAAAATTCTGCGTAGAAAAGTTCTGCTTTTTCAATAGAATCAATTCTATGTCTCTGTTCTTGCCACGTAAAGATTAGTCCTTCTGGTATCAGCCATCTATAGTTCACTTCATTTTCCAGTAGCATTTTGGTCAGAAATCGGTATTCTCTTCTCATCTCTCTCACTCTTCTAGGTATTTGTTTTAAAACCACAATCTCTTTGCCTTTATATTTCAATGTTTTCTCTCTTACCACTTGTAATATTTGTGTTTTGATGGATTTTTTGGTAAATCTAATGTGGACTTCCTTTGGTAATTTATTTCTCATCGCATATCTTGTATAAACTCGATATACTTCATCTACCCCATCCATCATCTTTTCCTCTGTAATTTCCAGAACATCTGCCAACATTTCTATCATTATCGCAACCAAATTTTCTCCTTTTTGCTCTTCTATATTTTGGAATCTAAGATAAAATTCTAACCTTTCCATCTCCCACCTCAACATCCCATTTTTTTCTTGTTCTACCACAGTTAATCTAGTGTCAATATTTCCAATCTTCTCCTCGCTTTCTTTTCCTTCTTCCTCAATTTTTTGGAATCTCTCCTCATACTTCCCTATCATTTGTTTAATATTTTCCACTTTTTCATCAGTCTTCTCTGTTCTTTGTTCAATAGCATCTATTTTTATCTTAATATCTTGGATTCCTTGCATAATCATCTGTAAATTTACTTTTTCTTGTTCTTTATCTTGCTTCAACATTGTCTGAATTAAATGTTGTCCTTCAGATGGTGGGGAAGCAGAGGTAGAAGCAGAAATGCCAAATGATTTTGGTTTCCTGCTCATTTTAATGCTTCCAAAGCTTCAGATTCTCTTTGACTTTCAATCCAGCTGATAAAGTAGCCAATTATAGTCCCCCCCCCCAAAAAAAGGAAAAAAATAAAAAAATCCAATAATAAAAAGCCCAAAACCAAAAAAAAAAAGGGGGGGGGGAGGAAAAAGGAAGGTCTTCAGGTTCTTCTAGACCCTAGTCCAATTGAAATAATCCACCATAAAAAAGAAAAAATAGAAGAAAAAGAAAAAAAAATGATCAAAAAAGAAAAACAAAGTGATCCAAAAACATAGATGGAAGAAACAAATTGTTGTCTGCAAATTTCTTATGAGCTTGATGGGCCTCATCTAATGCTTTGCGTGTTACTGGCCAGTTAAGTTGGAGTTGAGTTATCCATTCATCCAACGAATGGATGTTGGGCTTTTCATGAGGAAGTTCAGGTCTGGGAATGAAATCTTGTCCCGAAGCCACTTTAAATGGAGTAAATCCAGTACTGCTGTGTACAGACTTGTTGTATGCCACTTCGGCAAATGTTATAACTGGTTATGCCACCAGTTATCTTGTTGATAATTTATGTAAGATCTGAGATATTGTTCTAACACTGAGTTAGTCCTCTCACAGGCCCCATTGGTTTGGGGGTGGTGGGCAGAGCTTAGCCCCTGGGAGGAGCCTATTAACTTCAGGAACTCTTTCCAAAAATTTGAGGTAAATTGGACCCCTCTGTCAGAGATTATGCGTTCCGGGACGCCATGTAACCTATAGATATGTGATATAAATAGTTTAGCCAGCGTCTTAGCAGATGGAATCTTGGAACAAGGTATGCAATGTACTTGTTTGGAAAACAAATCAGTCACTACCCAGATGACCGTGTTTCCACCACTTTCGGGTAATTCTACTATAAAGTCCATAGAGATTTCCTTCCAAGGAGTCGTTGGTCTAGCTACATTTTGTAACAATCCTACTGGCTTACCAGGAGGTCTCTTTGCCGAAGCACAAATCGGACAGCTAGCTACATAAGCTTCAATGTCGTTCTTTAAAGTAGGCCACCAGAATTGCCGCTTAACCAGATGTAAGATCTTCACAAATCCGAAATGGCCAGCTGCTTTAGAATCATGAGCCTGTTGTAGTATTTGGCTTCTCAGTACCTGTGGCACATACAACTTGGCCCCCACCCAAGCCAAACCATCTCTAATTGTATAGTCACTTGAATGAGCCAGGAACCATTCGTCCAGTTTTAAAGCTTCTTTTAATTGTTCGGTAAGGTCATTTGATAAAACCACTTCTTGGTTCTTCCTTTGGGCTCTGGTGACCACTCGGGCAGCTAGGTGTTTGGCTGAGACAATTGGGCTTATCACCTCCTGACGCATACTATTATATTGAGGTAGTCTAGAGAGAGCATCCGCCATGAAGTTCTTCCCGCCTGGAATGTATTTCAATGAGAAATTGAATCGCTTGAAGTACTGGGCCCAGCGAACTTGTTTAGGGGACAGCTTCCGGGGTGTTTTTAAGGCTTCCAGATTCTTATGATCAGTCCATACCTCAAACGGGTGTTTTGCTCCTTCCAGGAAATGTCTCCAGGTCAGCAAGGCCCAACGAACTGCAAAAGCTTCTTTCTCCCAGAGAGCCCATCTTCTCCCTGTTTCAGACAGTTTACGGGAGGTATACGCACAAGGCTGTAAGGTCCCTTTCTCGTTGATTTGAAGTAACACCGCTCCAATAGCTACATCACTTGCATCAGCTTGAATCACGAAAGGTGTGTCCATATCCGGGTGTTTCAGCACTGGTTCAGCAGCAAACAGTCGTTTTAGCTTTTCAAAAGCGGCTTGGCAATCCATGGACCACTCCAGCGGCTTTCCTGGCCTCGGCTTCACCTCCCCTTTTGTTTTCAAGAGATTTGTGATGGGCATTGCGATCTTAGCAAACGTCAGGATGAATTGCCGATAAAAATTTGCAAATCCCAAAAAGCTTTCAAGTTGTTTTCTGGTGCGTGGTGGAGCCCACTCCAGAATGGCACGCACCTTCTCTGGATCCATCTCTATGCCTTCGGATGAAATGCGATATCCCAAATAGTCAATTTTGTCTTGGTGGAATTCACACTTTGACAATTTAGCATACAACTTAGCGGCACAGTTTCTGTAAAACCAACCGCACTAACTTCACATGTTCATCCAGGGTCTCTGTGTAGATAAGGATATCATCAAGATAAACCAAAACCCCCCTGTATAAATGTTCATGTAACACTTGATTGATCATTTGCATGAATACAGCTGGGGCCCCTTGTAAACCAAAAGGAAGAACGTTGAATTGGAAACATCCCATCGGGCAGTTAAAAGCGGTCTTCCACTCATCCCCTTCCTGAATTCGAATTTGGTAGTATGCTTCTCTCAAATCCAACTTCGTGAAGATCTTTCCCTTCGCTAAATGGGCCAACATGTCCTTCATCAAAGGAAGGGGGTACACATTTTCCACAGAAATAGCGTTCAAATTTCTGTAATCCACCACCAAGCGTTTGGAACCATCTTTCTTTTCACGGAACAACACTGGGGCCGCTACCCGGGGTGTAGCAGGTTGAATGAAACCACGTTCCAAATTTTTATCAATAAACAATCTTAGCTCTTCCAATTCCCGTGGGGTCATTGAGTACAACTTTGGTTTCGGGAGCTTCACCCCAGGCAAAATCTCAATAGCACAGTTTGTTGGTCGGTGAGGCGGAAGCTCATCCGAGGCCTTCTCACTGAACACTTCCTTTAAATCCCAATACTCTTTAGGAATTTTCTCCTCATCTTTTACGGGCTCAGTACTTGTGGAAGCTATTTCAATTAGGCCCCCAGGCTTCGGCTGAGATCTGGCCCCTCCTCCCGGTCGCTGCTTTGTGCGTATGCGCAACAACCCCTTTCTCCATTTAACCTGGGGGTTCCATTTCCGGAGCCAGGGCAATCCCAGTGTTAATGGTTGCTCCATCCCGGGGACCACAATAAAACGCAGGGTTTCATCATTCTATCCCATGACCATTTCTATAGGTTCCGTGACAAAACGTGCAGGGCAACCTCCAGCCACTGATCCATCTAGTTGGCAAAAGGAAATGGGCATCTTCAAAGGTTTTAACTTTAGGTCCATTTTCTTCACTACTTCAGTGTTTATTATACACCTGGTGCACCCAGAATCTAACAGGGCTAGCATTTCCCCTTCGACCCCTGAATTGGGTACCCTCAACTTCACCGGAATGGTCATAGGGCCCACACTTGGACTTACCAGGAAGTCGTCTTCCGAGTCAGAATCCTCCTCCTCAGAGGTGACTGGGGCTTCTGATTCCTCTCCTGCGGGACGGGCAACCTCTGCTGTCTCTTTCGACTTTAGTGCTGTTTCGCGAGGCTTCGCTGGGGATTTTTCAGGTTTCTTTCCTTCCTTTGGCACCCCCTTTGGCTCCAACTTGACTCTGCAGTTCACAGCCCGGTGACCTTCTTTCCCGCATCGAAAGCAGGCCGAGGGGTTGGGTCTTGCCGCCACTCCTCCCTTCTGAGGGTTAGGAGCCTCTTGAGAGCGCGAGGGGGAAAACTTGCTCCACCTATAACCTCCCCGCCGTTTACTTCGGATTAAATCAATTTCCACTTCTTCTGCCAACAGGTACCACATCTGCAAGTTATTGGGGTCTCTTCTAGCAGTGCATCTCTGGTACACATCTTCATTTAAACCATCTTTAAACAGTTCTATCAGGGCTTCTTGGGGCCAGCCTCGGAAATGGCCTGCTAACTGCCTAAATTCTTGAGTGTTATCAGCCACAGACCTCCGCCCCTGTTTTATGGTTTTCATCCTAATTTGGGCCTTGCGCTCCGCCAGTGGGTCCTCAAACCTAGCCCGCAGTGCAGCCATAAATAGGTTATAATTCAGCAACTGAGGAGCATTATCATTATGCAAGGTCACCATCCACTCTGCCGCTATTCCCTCCAGAGCCCTGGTAACACACCTCACTTTGGCTGCTTCTGAGGGAAAGTCCTCCCCGTATTCTTCCATATGGCTCCATACTTGAGCTAAGAAAAATCCCAAGGCTTTGGGATCCCCTCCATATTTTACTTCTAACAGAGGCAGCCTAGGAGCTCTACGCCTATTAGGAATCACACCTCCCGCCGAAGGCGCCGGGGCTGCTGCTGGATTGGGTTGATTTATGGGAGAGGGAGTTGCTCTGCTTCTTCTGGCTGGGGCTGCTTCCCCTCCCCCTTCATACCTTTGTGGAGCTTGAGGTTGTTCAAAGGCTTCATTCAGGAGTTTCCTGGCTTGATCCAACAAGAGTTCCCTCTTTTCCTTCTCTTGCCAAGGCTCCTCTTTTCCACGCCGGCGGGTAGTTGTGACCCCGGGGGGGGGTCCTTCTCCGGATCTTTCCAACCAACTCCTACCAACCATCTGGGCTTCACAGCTGGATCCTCTTCCAGACTGAGCTCTGCTAGCGATTGGGGTTCCTGCACCAGCAAAGAATCTTGGCCTCCAATGGCTCCCAGATCCTCCTGGTCACTATTTGGAGATGACATGATGTCCAGGCCCCCTCAGAAGAAAATTGGGTATTCTCTCCGGGTGGGCAGGTGGGGTGAGATTCAGAATAATGTCAGGCGGAGCTCCATTCAAAATCCAGGAAATAAATACTTAGACTCTTTAGTTTAGAGAAAAGATATCTTTTACTGGAAGTGAAGTGGTAGCAACCAAAGAATTCTGAATCTGAGAATTTAGGCGCGCAATTCACATATAGAAAGTGATGGAAATGTTCCCAACCCCAATAATTCAAATGACACTTCCAATTAGAAGTTGTGGATAATATCATGTGGGCATCTTCAGGTGATGATGAGGCCTCTGTCCGTTGACCTTGGCATAGTTTGATAACGGGTTGCAGTTGCGCAGAGAGAAGAAAGCTAAGCGAGAAATAGAAAGATACCTCTATTTTATGCTCCCCCCTTCCATTTATACATCAGACGAATGTAACTCCTCCAGCTCACTTCCCCAACTATTCCTACCTCCCTTTTCCACCCCCCGTTACTTATGGCAGTCGAAAAGATGCAAAGCAATAGTAGAAGATCTTGAAGACTGACAGTCTCCTTCTCCTTGCGTAGAAAACGTGAAACAGTCTGAACAGGGCTTGGTTCTGGTGTTGAATGATCGCAGCTACCAAAAGGAGTGTGCGATGATCCATGGTGGAGATCAATGGATGATGTGGAAGAGCAAGACCAAGGCTGAAGAGGTCTGCCCACCACGGCTGCTGGACTGATAGTGGGATCCAGGTGATTTCCTCCCCCTTTTTATAGGAAATATCAGTTTTCCGCTAGGTGTCCTTCCACATACTCTAGACATCCTCCAGACATCCTAAATATCTGATATACATCCCATATACAAATGTTTTGTCCGTTTTAATGCTTTATATCCGAGCTGCATCCGCTTTCATCCTTTCTATGTCTGTGCTTCTAACGCTGTGTGGACGCTCCGCGTACCTTTCACTTCCTCCCTCTTTCTGCTTTCCGCTGGAGCGGATGTGAGTTGTGTGGATGCCCAGAGGATGCCGAGAGGATACAGCAGACGTGTAATGGATGACAACGGACGTAGAACGTCTGTTGCCCGTATGTGTCGCGGATGTAGATCGTACGCAGCGGAAAGTTCATCTGCTCAAAAAGTTTTGTGCAGCTCAAAACTTTTTGAGTGGATGAAATAGCAGTAGATGGATGCTCGACAGATAGAGAGTATGAAAGACGTATGCAGTGAGTACACAACGGATGCATCGCGTTTTCCAATGGATGGCAAGCGTTTTTCTCCATTTTACATCCTCTTTGCATCCATTGGTGCAGTGTGACATGGGCTTAAAGCCCCTGTCATACTGCAGCAACAGATGAAAAGAGGAAGTAAAACGGAGAGAAACACTTGCCATCCATTGGAAAATGCGATGTACTCACTGCCTCCATTTTGCTTCCTCTCTATCCGTCCAGCATCCGTTTATGGATGTTTCATCCGCTCCAAAAGTTTTAGGCTGCTTAAAACTTTTGCGCGGAAAATGTATCCAGTTTGTCCGTTCTGCATTCGCTACGCGTCCGCTACGCATCCGCTACGCATCCGTTATGCATCCGTTATGCATCCGCTATATCCGCTAGGCATCCGCTGTGCATCCGCGCAACTCCAATCCGCCTGGACGCAGGGAGGAAGCGGAACGGACGCGGAACGGATGCAGAACGGATGCAGAACGGAAACAAAGTGTTTAAAGCGGAAAACAGGTTCGAAGAGGGGACCTATCTCGGATATCAAGGATGTCTAGAGGATGCATAGAGGATGCCTAGAGGATGCCTAGAGGATGCAAAGGGACACCTATACTGCCTATAAAAAGGGGGAGCAACTCACCTGCATCGCACTTTCAGAACAGCAGCCAAGCTGTGCAGACCTCTGCAGCCTTCATCTGACTCTTGCTCTTCCACACCATCCAGTCATGTCCACCATGGATTGTGACCAAATTCTTTCAGCAGCCACCATCCTTCTGCAACATTGCAAAACCATCTACAGTCTCTGTGAACAGTACTACGGGAAGAAAAGGAGGCACCCAAAAAAAGTCTGGCTGCAAGGATGGTTCACCAGAAGAACACAGTACATACTTTACGACAAGCTGATGGTGGAGCTCAGGAGCGAAGACACTCGGGCGTTCCAGAATTTCATGAGGATGCCTCCAGCCATGTTTGACAAAGTTATGCAGCGCCTGACACCCAGGTTGACCAAGACAAACACCAACTTCTCTCCCAGCCTGGAACCTGGGCTCAAGGTGGCACTCACTCTGCGCCACCTGGCCTCAGGGACCACCTACAGGATCATGCAGCACGGCTGGAGGGTGCCACCCAGCACCATCAGCTTTGTGGTCAGAGAAGTGGTGCAGGCCATCATCGAAGAATACAAGGAGGAGCTCCTCCAGTGCCCCTCCATTGAAGAAGGATGGAAGAAAGTTGCAGAGCAATGGTATCAGAAGTGGAACTTCCCCCACACTGTTGGAGCCATAGATGGCAGGCATGTGGCCTGCAAAGCTCCAGCCAACTCAGGGTCCTCTTATCACAACTCCAAGGGCTTCTTCAGCATCATCCTCTTCACCATGGTCGATGCTGACTACAAGTTCATGTACATCGATGTTTCAGGCAGCGGCTCATCTTCAGATGCCCAGGTATACAACGACAGTCACCTCAAGGAGGGGCTGGAAAGCAACCTCATGGTGGGCTTCCCAGATCCAGACCCTCTGCCCAACGACATGCAAGATGTGCCCTACTTCATCGTGTGGGATGATGCCTTCTCCCTCACAACCTACCTCATGAAGCCCTACACCTCCAAATACCTCACCCATGAAGAGAGGATCTACAACTACAGGCTGTCCAGGGCAAGATGGGTGGTGGAGAACGCCTTTGGCATCCTGGCCAACAAGTTCCAGGTACTTCTCACCAACATGCAGCATTGCCCAGAGACTGTGAGGAGGATCGTGGAAGCTTGCTGCATCCTGCACAATCTCATGCGCACCCACTACCCAGTCTTGCAGAACAGGCTCGTGGACCTCCAACAAGCCAATGGGGACATGGAGCCTAGGGAATGGAGGCAAGGGCAAAATCCTCAGTGATGTGCAAGGCCCCAGCAGAGCCTCACGTGAGTCGAAGAAGCAGCGCAACCTCCTGAAACACTGGTGCAACTCCCCAGCTGGAGCGGTGGAGTGGCAATACAGGATGGTAGATGCTTAATGGATTCTTCCTTCAGCCTGTCTCATCACACGGATGAGATTGGGCCATGTATGTTTGGTGGGCCTACAATGAACAGGGCGTTTAATAAAGAGTTGTGTTTATGTTCACATGTGTGGATAAATATTACATTATTATTGGTAATAAAGGGCCGTAGGTGTGGCACCTGGGAGGGTGGACCATACAGTCCCACAATGCTTGCACTGGAGGTTTATCTATCCCACAGCTATTACCCATTCCAAAGGTGTTTCTGCCCATCCCACAGCTATTTTAACCCATCCCAAAGGTATCCCTTCCCATCCCACAGCTATCTTAACCCATCCCAAAGGTATCCCTGCCCATCCCACAGCTATCTTAACCCATCCCAAAGGTATCCCTGCCCACCCCACTGCTATCTTAACCCATCCCTTCCCATCCCACAGCTATCTTAACCCATCCCACAAGCATGCAAAGGCTAAACCATTTCTAAAAGTTTCCACCAAGACTTTATTAAATAAAATAAATGAAGCAAGTGTGTGAAACAAAGATAACCTTTATTGAACAACAAGCTTTAAAATAAACATGACCCAAGTTAAATGTCCAAATAAAGTCCACAAATATCCAGGCAGCCAGTCTCTGGCACTCCTCTTGGTCACTCGGAGGTGTGTGCCCAGTCCAAGGTGTTATGTTGCAGGTGCTGTGGAGGTGGGTGCTGCTGCAGTGCTGGTCTGAGGTGTTATTGGAGTGCCTAGCCCCGAGAGGATAATAGGGGACGGTGTGTTGAGGAAGGTGTTGGACAGCTGGCTCAGCCCCGCGATGCTGAGAGGTCCTTCCTCCATGCCATGGGGTGTCAGCCCCAGTACTGAGGACAGATGTACTGAGGCCGGGCTTAGCTGTGGGATGGAGGAAGGAGCAGTGTAGTGGGGCTGCCTGCTCTGCAGTGGGTGAGGACTGTCATGGGTGGCATCATTGGTGTGGCTGGCATCGCTGTCGTGGGTGGCATTCTCGTTGGTGGCATCGCCGGCATCATTGGAGGCGGTGGCAACATTGTCGGCTGATGACTCTGTGCCTGCAACTGTAGGGGCTGCTGTCTGTGCTTCTGGACTTCCGGATAGCTGTAGCCCTGGTAGGTGAGGGCCTGTGGGAAGCCTTGGTATGTGAGGGACATCACCTGGGGTGGAGGAGCAGACCTGGACTGGGTGGGAGCAGGGCCTCTGGGTGTGGTGGGTTGTGAAGCAGCTCGGTGATCCTCTCCTTCACCACTTGGTACTGAGGATCCGGCATCTCCTTGAGGGTCTGGTTCACATAATTGAGGAAGGGCTTGCGGTTGGAGGAGGAGGATTCGATGGGGACCAGCTGAGAGAGGAGACCTATGCTGGTGCAGATGGTGTCCCTGATCTCCACCAGGACCTTGTGGCTCTGCCCCTCCTGCGGTCCGGCTCTCTGCCTTGCTGTGGAGGAGGAGGTGTGGGTGGATGCGGCTTCGGCAGTGGTGGACTCGATGTCTCCTTTCCTCCTCGCTCTCCACCACGCTTTCAACACCTGCCCGGGGGTTCTCCGCCATGGCACGCCCCACAGATACCTGTGTGGAGACAGGGACTGACTCTCGGCCGCCAGAGGACTGGCTCCCAACAGGCTGCCGGAGAGAGAGGGTAGACAGAGGGGCTCCTGGTGCTCCTCGGTGGCAGACCTCACCCTCCAGGAAGATGCACTTGGCCATGACATAGCTCTCTCTATCTGTCAGCTTAACCCTGGCCTGGCCAGATTTTTTGCGGTGCAGCTTCCCGTACCAGGTGTGCATGTGCTTCCACCAGCCGAGGAGTACATCCGATGTGTAGCCCAGACTCTCCGCCCTCTCTCTCCAAGCAGCCTGCTTACACTTGGTGTCCCTGTACAGCCGGTGTCCCTTCCGCCACAGATATTCGTTCTCTCCAGCACCTCATCCTTGTGCGCTTCCTCAATGTAATACTGCCTCCTCTCGCATTGTTGAATACGCCTCTTCCTCCCTTTGGCAGGACCAGATGGGCCCTCATCAGAGGGGCTCCCAGGTGGTAGGGGCTGCTCCTCCACACCAGCAGCACCAGCAGCAGGATCATCATCATCGGCACCATCACCAGCAGGATCAAAATCAGCCTCAGCAGCATCAGCATCTGCATACTCACCAGCAGGATCATAATCAACAGGAGCAGCAGCAGCAGCAGCAACAGCAAGACCAGGATGAGCAGCAGCAGAGTAAGCACCAGCAGCAGGGTCAGCAAGACCAGGAGCACGAGCAGAACGAGCAGGACCAGCAGGACTAGCAGGACCAGGAGCAGCTTCAGCAGAGTACGCAGCAGCAGAAGCATCACCGCCAGGAGAAGCTACAGCAGAAGCTCCAGCACCAGAAGAGCGAGCCCAAGCAGCAGAAGCCCCAGCAGAAGCAGAGTCACGGACATGGGGCGGTAGGGTGGCCCTGTCCCTCTTGCCAGGGATGGCGGCAGGTTGCTGAGCCTTTCGCTTCTTCCCCATGGTTGTGGGGTTGCTGGCTGGCAGGGAGCCTGGCAGGAAGGCTGGCAGGCACCAAGGCTGGCACCAAGGCTGGCAGGAAGCCTGTTAGGAAGCCTGGCAGGAAGCCTGGCAGGAAAGCAGGCACCAAGGCTGGCAGGCAGACTGGCTGGCAGGGAGGTTGGAAGGCAGGCTGGCAGCAATGCTGGCAGGGAGGCTGGAAGGCAGGCTGGCAGCAAGGCTGGAAGGGAGGCTGGAAGGCAGGCTGCCAGCAAGGCTGGAAGGGAGGCTGCCCAGGAGGGTGGGAGGCAGGCTGGGAGGCAGGCTTGGAGGCAGGCTGGCAGCAAGGCTTGCAGGCAGACATGCAGGAAAGGAACTAGAAGTGTCCAGCAGCAAGTCTTTCCTCGGAATGCTGGCCACGTGCGAGCTGCTTCCCTTTATATCCGGGGGGCTTGCGCAATGCATCTCCCCCACATGCGCAATTAACACGCAACATCTGTTCCGCTTCCGCTGTGCATCCGCTAGGCTTCCGCTGTGCGTCCGCTTCATCTGCTGTGCATCCGTTCTGCATCCATTTTTTCCGTTCCACGTCCGCTTCGCTGAGGCCCCCCGGAAGCCTAGCGGACGCGCCATCTGCTGTGCTTCCATTCCGCATCCGCTTTGCATCCACCCTGTGTCCTCCTCACATCCGTTTCATCCGCTCCAATTATACAAATTTTCGCCCCTTTTCAGCAAGGATACAATGGATGTAAGATTTTTCTCTTCCATTGTGTCCTTTTTGCATCCATTGGGCAGTGTGACACGGCCTTTACATTCAATTATAGGACCATTTTTTCATGATCCTCCTTAATTTTCATTAGTAAAGTTTCCAGATCATCTGTGTATTTTCAGTTACCAGAGTATTGTCATCAGCATACAACAGGTAATTGATATATCTTCTTCCCATTTTAAAACCATGCTCCTCTTCTTCTAAATCAATTCCTCATGTTAGGTATACCAGTAGAATAAATAAGGGTCAGCATATAGCTTAGTCTCACTCCTTTGCTGACCTTGGACTAATCTCTTTTTGTTGGATGATCATCTTAATTTCGAATGATGGTAAAACTACCTGCTCTTATTTTTCTTTCCTCTTGGAAATGATGACTGGAATCATCAGCTCCAAATGACAAACAATAAGAAATTAACAGCAATGTGTTACTTTGCATGTCAAAAAATGAATGAGAATGAGTTTAATAAGCTTCTAAAGGCCCTGTCACACTGCCCAATGGATGCAAAATGGACACAACGGACGAGCAAAATGTTCCATCCGTTGTTATCCTCTCTCAAAAGGGGCAAAAATTTGCATAACCGGAGCGGATAACACGGATGCAGGGAGGACGCAGAGCGGATGGAAAGCGGATGTGGAACAGAAGCCCAGCGGATGGGAGCGGATGGGAGCAGATGGCACATCCGCTAGGCTTCTGGGGGGCCTCAGCAAACTGGACGTGGAACGGATGAAGCCGATGCACAGCGGATGCACAGCGGATGCACAGCGGATGAAGCGGATGCACAGCGGATGCATAGCAGAAGCCTAACGGATGCCTGGCGTTAATTGCACATGCGGGGGGGTGTATTGTGTAAGCCACGCGGATATAAAGGGAAGCAGCTCGCACATGGCCAGCATTCGGAGGAAAGACCTGCTGCAGAATACATCGAGTCCTTGCCTGCCCTGCCTGCATGCCTGCCTGCAAGCCTTGCTGCCAGCCTTCCTGCCAGCCTTGCTCTCTGCCTGCCTGCCAGCCTTCCTGCCAGCCTGCCATCCAGCCTCTCTGCCAGCCAGTCTGCCTGCCTGCCTGCCTGGCTGCCTTTCTGCCAGGCTTCCTTCCAGCCTTCCTGCCAGGCTTCCTGCCAGCCTTGGTGCCAGCCTTCTTGCCAGCCTTGGTGCCAGCCTTGGTGCCAGCCTTGGTGCCAGCCTTCCTGCTAGCCTTGGTGCCTGCCAGCCTCCCTGCCAGCCTCCCTGCCAGCCAGCAACCCCACAACCATGGGGAAGAAGCGAAAGTCTCAGCAACCTGCCACCATCCCCGCCAAGAGGGATAGGGCCACCCTCCTGCCCCCTGTCCCTGACTCTGCTTCTGCTGGGGCTTCTGCTGCTTGGGCTCGCTCTTCTGGTGCTGGAGCTTCTGCTGAAGCTGCTCCTGGTGGTGGTGCTTCTGCTGCTGCGTACTCTGCTGAAGCTGCTCCTGGTCCTGCTGGTCCTGCTCATCCTGCTGGTCCTGCTTGTCCTGCTCGTGCTCCTGGACTTTCTCGTACTGCTCGTACTCCTGGTCTTGCTCGTACTCCTGGTGCTGCTGGTGCTGCTGGTGCTGCTGCTGCTGGGGCTCCTGGTGCTTACTCTGCTGCTGCTGATCCTGGTCCTGCTGATCCTGCTGCTGCTGCTGCTGATGATGATGATGATGATGACCCTGCTGCTGCTGATGATGATTATGATTTGATGATTATGATCCTGCTGGTGATGATGATGATGATGATGATGATGATGATGATGATCCTGCTGGTGCTGGTGCTGGTGCTGCTGGTGGTGTGGAGAAGCAGCCCCTACCACCTGGGAACCCCTCTGATGAGGGCCCATCTGGTCCTGCCAAAGGGAGGAAGAGGTATATGCGAGAACGGGAGAGGAGGCAATACTCCATTGAGGAGGAACATGAGGATGAGGTGCTGGAGTGGCTGAGAGAGAATGACTATTTGTGGCGGAAGGGACACCGGCTGTACAGGGACACCAAGCGGAAGCAGGCTGCTTGGAGAGAGAAGGCGGAGAGTCTGGGCTACACATCGGAGGTGCTTCTCAGCTGGGGGAAGCACATGCACACCTGGTACGGGAAGCTGCACCTCAAGAAATCTGGCCAGCCACGGTCAAGCTGACAAGACAGAGAGACCTATGTGATGGCCAGGTGCAGCTTCCTGGAGGGTGAGATCCGCCACCGAGGAGCAGCCCCTCTCACAACCCTCTCTCTCCAGCAGCCTGCTGAGAGCCAGTCCTCTTCTGGCCGAGAGTCAGCTCCTGTCTCCAGGCAGGTTTCTGTGGAGCGTGTCATGGTGGAGAACCCGCGGACAGCTGTTGTAACTGTGGTGGAGCGCATGGAAGACTCCCTGGTGCGGTGGGAGAAAGGAGACATCGAGTCCACCACAGTCGTAGCCACATCCACCACCACCCAGCTCCGCCTCCACAGAAAAGCAGACAGCCAGACAGCAGGAGGGGCAGAGCCACACTGTCCTGCTGGAGATCAGGGACACCACCTGCACCAGTATAGATCGCCTCTCTCAGCTGGTAAGCACCGACTCCTCATCCTCCAACCGCAAACCCTTCCTCACCTATGTCAACCAGACCCTCAAGAACATGGAGGAACCCCAGTACCAAGTGATGAAGGACCGGATCACCGAGCTGCTTCACAACCCTCCAGATCCAGATGAACCTGCTCCCACCCAGTCCAGGTCTCCTCCTCCACCCCAGGTGATGTCCCTCCCATTCCAAGGCTTCCGACAGCCCCTCACCTACCAGGGCTACGGCTACCAGGAGGTCCAGCAGCACAGGCAGCAGCCCTTCCCAGTCCAGGCACAGAGTCATTGGACGACACTGTTGCCACCGGTTCCACTGATGCCACCGATGCCACCCATGACAATGATGCCACCCACGCCACCAATGCCACCCATGCCAGTCCTCACCCAGCTGCAGACCAGACAGCCACACTACACTACTCCTTCCTCCACCCCACAGCCAAGCCCAGCCTCAGTACATCTCTCATCAGTACTGGGGCTGACACCCCATGGCATGGAGGAAGGACCTCTCAGCATTGCGGGTCTGAGCCACTGTCTGAGAGCTTCCTCAACACACCGTCCCGTTGTCCTCTCGGGGCCAGGCACCCCAATGATGACACAGACCAGCACTCCAGCACCACCCACCTACACACCCCTGATACTGGGCACACCTCCGAGTGACCAATAAGAGTGCCAGAGACTGGGTAGCTGGCTACCTGTGGACTTTATTTGGAGACTTGACTTGGGTCATTTTTGTTTTACAGCTTGTTGTTCAAAAAAGTTTATCTTTGATTCACACACTTGCTTCATTTCTTTTTTTGTCATAAAGTCTTGGTGGAAACTTTTAGAATTAGTTTAAGCCTTTGCATGCTTGTGGGATGGCTTAAGATAGCAGTCGGGTGGGCAGGAATACCTTTGGGATGGGTTAAGATAGCTGTGGGATAGATAAACCTCCAGTGCAAGCATAGTGGGACTGTATGGTCTACCCTCCCAGGTGCCACACCTTTGGCCCTTCATTAGTAAGCATTGATCCACACATTTGAACATAAACACAACTCTTTATTAAATGCCCTGTTCATTGTAGGCCCACCCAACATACATGGCCCAAACTCATCAGTGTGATGAGACAGGTTGAAGGAAGCACCCATTAATCATCTATCATCCTGTCTTGCCACTCCACTGCTCCAGCTGGGGAGTTGCACCAGTGTCTCAGGAGGTTGCGCTGCTTCTTCCCTTCACGTGAGGCTCTGTTGGGGCCTTGCACATCCTGAGTGTCTATCAGGTTTCACCCTTGCCTCCATTCCCCAGGCTCCATGTCCCCATTGCCTTGTTGGAGGTCCACGAGCCTGTTCTGCAAGACTGGGTAGCAGGTGCGCATGAGATTGTGCAGGATGCAGCAAGCTTCCACGATCCTCCTCACGGTCTCTGGGCGATGCTGCATGGTGATGAGAAGTACCTGGACCCTGTTGGCCAGGATGCCAAAGGTATTCTCCACCACCCACCTTGCCCTGGACAGCCTGTAGTTGAAGATCCTCTCTTCACGGGTGAGGCATCTGGAAGTGTAGGGATTCACGAGGTAGGTTTTGAGGGAGAAGGCGTCATCCCCCACAATGAAGTAGGGCACATCTTGTGTGTCGTTGGGCAGGGGGTCTGGATCTGGAAAGCCCATGATGAGGTTGCCTTCCAGCCCCTCCTTGAGGTCACTGGCGTTGTATACCTGGGCATCTGAACATGAGCCGCTGCCTGAAGCATCGATGTACATGAACTTGTAGTCAGCATCGACCATGGCAAAGAGGACGATGCTGAAGAAGCCCTTGTAGTTGAAATAAGTAGAGCCCGACTTGGTTGGTGCTTTGCAGGCCACGTGCTTCCCATCTATGACTCCAACGGTGTGGGGGAAGTTCCACCTCTGATACCACTGCTCTGCAACTTTCTTCCATCCTTCATCAGTGGAGGGGCACTGGAGGAGCTCCTTCAGGTATTCTTCGATGATGGCCTGCACCACTTCTCTGACCACAATGCTGATGGTGTTGTGTGGCACCCTCCAGCCATACTGCATGCTCCTGTACGTGGTCCCTGAGGCCAGGTGGCGCAGAGTGGGTGCCACCTTGAGCCCAGGTTCCAGGCTGGGCCGGAAGTTGGTTTTTGCCTTGGTCAACCTGGGTGTCAGGCGCTGCACAACTTCGTCAAACATGGCTGGAGGCATCCTCATGAAGTTCTGGAACGCCCGAGTGTCTTCGTTCCTGAGCTCCACCATCAGCTTGTTGTACAGTCTGTTCTTTGCTCTTCTCCTGATCCATCTTCGGACCCAGACGCTTCTTGGCCACCTCTTTTTCTTCCCGTAGTAGAATTCACAGAGCTTGTAGATGGCTTCGCACTGTTGCAGAAGGATGGTGGCTGCCAAAAGGACTGTGTTATGATCCACGGTGGACATGACTGGATGCTGTGGAAGAGGAAGAGTCAGATGAAGGCTGCAGAGGTCTGCACAGCTAGGCTGCTGGTCTGAAAGTGAGATGCAGGTGAGTTGCTCCCCCTTTTTATAGGCAGTATAGGTGTCCCTTTGCATCCTCTAGGCATCCTCTAGGCATCCTGTAGGCATCCTTAATATCCGAGATAGGTCCCCTCTGCAAACGTTTTTTCCATTTTAAACGTTTTGTTTCCGTGCTGCATCCGTTCTGCATCCGTTCTGCATCTGTTCCGCATCTGTTCCGCTTCCTCCCTGCGTCTGAGCAGATGCGAGTTGCGCAGATGCTCAGCGGATGCCTTGCTGATATAGCGGATACATAACAGATGCAGAATGGATGCGTAGCGGATGCAGAATGGACGAATTGGATACATTTTCCGCGCAAAAGTTTTGAGCAGCTCAAAACTTTCTGAGCGGATGAAACGTCAATAAACGGATGATGGACAGATAGAGAGGAAGCAAAATGGAGGCAGTGAGTACATCGCGTTTTCCAACGGATGGCAAGGTTTTTTGTCCATTTTACATCCTCTTTGCATCCGTTGGTGCAGTGTGACAGGGGCTTAAGAGGAGAATGCCTGTTCTTGGTTGACATGACTACTACTAATTAAAGGTAAAAGCCTGAGTTGCAAACAAATGAATCAAGCAACCTTGAGATCAACAACATACAGAGGCCAACTGATGCAATGAATGGTGATGATGGTTTTAGAGACACCAGAAGATACATCATCCTCTGTTCAACATTTGTTGCTTGGTCAAGATTTAATGGAACTATGTTAAGATGCCATGATATATGCACAGCAATGTCTCATTTTTCATTATAGCAATATGTAGTCCAAACTGGCCAGAAATACAATAGCATTTTTTTTTAAATCATCAGCCAAATAATTGGCCAAATTTAATTGCAAGGGTAGTTAAATTTTTTTGCACATTTGCTTTGACATGATTAGGGGAGAGCGTTTTGACTCTGTAGACTAGACTAGACTCTTCTTGATATATGAAAAAAGAATGAAGCCCTTCACGGAATTTTAACCATTTGCTGTGCCAATTTTCATCTGTTCCACCCCTTGGGAAAAGGCGAAATGATGCTGATGTGGAGAAATCATGCATCAAAAGGAAAACCATACTTATGGAGAAGCTTTGCTGAGTTTTAATTGAGGCGAAACATGTGACTGGGTCAGAGAGAAAGAAGATACTCTGAGTTCTTACTGGAGGTTGGAGATTATAGATGTGGTATTCAGCAGGTTCTGACCAGTTCTGGAGAACCGGTAGCAGAAATTTTGAATAGTTCGGAGAACCGGCAAATGCTACCTCTAACTGGAAATTTTAAAGTATCCTTCCCCTGCCATGCCTACCAAGCCACATAGTAAAAAAAATTGAATCCCACCACTGTTGGAGAAGGTAAAGTTCAGAAAAATCAAAAGCCCATGTCACACTGAACCAACGGATGCAAAGAGGATGTAAAACGGACAAAAAACGTTGCCATCTATTGGTTAACGTGATGTATCCGTTCTGTACTCACTGCCTCCATTTTGCTTCCTCTCTATCCGTCCAGCATCCGTTTATGGACGTTTCATCCGCTCCAAAAGTTTTGGGCTGCCTAAAACTTTTGCGCGGAAAATGTACCCAGTTCATCCATTCTGCATCCGCTACGCGTCCGCTACGCATCCGCTACGCATCCGTTACATATCCGTTATGCATCCGCTATATCCGCTCGGCATCCGCTGCGCATCCACGCAACTCGCATCTGCCCGGACGCAGGGAGGAAGTGGAATGGACGTGGAACGGATGCAGAACGGATGCCTAGCGGATGCAGAACGGAAACAAAGCGTTTAAAGCAGAAAAAACGTTCGCAGAGCGGACCTATCTCGGATATTAAGGATGCCTAGAGGATGCCTAGAGGATGCCTAGAGGATGCCTAGCGGAAAACCTATACTGCCTATAAAAAGGGGGAGCAACTCTCCTGCATCTCACTTTCAGAACAGCAGTCCAGTGGTGCAGACCTCTTCAGCCTTCATCTGACTCTTGCTCTTCCACAGCATCCAGTCATGTCCATCGTGGATTGTGACAAAGTCCTTTCGGCAGCCACCATCCTTCTGCAACAGTGCGAAACCATCTACAGGCTCTGTGAATTCTACTACGGGAAGAAAAGGAGGCACCCAAAAAAAGTCTGGGTCCAAAGATGGTTCGCCAGAAGAGCAGAGGATGGACTGTACAACAAGCTGATGGTGGAGCTCAGGAGCGAAGACACTCGGGCATTCCAGAACTTCATGAGGATGCCTCCAGCCATGTTTGACGAAGTTGTGCAGCGCCTGACACCCAGGTTGACCAAGGCAAAAACCAACTTCCGGCCCAGCCTGGAACCTGGGCTCAAGGTGGCACTCACTCTTCGCCACCTGGCCTCAGGGACCACCTACAGGAGCATGCAGTATGGCTGGAGGGTGCCACCCAGCACCATCAGCTTTGTGGTCAGAGAAGTGGTGCAAGCCATCATTGAAGAGTACATGGAGGAGCTCCTCCAGTGCCCCTCCACTGAAGAAGGCTGGAAGAAAGTTGCAGAGCAGTGGTATCAGAAGTGGAACTTAGCACACACCGTTGGAGCCATCGATGGCAAGCACGTGGCCTACAAAGCACCAGCCAAGTCGGGGTCCACTTATCACAACTACAAGGGCTTCTTCAGCATCATCCTCTTCGCCATGGTCGATGCTGACTACAAGTTCATGTACATCGATGCTTCAGGCAACGGCTCATCTTCAGATGCCCAGGTATACAATGCCAGTCACCTCAAGGAGGGGCTGGAACGCAACCTCATGGTGGGCTACCCAGATCCAGACCCGCTGCCCAATGACACACAAGATGTGCCATACTTCATCGTGGGGGATGATGCCTTCTCCCTCACAACCTACCTCATAAAGCCCTACACCTCCAAATACCTCACCCATGAAGAGAAGATCTTCAACTACAGGCTGTTCAGGGCAAGACGGGTGGTGGAGAACGCCTTTGGCATCCTGGCCAACAGGTTCCAGGTACTTCTCACCAACATGCAGCATAGCCCAGAGACCATGAGGAGGATCGTGGAAGCTTGCTGCATCCTGCACAATCTCATGCGCACCCGCTACCCAGTCTTGCAGAACAGGCTTGTGGACCGTCAACAAGGCAATGGGAACATGGAGGCTGGGGAATGGAGGCAAGGGCAAAACCTGATCGACACTCAGGATGTGCAAGGCCCCAATAGAGCCACACGTGAAGGGAAGAAGCAGCACAACCTCCTGAGACACTGGTGCAACTCCCCAGCTGGAGCAGTGGAGTGGCAAGACAGGATGATAGATGATTAATGGGTGCTTCCTTCAGCCTGTCTCATCACACTGATGAGATTGTGCCATGTATGTTGAGTGGCCCTACAATGAATTTAAAAAAGAGTTGTGTTTATGTTGACATGTGTGGATGATTGATTATATTGTTATTGATAATAAAGGGCCATAGGTGTGGCACCTGGGAGGGTGGACCATACAGTCCCACTGGAGGTTTATCTATCCCACAGCTATTACCCATCCCAAAGGTATCCCTGCCCATTACACAGCTATCTCAACCCATCCCACTGCTATCTTAACCCATCCCACAAGCATGCAAAGGCTTAAACCATTTCTAAAAGTTTCCACCAAGACTTTTTTCAAAAAAAGAAATGAAGCAAGTGTGTGAATCAAAAATAGACTTTATTAACAACAAGCTATAAGACAAATATGAGTCTTTGGCACTCCTCTTGGTCGCTCAGTCCCAGGGGTGAAGGGTGCAGGTGCTGTGGAGGTGGCTGGTGCTGGAGTGCTTGTCATCAGTTCCTCCAGAAGCAGAAGCAGCAGAAGCCCCAGCCCCAGAAGAGCGAGCCCGTGCTGCAGAAGCCCCAGCAGAACCAGAGTGAGGGCCAGGGGGTGGGATGGTAGCCCTGTCCCTCTTGCCAGGGTTGGCAGCAGATGGCTGAGGCTTGCTGTGCTTCCACATGGTTGTGGGGTTGCTGGTTGGCAGGGAGGCTGGCAGAGAGGCAGGCACCAAGGCTGGCAGGAGGGCTGGCAGGCAGGCAGGCACCAAGGCTTCCAGACAGGCAGGGACCAAGGCTGGCAGGCAGGCATGAACCAAGGCTGGCAGGCTGGCAGGCTGGCAGGCTGGCAGGCTGGCAGGCTGGCAGGCTGGCAGGCTGGCAGGCTGGCAGGCTGGCAGGCTGGCAGGCTGGCAGACAGCAAGGCTGGCAGGGAGGCTGACAGGGAGTGTTAAGCCTGGGTTCCCCAACCAGGGCTAGGTAGACAAGCTAAACAGAATGTGCAGCGTTAGTCAGATAGGCACACAGATAAATGAGTGAGCTAAGCTTGTATGTTTATTAACAT
>BLBF01000003.1:7083042-7101513 GCA_015471245.1 Laticauda colubrina
TAGTATTTCACCTAAAACAGTTAGGGTGAACAATGTTATCCCTAACAGGGAGGCTGGCAGCAAGGCTGGCAGGGAGGCTGGCAGCAAGGCTGGCAGCAAGGCTGGTAGCAAGGCTGGCAGGCAGACATGCAGGCAGGGCAGGCAAGGCAGTCGATTTATCCGGCAGCAGGTCTTTCCTCTGAATGGCGACCTGCTTCCGAGCTGCTTCCGTTATATCCGCGGGGCTGACGCAATGCATCCTCCCCGCATGCACAATTAACTCCAGGCATCAGCTAGGCTTCCGCTCTGCATCCGCTGTGCATCCGCTGTGCATCCGCTTCATCCATTCTGCGTCCGCTGTGCATCCGCTATATCCGTTCCACGTCCGCTTTGCTGAGGCCCCCCGGAAGCCCTTTGGATGTGCCATCTGCTCCCATCCGCTTCCATCTTGCTGGGCTTCTGTTCCGCATCTGCTTTCCATCCGCCCTGCGTCCTCCCTGCGTCCGTGTTATCCGCTCTGGTTATGCACATTTTTGCCCCTTTTGAGAGCGGATAACAACGGAAGGAACATTTTGCTAATCCGCTGTGTCCTTTTTGCATCCGTTGGCCAGTGTGACATGGGCTTAAGTGATGAAATAGTATTAACTGAAGATATGGTTCTTCCAGCAAGAACTATGGAAGAATGCAGAGTCTACATTTTGCAGAACTGTTCTAAAAGAATTCTGTCTTGGTTACTGTCAATGAATGATGAGAAGAAGAAAAAAACAGACTTGAGCATTTGACAGATTTGACTGTCCCTCTCCTGCTTGTGGCAGCAGTAGTGGCAGCAAGAGGGTGGCAACCACAAGAGCAATGGTGGCAGAGACCATCAGGGTACAGCAATGGGGCCGCAGTTAGGGGTAGCGAGGGAATGGCAGCAGGGGTGCAGCCACAGTCCACAACAATTCCAGTTTCTCATGTGGCCTCCTGGGAAAAAAAATTGTCCACCCCTTCATTAGATGCTTCCCTGTAATGATGAAAGAAAATTGTTTCTTCAATGCTGTCAAAGAGCTAATGATAATCATTCCAATAACTGAACTTTCTGATTGGCCTTCACTTAAACTGGAAAAGAAGACAGGATCTCCCATCAATTTAATGAGGAACTTGAATCTTCCATAGCTTTGCAATGGAACGCAGATGATTGTGAGAAAACTCCACAAGAATCTCCTGGTAGCAAAGATAAACACTAGTGCATTTAACAATGACATTGTTATAATTCCAAAAATTACCCTCAATTTGTCAAAAAGTGGAGATATCCCTTCTCAGCAAAGACAGTTTTTAATACTTTGCTGTCACTATACATAAAAGACAACGAAAAACCATCGGGAATATGCTGATTTTTCTGGAGAAACCAGTATTCCAGCATGGTCAGCTGTATGTTGCTTTAAGCCAAGAGAAAGAAATCAAAATGTTAATGTATTCTTGAAGAATGGCAAATCAACCACAAAGGTTGTCAACAAAAGGGTCCTTTGTTAAACAAAAAACCCATCTAAATTTGTCTTGCTATACGTCTTTCCAATAAAAATTTAATTTTAAAACCAAAACAATAGCCATCCGCCCATGGTTATTCAGATTCTTTGTTTAGGTAAGCAAATATCTCTAAAAAGATGAACCAACAGGTCACAGGTTGTCCAGTAACTATGAAAGTGTCTTAAATAGGCATAAAATACACATATTTGGCCTTTACAAACAATAATAGTCAAAAAAAGATCAGTAAAAAGCCAATTTATACTTCAACTAATCCCACTTATCATCCTGTTGAGTTATCGACAAAGTTCACAAACAGTTTTGAATTGGCATGCATTTGCTGAAATGTAATTATTTATAACATAGAAAATTACAACTCTGACATCCAAACGACAGAGAACGAATTCATTTGTAGAACTGCAGAACCAGCTATTTTTAGAACAATTTGATTTTCATTTGTTTGCATAAGCAAGCAGAGCCTGATTTTTATAATAGAGGCATTTTAGTTTGCTACTATTTTTATATCTTTATCAATCAATTAATCAGAACAGAGCTGGAAGGGACCTTGGAGGTCTTCTAGTCCAGCCCCCTGCTCAAGCGGGTGAACCTATATCATTTCAGACAAGTGACTGTCTGGTCTCTTCTTAAAAACCTCCAGTGACAAAGCATCTACAATTTCTGACAGCAACCTGTTCCTCTGGTTAATTATCCTCACTCTTAGGAAGTTTATCCTTAGTTCCTGCTTGCTTCTCTCCTTTTTCTTTTCTAAGTCTAACAGACTTATACTGTGTTTGATCTCTTTCTTTTTCCACTACCTCTCTCTTTCTTCACTTTGATGAAGAAACTTGCAATGGCAATATATGGTCTAAGTGGATTGGCTAGAAGAGACATTACATTTTGGCCCACAACATCCCTCCTACATGCCTGCCAGGAAGCAGGCAGAACTAAATTAAAATTCAGTGGGGGAGTTTTTTGTTTTTTTTTTCCTTCTCCCGCCTACTCCCTGTTACAATCTGACCAACTCCAGGTTCTTCCATATGCCACAATTGCTCAGCAGTGACAAAACCTTATCCAACGATGCATCAGCAGCAAAGAAAGTGCATTTAGGTTCATTTCCTGCCATGCTGAACTCAAAATGAGTTACTTAAATGATGTTCTAGCAAACTCAACATAGCGGAAATAACTAGCTGGTATATACTGCTTTAGGGAGAAAGAGAGCAAAGATTGAAGCAATTAGGCTGTATGTGGGAAATGGTGAATGGATGTGAATTTCTCCTGGGAGACAAACATCCTGATCTTAATTACATTTTAAAACAAAAAACAAAACTTGGAAGTAAGTCCCTCTGCTTTCTGCCAAAGTTGTGCTTAGGAACTAGAACCTAAGAGATTCACTGGTTGGGCATATGCTAATTATTTTGGATGATGAAGGCAGGCTTTTGATTTTGTTCTTCTAGCAACATAAAAAGCAATCATAGCTGTATTGGTCCATAGAGAAAAAAGCTCCATAAAATCCATACAAATTTAGAGGTAGACATTACCCAAAAAATAAAAATAAAAATCTACCCATACAGCAAGGAATATATTTTATGTCCAGAAGAAGAGGCGTTTAAACACTCTCAAGATGGATGCCATATTTTGAGATCCAATCTTTTTTAAGCTCTAGGTAGGACTACACAATTAGAGTTAATTGATTTGAATCGTTCTCTGGCATTGTACATATAAGACCTGAGATGTTTTTGTGTTTCTGCTTTGCTCTGGTAATTTCTGCTTTCAGATCTGGGGAGAGTTGAACTGTCTATATTAAGTTGATGTCGTATTTTGATACTTAATACTATAAATGTAATAGCTTTAAATAACTACCTATTTTTAATAATAATTGATTTGTTCCTTCCTTCCAAACATTCTCCTTTATAGATATCTTGCTTCTCTCTATTTTTATAGTAAAATGAAGAAGACTAAGAGTTTTGTAGAACTCTAAAACTCGCAAATATTATTCAACTTGCCCAGAAGTCTCTACCCAGCCAACAATCTCATAGAAAATAAGTATAATTGGAGAGAGGAACTTCTGAGGCAGAAACAGTGAACTGAAGATGGCTCAGTTAGAAGAAAACCTGATATCACCCACAAGTGCTCCATACAGTTGGTCTTTGTGAGGCAACCGCAAGACAGTCGTCTCCAGTGGACTTAGAGATCTGGGAAATGAGAGAATGTCTATTTTACTCAACCCATCTCAGATGCTATTAAAAACACTGGGTTCACATACTTCCTTTTGTATTCACTTTGGGATATTGCTTGTTAGCTGTTTTTCATCTGTTAGGGAACTCTGGATAGACAAATTTTACAGCACCAGGTGAGTTTTGTTCGTTCCTTAGAAGTTTTAAATACAAGTTCTACTTCTTTTTTTTTACAAAAATTATTGAATCAACAGTGAAAGATGATTAAAACTTTGATTTTAGAAAGTTACAAACAGGCTAAAGTTCCATATGAATGTGAAATAAAATTTTGGAATTTATTATAAAAATCCTTCCTTGAGAAAATATCTTTGTTTTGAATTCTTTTTTTAAAAAATGATAATTTGGGACTTTGAAGTTTCGACACTAGAAAGAAGTAGAAGGAACTGAAGATTAAAGTTAAAGAAAAAACTTTAATAATGGTCCATATAAATTTGAAATAAAATTTTGGAATTAATTATAAAAATCCTTTCCTGAGAAAATACTTTTGTTTTGAATTCTTTTTTTTTAAAAGTGATAAATTTGGACTTTGAAGAGACTAGAAGAAAGCAGAAAGATCAAAGTTAAAAAAAAGTCTTAAATTTGACTTCCTGGGATAGGAGTTAACCTATCAGACAAGCAGAAAAATATAGGGAAATGCAGCCTTCTCAAATAACAAGTCTTGAATACTACAGAGCTTAAAGATAACTACCAAACCTTAAATCATGCCTCGAATCAACTGGCAACCAGTGCCAATCCCTCCGCAGTGAGTGTTCCAGGAATACTAGCATTCACTCATTAATGTCCAAACATTCTGTATGTATGTGTATGCACTGCTCAAAAAAATAAAGGGAACACAAAAATAAGACATCCTAGATCTGAATGAATGAAATATTCTTATAAAATACTTTGTTCATGACATAGTTGAATGTGCTGACAACAAAATCACACAAAAATTATCAATGGAAATCAAATTTAGCAACCCATGGAGGTCTGGATTTGGAGTTACACTCAAAATTAATGTGGAAAAAAACACAACAGGCTGATCCAACTTTGATGTAATGTCCTTAAAACAAGTCAAAATGAGGCTCAGTAGTGTGTGTGGCCTCCACATGCCAGTATGACCTCCCTAAAATGCCTGGGCATGCTCCTGATGAGGTGGCAGATGGTCTACTGAGGGATCTCCTCCCACACCTGGACTAAAGCATCCCCCAACTCCTGGACAGTCTGTGGTGTAATGTGGCATTGGTGGATGGAGCGAGACATGATGTCCCAGATGTGCTCAATTGGATTCAGGTCTAGGGAATGAGAAGGCCAGTCCATAGCATCAATGCCTTCGTCTTGCAGGAACTGCTGACACATTCCAGCCACATGAGGTCTAGCATTGTCTTGCATTAGGAGGAACCCAGGGCCAACCGCACCAGCATAAGATCTCACAAGGGGTCTGAGGATGTCATCTTGGTACCTAATGGCAGTAAGGTACCTCTGGTGAGCACATGGAGGGCTGTGCGGCCCCCTAAAGAAATGCCACGCCACACCATTAATGACCCACTGCCAAACCGGTCATACTGGAGGATGTTGCAAGCAACAGAATGTTCTCCACGGTGTCTCCAGACCCTGTCACATCTGTCACATGTGCTCAGTGTGAACCTGCTTTCATCTGTGAAGAGCACAGGGTGCCAGTGGCCAATCTTTGCCAATCTTGGTTTTCTCTGCTAAATGCCAAATGTCCTGCATGGTGTTGGGCTGTAAGCACAACTCCCACTTGTGGACGTTGGGCCCTCATGGAGTCCATTTCTGACCTTTTAAGCAGCCACATGCACATTTATGGCCCGCTGGAGGTCATTTTGCAGGACTCTGGCAGAGCTCCTCCTGTCCCTCCTTGCACAAAGGTGGAGGTAGCGGTCCTGATGCTGGGTTGTTGCCCTCCTATGGCCTCTGCCACATCTCCTGATTTACTGGTCTGTCTCCTGGTAGTGCCTCCATGCTCTGGACACTACGCTGACAGACACAGCAAACCTTCTTGCCACAACTCGCATTGTTGTGCCATCCTGGATGAGCTGCACTAACTGAGCCACTTATTTGGGTTGTCGAGTCCGTCTCATGCTACCACTAGGGTGAAATCACTGCCGGCATTCAAAAGTGACCAAACCATCAGCCAGAAAGCAGAGGAACTGAGAAGTGGTCTGTGGTCACCACCTGCAGAACCACTCCTTTATTGGGGATGTCTTGCTAACTGCCTATGGTTTGCACCTGTTGTCTATTCCATTTGCACAACAGCATGTGAAATTGATTGTCAATCAGTGTTGCTACCTAAGTGGACAGTTTGATTTCACAGAAGTATGATTGACTTGCAGTTACATTGTGTTGTTTAAGTGTTCCCTTTATTTTTTTGAGCAGTGTATTAGCCCTAATCTGATACAATTGTCATAAAGCACATCTGCAGATTTTAGACATCAAAGTTGAATGAGAAAACACCAGTCTACCTTGGCTCCTCTGGCAATCTAAAGTGTTTGATTGATGTGTTGATTTGAGTAATTTGATTGAGCAACCCATCTCACATGCACGACCCTGGACAGTTTATAATAAAATAAATAAAACATGTACAATTAAAATATAAAATCTACAGCATTTGGGATTCATAAAAACAACAATTAATGTAGCCAGGAGATGGGGATACTAGGGGCTCTAGAGGCCCCTGGCTTGGGCATGGAACTGTTTGAAAGGTTTTATGAAAGTCCAGCAGAGTTGGAGCTAATCTGACCTCTGGAAGGACGATTGTCTCGGAAAATGCAAACTGAACAAAATAAGAGAAAAGGAAATAAAACTTACGATCTAAAGCTGGCTTCAGATTCATAAAAATGCTGTATAATTAATGCATATTTGCAACTATGTGTCATTTGATTCCAATTTTTTCCCCATGTCCTGATAAAACATACATATCAAGCTAAAGGCCCTGTCACACTGCCCAACGGATGCAAAATGGACACAACGGATGAGAAAAATGTTCCATCCGTTGTTATCCGCTCTCAAAAGGGGCAAACATTTGCATAACCGGAGCGGATAACACGGACGGGGGGAGGACGTACGGCGGATGGAAAGCGGATGCGGAACAGAAGCCCAGCAGATGGAAGCGGATGAGAGCGGATGGCACATCTGCAACGGATACAGCGGATGCACAGCGGATGAAGCGGATGCACAGCGGATGCACAGCGGATGCACAGCGGATGCACAGCGGAAGCCTAGCGGATGCCGAGCGTTAATTGCGCATGCAGGGAGGATACATTGTGTCAGCCCCGCGGATATAATGGAAGCAGCTCGGAAGCAGGTCGCCATTCAGAGGAAAGACCTGCTTCCAGACACATCGACTGCCTTGCCTGTCCTGCCTGCATGTCTGCCTGCAAGCCTTGCTGCCAGCCTTGCTGCCAGCCTTGCTGCCAGCCTCCCTGCCAGCCTCCCTGCCAGCCTTGCTGTCTGCCTGCCTGCCAGCCTGCCAGCCTTGGTTCATGCCTGCCTGCCAGCCTTGGTGCCTGCCTGCCTGCAAGCCTTCCTGCCAGCCTTGGTGCCTGCCTGCCTGGAAGCCTTGGTGCCTGCCTGCCTGCCAGCCCTCCTGCCAGCCTTGGTGCCTGCCTCTCTGCCAGCCTCCCTGCCAGCCAGCAACCCCACAACCATGTTGAAGCACAGCAAGCCTCAGCCATCTGCTGCCAGCCCTTGCAAGAGGGACAGGGCTACCATCCCACCCCCTGGCCCTCACTCTGGTTCTGCTGGGGCTTCTGCAGCACGGCCTCGCTCTTCTGGGGCTGGGGCTTCTGCTGCTTCTGCTTCTGGAGGAGCTGATGACAAGCACTCCAGCACCAGCCACCTCCACAGCACCTGCACCCTTCACCCCTGAGACTGAGCGACCAAGAAGAGTGCCAGAGACTCATATTTGTCTTATAGCTTGTTGTTAATAAAGTCTATTTTTGATTCACACACTTGCTTCATTTCTTTTTTTTTTGATAAAGTCTTGCTGGAAACTTTTAGAAATGGTTTAAGCCTTTGCATGCTTGTGGGATGGATTGAGATAGCTGTGGAATGGGCAGGGATACCTTTGGTATGGGTAATAGCTGTGGGATAGATAAACCTCCAGTGCAAGGATAGTGGGACTGTATGGTCCACCCTCCCAGGTGCCACACCTATGGCCCTTTATTATCAATAACAATGTAATCGTTGATCCACACATTTCAACATAAACACAATTCTTTATTAAATGCCCTGTTCATTGTAGGGCCACCCAACATACATGGCCCAAACTCATCAGTGTGATGAGACAGGCTGAAGGAAGCACCCATTAATCATCTATCATCCTGTCTTGCCACTCCACTGCTCCAGCTGGGGAGTTGCACCAGTGTCTCAGGAGGTTGCACTGCTTCTTCCCTTCACGTGAGGCTCTGTTGGGGCCTTGCACATCCTGAGTGTCTATCAGGTTTCACCCTTGCCTCCATTCCCCAGGCTCCATGTCCCCATTGCCTTGTTGGAGGTCCACGAGCCTGTTCTGCAAGACTGGGTAGCGGGTGCGCATGAGATTGTGCAGGATGCAGCAAGCTTCCATGATCCTCCTCACGGTCTCTGGGCGATGCTGCATGGTGGTGAGAAGTACCTGGAACCTGTTGGCCAGGATGCCAAAGGCGTTCTCCACCACCTGCCTTGTCCTGGACAGCCTGTAGTTGAAGATCCTCTCTTCACGGGTGAGGAGTCTGGAGGTGTAGGGCTTCATGAGGTAGGTTGTGAGGGAGAAGGCGTCATCCCCCACGATGAAGTAGGGCACATCTTGTGTGTCGTTGGGCAGGGGTTCTGGATCTGGGAAGCCCACGATGTGGTTGCGTTCCAGCCTACCCTTGAGGTCACTTGCATTGTATACCTGGGCATCTGAAGCTGACCCATTGCCTGAAGCATCGATGTACATGAACTTGTAGTCAGCATAGACCATGGCAAAGAGGATGATGCTGAAGAAGCCCTTGTAGTTGAAATAAGTGGACCCTGAGTTGGCTGGCGCTTTGCAGCCACGTGCTTGCCATCTATGGCTCCAATGGTGTGTGGTAAGTTCCACCTCTGATACCACTGCTCTGCAACTTTCTTCCAGCCTTCTTCAGTGGAGGGGCACTGGAGGAGCTCCTCCTTGTATTCTTCGATGATGGCCTGCACCACTTCTCTGACCACAATGCTGATGGTGTTGTGTGGCACCCTCCAGCCGTGCTGCATGATCCTGTAGGTGGTCCCTGAGGCCAGGTGGCGCAGAGTGAGTGCCACCTTGAGCCCAGGGTCCAGGCTGGGCCGGAGGTTGGTGTTTGCCTTGGTCAACCCGGGTGTCAGCCACTGCACAACTTCATCAAACATGGCTGGAGGCATCCTCATGAAGTTTTGGAATGCACGAGTGTCTTTGTTCCTGAGCTCCACCATCAGCTTGTTGTACAGTCCATCCTCTGCTCTTCTGGCAAACCATCTTCGTACCCAGATGCTTCTTATCCGCCCCTTTTTCTTCCCGTAGTAGAGTTCACAGAGCCTGTAGATGGCTTCGCACTGTTGCAGAAGGATGGTGGCTGCCAAAAGGACTGTGTTACGATCCACAGTGGACATGACTGGATGCTGTGGAAGAGCAAGAGTCAGATGAAGGCTGCAGAGGTCTGCAGCAGGGCTGCTGGTCTGAAAATGTGATCCAGATGTGTTGCTTCCCCTTTTTATAGGCAGTATAGGTGTCCTTTTGCATCCTCTAGGCATCCTCTAGACATCCTTAATATCCGAGATAGGTCCCCTCTGCGAAGGGTTTTTCCGTTTTAAATGCTATGTTTCCATGCTGCATCCACTAGGCATCCGTTCTGCATCCGTTCCGCATCTGTTCCGCTTCCTCCCTGTGTCCGAGCGGATGTGATTTGCATGGATGCGGAACGGATGCCTAGCAGATATAGCGGATGCGGAACGGATGCAGAACGGATGCCTAGCGGATGCGTAGCGGATGCAGAACAGATGAATTGGATACATTTTCCACGCAAAAGTTTTGAGCAGCTCAAAACTTTCTGAGCGGATGAAACCTCAATAAACGGATGCTGGACAGATAGAGAGGAAGCAAAATGGAGGCAGTGAGGACATCGCGTTTTGAAACGGATGGCAAGGTTTTTTGTCCGTTTTACATCCTCTTTGCATCCGTTGGTGCAGTGTGACAGGGGCTTAAACAATGTGATGAAATGATTTGTGTTAACAATCTCCACTTTTGCAAATAAATAAGTATCAAAGAAGAATGGCAATGATGAGGTAATTTCTGTGGCATCACAAAAAATAAACTGAACAATGAGGCTAAGAGCAACAAATGGAACTTGATTCCATCATGAAAAGATGAATAAAAAAGAATGTGCCTGATGGCTTCTATTTCACAAGACAGAAAACTAATCAAATGAAGAGTTTTCAATGAGCATTTGAAAGAATCAGATGGAAGGAAAAGCAACTTCAGAGTGGCAGCCACAGATTATTTTCCTGTATGTTATTCGTCTGATATCATGTTTTCATTCTAATGCATGGAAAAATATCATTCCAGCTTCTCAGAGCACATCTGTTGAAATCTGTGTTCGACAAAAGAAAATGCCTCATCTCCACAAGTCATTCCTCATGATGTCTACAAGAATGACAACATTTTCTGCTGCTTTAAAAAAAAAAAACATGAATCAACTCTGAATTACTTTTAAGAAAAACATTTTTGAAGAGCTGTTTCTAATTCTTCTCCAGATTCTTTTTAAAGGTTCTGAAAGATTGCCCAAGGGGAAAACTCTCGCTTCCAGGGACAACTTCCCTTTGAAAAGCAAGCATGGAATTGTCAAGCACTCTGAAATAGCACTGGCACAAAAAAATATTATAAAAGGGATGGGGACACCAGCATCATCTTCTACATATGCTCAAAAACACTATCAAAATGCCAAACCCTTTAGATTTTAGTAAAACATCTCATAAATGGGACATAAAAGGTTCCACCAAGAAAGCTTTCTGCACAGTGGTGGGATTCAATTTTTTTAATACCGGTTCTATGGGCGTGGCATGGTAGACATGGTGTGGTTTGGTGGGAGTGGCAGGAGAAGGATACTGCAAAATCCCATTCCCTCTCCACCATACTAACCTGCTTTCCAGCTCCATTCTCCTGTGCAGAACAACCAGAGAAGACCCAGCCAATCAGCTCCCAATCAATGGGAGGCAGAGAATAGATGGGGGCGGGGCTAGTCAGAGGTGGGATTTGTCGGTTCTCCAAAGAACTGCCTTCTTTGGGAAGACTGAGGGATACATAAAAAAATACCGACAATTGTGTGGTTGGTACTTTCTGAGCTTGGTTGTTTGATTACAGACTTTTTGTTACTCAGCTGAGTAACTTCATCGGTGTAATATCCTCAGATGCTGACAGATCATGCACAATCTCCAAGATGCAGTCTCCATATCTTTGTGTCAAAGGTGTGAAATGATAGCGTAATCTTTCATGAAATGCAACCCATTTTCCCCCAATCATTCTATATTTAAGACCCTTCAATCTCCACACAACCCATCACGAGGAACAACATCCACTGAAGCATTTATAATATTGAACATTCTTCCTAATGGAAAACGCCATTAAAAATCACCACAAGCAAATACAATCTGGTATGGAAGCTTTAGCAGTGCAGTTGAAGAAAGTATTTAAATTCTGATTGATCTCAGATAATCCTATACAAGTCATTACTAAATCCCTTGAAGTATTTAAACTACTAAAAGTAATCTTTCAAGCCACTGTCGTAGAAATACAGATTTGCGAGGCATGCCTGTTATACTTCAGTGTGGCATAGTTTGATGTGCAGTATGCTTCTTCTCTTCTCTTCCTTTCCCTCTTCAAACCACATTTTTAAAAAACCCCTTCTTGTTGGTCTTTCTGTTGCTTTTCAGAGATTATATAGCAAAATGGCTAATACTGGAAAAGCTTACCAAATGATGCTCATCGAATTACAGCTTTATGCTTTGTATTTTGGTGCACTGTTTAGTGTTTATTATTTTTGTTTGAGGTCAAATATTAATATTCATTGGTCTTCTAACTGTGGACTAATTAGAGCTTTAAATTATGAAATCTACTAAAACATCATGCAAATCCTCCTTTAAAAAAAAAAAAAAGAGAGAGAGAGAGAGAGAGAGAGAGAGAGAGAGAGAGAGAGAGAGAGAGAGAGAGAGAGGTTTTGACCTCATTCCTGAAGCAGAGTTTAACCTAGAAGTGCCTAGCCTTGAAAATACACTGCTCAAAAAAATAAAGGGAACACTTAAACAACACAATGTAACTGCAAGTCAATCACACTTCTGGGAAATCAAACTGTCCACTTAGGTAGCAACACTGATTGACAATCAATTTCACATGCTGTTGATAGAATAGACAACAGGTGGAAATAATTGGCAGTTCGCAAACCAATAAAGGAATGGTTCTTCAGGTGGTGACCACAGACCACTTCTCAGTTCCTCTGCTTTCTGGCTGATGGTTTGGTCACTTCTGAATGCTGGCAGTGATTTCACCCTAGTGGTAGCATGAGACGGAGTCTACAACCCACACAAGTGGCTCAGTTAGTGCAGATCATCCAGGATGGCACAACAAGCTGTGTGCAAGCTGTGGCAAGAAGGTTTGCTGTGTCTGTCAGCATAGTGTCCAGAGCATGGAGGCACTACCAGGAGACAGGCCAGTACATCAGGAGAAATGGAGGAGGCCGTAGGAGGGCAACAACCCAGCATCAGGACCACTACCATCACCTTTGTGCAAGGAGGGACAGGAGGAGCACTGCAGGAGCCCTGCAAAATGACCTCCAGTGGCCACAAATGTGTATATGGCTGCTCAAATGGTCAGAAACAGACTCCATGAGGATGATATGAGGGCCCAATGTCCACAGGTAGGGGTCGTGCTTACAGCCCAACACCGTGCAGGACGTTTGGCATTTGCCAGAGAAAACCAAGACTGGCAAATTTGTCACTGGCGCCCTGTGCTCTTCACATGTGCCAGACATGACAGGGTTTGGGGACACCGTGGAGAACATTCTGCTGCCTGCAACATCTTCCAGCATGATCAGTTTGGCAATGGTCAGTAGTGGTGTGGGATGGCATTTCTTTAGGGGGGCGCACAGCCCTCCATGTGCTTGCCAGAGGTAGCCTGACTGCCATTAGGTACTGTTAGGAATATAAGTCACCTAACAGATATTTGGGTTGGAAATATATAAACCAGGATAGACATTTTAATACTGTCTGTTTAAGAAAATGCAAAACTGTAATTAGGTTTGGTTTCTCAAATGGCCATAAGATGGAGCCAGAAACCTGGGTTGTCTTAGTCTTAGTCTCAGAAGAGAGTATTTCTCAGTGAGTCTGTTTTCCTTCTGTTGGAAAGTATTGCCATTCCTCCATTTTTCCTAATTGTCTGTTATTCCTGGATTTGATGTAAGTCTGATACTGAACTGTTTTTGACACTGGACTTTGTTATTGGATTATCTCTGGACTGAGAACTGACTGCCTAACCTGTGAATGACTTTAGACTGTGTTTGAACTTTGCTTTAATGTTTCTGGAAGTAAAAACCTATATTTACTGTACAATGTATCTGTGTGCTGTATGTGTATTATTCAAACATTACTCTCAAATACATCTCCCTGTATGCGTTCATTCTCCTAATGGGGAATTACCTCAACAGGTACCAAGATGAGATCCTCAGACCCCTTGTGAGACCATATGCTGGCGCAGTTGGTCCTGGGTTCCTCCTAATGCACAACAACGCTAGACCTCATGTGGCTGGAGTCAGCAGTTTCTGCAAGATGAAGGCATTGATGCTATGGACTGGCCCGCCTCTTCCCCAGACCTGAATCCAATTGAGCACATCTGGGACATCATGTCTCGCTCCATCCACCAATGCCACATTGCACCAGACTGTCCATGAGTTGGGGGATGCTTTAGTCCAGGTGTGGGAGGAGATCCCTCAGTAGACCATCTGCTACCTCATCAGGAGCATGCCCAGGCATTCTAGGGAGGTCATACTGGCATGTGGAGGCCACACACACTACTGAGCCTCATTCTGACTTGTTTTAAGGACATCACATCAAAGTTGGATCAGCCTGTAGTGTTTTTTTCCACATTAATTTTGAGTGTAACTCCAAATCCAGACCTCCATGGGTTGCTAAATTTGATTTCCATTGATATTTTTTGTGTTATTTTGTTGTCAGCACATTCAACTATTTAATGAACAAAGTATTTAATAAAATATTTCATTCATTCAGATCTAGGATGTCTTATTTTTGTGTTCCCTTTATTTTTTTAAGCAGTGCATATAACCCTGAGAGTTACTGGCAGGACCAGATGAGGGATTCAGGACTAAGTATGTGCAGATACCTGCAAACCAGAGGTTGTATTTAGCAGTTCTGACCAGTTCTGGCAAACCGGTAGTGGAAATTTTGACTAGAGATTTTACAGTATCCTTCCCCTGCCACACCCACCAAGCCACACCCAAGCCACACCCACAGAACTGGTTGTAAAAAAAATGAATTCCACCGCTGCTGCAGTCTTCTCCATACTATTTTACCTGCATGGAGATCTATAAGTCAATAGATCTATTTCCCTCTGATTTTAGGAGCAGACAAACAATTTTCTTTTTCAGCATAGCTGCTTGGTGGGCTAGAGGGATGATAATGCAGAGGAAAGTAGCCTTGAAAAAACCCCTATTCTTCACAGCTCACCCCCAACTAACCAGAGGAAAGATCTTTAAGGGCCACACATGAGTGAAAATCTGGCCAACCTAATTTAACAGGAGGATATGCTAAAGAGAGTATAGATTATATATGAGTAGACATGCACAGAACTGGGTTTAAATAATACACCACTCTGTGCTAGTATGTTTCATTTTTACAAACTTTAATGAAGAAGGTTAAACATGACTATCCTGGTACATTCAACAGTAGATCTGTTTAAAAACAGAAAGAAAAAGAATCCCAAATGAAACATTTCAAAATCCATTAACCATAATCCAAAGAGACATTATAGTTAGTCTTGGAAACTCTTCTGTTCAGGGCCTTATCCTCTCACTCTTTAAGGCCAACATAGAATAGAATAGAATAGAATAGAATAGAATAGAATAGAATAGAATAGAATAGAATAGAATAGAATAGAATAGAATAGAATAGAATAGAATACTTTGTTGGCCAAGTGTGATTGGACACACAAGGAATTTGTCTTGGTGTAAATACTCTCAGTATACATGAAAGAAAAGATACATTCATCAAGAGTCGAGAATCATAAGGTATGACACTTAATGATATCAATGCAAACTACATCATGGAGCAAATATTGCAAAATATCAACGCAGCACACCAAATTAATGTAACAGGTTCCTTGTTTTCATCAGGGGAAGTATATCTCAAGGCACATCTACTTTCCAGATAAGCCTCATCCATTTCCAGATAAGCCGGTTGAGAATTATGGCAAATCCAACTATATTTATGTTCAGAAATGCTCACTCCCCACTCCCCCACACACGTCTTTTTGGTTCCAACTTCTCTGTCCCAAAGAATTAATTTATGGAAGGTGGAAATAGATTTTGGTCTATTGTTCATCAAATGCTTAGGAAAAAGAATAATTCATTGGCTCCTACTTGCACCTTTATAAGATTTTAATAGCTCCCCTGCATTTTAACAAGGATGAGTATCACACATTCTGAGTAACATTTGTAAATTGAGAGATGGGAAAAGAAAATACAATTCTGTCCTTCAAACAAATGAATGCAAATTATATGTATGCAGAGGAAATATTCAGTTATGCCAGTTTAAATGCTAGATATTGCAAACCCTTTATAAATGGTACCCTAATTCTAGAATTATTGTTATGCTTAAAAATAGGGAAGAAATGACAAATTCCATATCTTTTTTCAAGTGGACCAACCATGCAGGGAGAACTTTGATCAAGATAGAACTATAGCACCAGAATGGTGCTTATGTTACATCTATTTGGGGAGAAGAAATAAAACCTGTTCATGTCCTATTGGATAACAGAGTAACAGAGTTGGAAGGGAACTTGGAGTTCTTCTAGTTCAACTCCCTTACTCAAGCAAGAGAACCTATATCATTTTAGACAAGTGACTGTCCAATCTCTTCTTTAAAATCCCCAGTGTTGGAGCACTCACAACTCATTCCACTGATTAATTGTTCTCACTGTCAGGAAATTTCTCCTTAATTCCATGCTGCTTCTCTCCTTTTACAGTTTCTATCCATAGTTTCTTCTCTTGCCTTCTGGTGCTTTGGAAAAGAGTTTGACCCTCTTCTTCTCTGTGGCAACCCCTCAAATATTGGAACACTGCTATCATGTCACCCCCAATCTTTCTTTTCACCAGACATACCCATTTCCTGCAACCATTCTTCATATGTTTTAGCCTGCAGCCCACCAATCTTTTTCTACACTCTTTTCGGAGTCTCAACATCTTTTTTTATATTGTGGTGACCAAAAATTGGATGAATGTGAGCTTACCACAAATGTGAGCTTACCACACTTAATAGGCATGATTCTGTATAGGATAGTTGCCCATCTTCTGAATTAAAGAATCCACGGCAATCCCCTAAACATTAAAATGTGAGCAGAGAAACCAGACTGAAAGAGTTTCATAGATCAGGTGAAATGCAGGAAAAAAAGAGGTGACGATGCAGAATCTTTGAAAGTTCATTTCATTAGGATGGGGTTTCTATGATTTCCTCAAATGTTGTTCTCTTAGCTTGCTTAACCCAAGGGCTAATGGCCCTTTTAACAGACAGAACTGAAAGGTCCAGCTGCTCTTTCTGTGTCATATTTTGCCCCTTCTCTTTCCTATACAGACTAGCTTTTTCTTATAGGGAGGACATTGAACTTCATGTATAACAGTAAACTGTATTTTGTTCAGTCTTGACCAAGGAATACAACATTCAAAGTCAAACTGATAGTCAGCCACATAACGCCTTAGTGCAGCATGTAAACTCAACCACTGTAATTCATAAAGTGTATGGTTTACATATTATGTGAACCCAGCCTAACAACAGAAAGTGATGAAGGTGTTGAATTCTGAACTTCTGCTCAGATACCATCCATCTAGGATGCTAAAAAATCTCAGTGCATGTTACATAATTAGTCAGAATGTTTTAAGATATACCATGTGGATTTTCTGGAATAATATCTGGTTATTGCATGGTTGGGTTGTTGTACTTGTTGATGATGATGATATTGTTCAGTCAAGTCTGACTCATGGTGATTGTCTGGGCCAGGTCTCTCTACATCTTCTGATTTTGCACTATTTCTTTTGCATTGTTCTATGCTCTGGCTGGTATCAGCTTTGATGGCATTTAGCCACCATGTTCTTTGATGGCCTGCTTTCCTTTTACCACTAACTCTTCCAAACATAATTGTTTTGTCCAATGAAAAATCATCAGAGAAAGATTGGGTTTATAAATTATACTAAGATAATGGTTCTAAATTTTCTTCTCTATGTTAAGAACTATATCATTATCAAATCATCTATGACCTTCATGTAAGACAATAATACAAAACCTATAGAAACCATATGTATTATTCCCTCTTGAAATCCAAAAGTCATTAAACTAAGTAACAATGTAGGGCTTATTTTATTATATCATCAAATGTCTTATCTGAAATCTTTTAAAATATTGGGGATCTTATGAGATTTGACCATTTAAAAACATATACATATATTTTGTTTTGCTTTTTGGACCAGGAATCAAGTAAAGAGCTTTCATTGACTACCAGAAGTAGTAGTCAATATTTTGCAAAACAAAATATATGTATATGTTTTTAAATGGTCAAATCTCATAAGATCCCCAATATTTTAAAAGATTTCAGATAAGACATTTGATGATATAATAAAATAAGCCCTACATTGTTACTTAGTTTAATGACTTTTGGATTCCAAGGTTGCCAGCAAATCATCAACTAATTTGTCTGAATTGTGACTAACACTGTGTATCAACCAGGTTACTACAGTTTGTCCAAAAAACTGTGATTAAAATGTTTTTATAACTTAACATGAACTCAGCCAACAGTTGTGTCTTAAGTACTTGCATGATAGATTTAATGCAGGTATTTGACAAGTTCTACAGCAAGAAAAAGAAATGTTATTGTTGTTGTTGTTGTTATTATTATTATTGCACAAGAAGATTGCACAGATTACAAGCAGCAGCATGACAAAGTAGCAATAATGGTACATTGGAAGATCTGCAAGAAATATAATTTGCCTGTAAGCAAGAACTGGTGGAACCATAAAACAGAAAAAGTCACAGAAAATTAAAAATTGCTCTGGGACTTCAGAATTCAGACAGACAGGCATTTGGCCCACAATACACCTGACATAACAATAGTTGAGAAGAAAAGGGTTTGGTTCATTGACATTGCAATACCTGGTGATGCACGAATTGTAGACACACAACAAGAAAAAAATCACAAAGTATCGGGACTTACAAATTGAAGTTGAGCAACTTTGGAAAAAGAAATCTTGTGTTATTCCAATTGTAATTGGAGCCCTTGGAGAATTTCCCCTAAAGGGAAATTCTGAATTCATCAGACTTGAATACCTTGATTCTACAAAAAACCACCCTACTTGGAACAGCTTATATCCTCTGACGCAACCTGAAGAGTTCCTTGGTCCTTGGTTAGGACTCAAGCTGTTGAGCTACCAAGCATCCCCAAAGGCTGTGAATCTCACATAATAATAATAATAATAATAATAATAATAATAATAATAATAATAAT
>BLBF01000003.1:7101523-7126129 GCA_015471245.1 Laticauda colubrina
ATAATAATAATAATAATAATAATAATAATAATAATAATAATAATAATAATAATAATAATAATAATAATAATAACCTTTATTGTCATGATATACAATGATATACATGATATACAATGAAACCATACAGTTACATAGTACTATAAAAAAAAAGTACTTCTCAGATTCACTGTACAAACAATCTGCATTTTGCAGCACACCATTCTGTTAGAACAGTAAATTGGGCAGCATTGTTTAATAACACACACACTTGATAAATGAGAAAGAAGTATTTCGGGTTTATGTATTCCATTCAACAAAATCCCACATTGCACCAGATAACTAGTTTTGACTATTGTTTCAGCACAATAAAGGTTATTAAGGTATTAAATTGCCTTTCTTATAATTCCACAGAGCTTTCTCTATGACCTTTACAGGAGTTTTGAGATGTACACATATGCAGAATAAACAACATAATCTCTGAGAAAATTCACGGAGCACACCTGACCTTTCAAAACAGCACCACTAATTTTAATCAGATTTGTATAATGTTAACCTCTGCACTGACCTTTGTCTGGTTTAGTAAACATTCATAAACATAAGAGAAAGCGAGATATAATCTTTAAAGCAAAAACATTTTAAGCACGTTGTGTTGGCTATGGTGCCGATGCAGCAGAAATTCCATTCCCTTGATAGATCTGCCTTAGGTTAGATGAGGCTGACGCTATGGGTATCAGGTCAGAAGTCATTGCTCTGCTAATAAAATCAATATTTCTCTGGTGACATACCTTTTGACTTGAGTTTTCACTCCTCAGCTGCTTAATCTATAATGACAACATTCTGTCAAAAACATCAGGTTTCTTTACAGTATTACAGACCAAATGATGAGGATTTACAAGGCCGTCAGTCAGTGACAGGTGCCTCATTCAGATAGCAAATCAGGAAGAGTGGCAGACTTAGGCCAGGCTTCATTCACCACCATCCTGAATTATCTCCCAGAACAACTAACTGTTTCAGTAGCTGACTCTTCAGTAACTGACTCTTCAAGCTCCTTACTACCAGCTTTGTGAGTTGAGGACATTTTGTACTTTAAGAGTATCTGATAGGTACACCCCAATCACGGATACCATGAGCAAATGGACTATTCCAAAATGGGGGTGATTCGTGGATGATTCTGCTTTCCATCCTTCCGAGGTTGGTAAAATGAGGATCCAGATTGTTGGGGGCAAAATGCAAGTAATGCTTCTGCATTGTAAACTGCAGATAGATAGATAGATAGATAGATAGATAGATAGATAGATAGATAGATAGATAGATAGATAGATAGATAGATAGATAGAATTCTTTACTGGTCAAGTGTGATTGGACACACAAGGTATGTGTTTTGGTGCATATGCTCTCAGTGTACATAAAAAGAAAAGATACATTCATCAAGAATCATAAGGTACAACACTTAATAATAGCCAAAGGGTACAATAAGCAATCAAATCATACTAGGAAACAGTCAATAAAAATTGTTAGGATACAAGAACAAAGTTACAGGCATAAAATCATAAGTGGGAGGAGATGAGTAAAAGGAAGGATGGGAGGATAGTAATAGTGTGCAGACTTTGTAAATAGTTGGACAGTGTTGAGGGAATTATTTGTTCAGCAGAGTGATGGCTTTCAGGAAAAACCTGCCCTTGTGTCTAGTTGTTCTGGTGTGCAGTGCTCTATGGTACCATTTTGAGGGTAGGAGTTGAAACAGTTTATGTCCAGGATGTGAGGGGTCTGTAAAGATGATAGATGGATGTGAATGAATGAATGGAGAGACAGACAGACCTACTCATACAATGTTTACTAGGCTTATATTACAACTTTTTTTCAGGCACTTAAGATGGCATCCTGTTTGCCACCCTATGAAGTAGATAGGACTGAAAGAGAATGATTGACTCATAGTTACCTGGATAGTTTCTATGAGCATGGATGCACTTTAGCCAGGGTCTTGCCCAACCATTTTTACTGGTTATTATATAGGGCAATGGTTCTCAATCTGTGGTCTGTGGACTCCTGGGGAGGGGCCACAATTTCATCATAGTGGGTCCATGAAGTCTTGAAATGGTATGATTTAACTCTTGAGTTAAATCTTCGTAGACTGTGACCATGCTCGATGACCACAAAAGGTAATTATAGAGGGACCATGGTGAAGAAAAACAGTTAGTAACATGATTGTTGAGAACCACTGATATAGAGGAAATGTCAGGGTTCCAACCGATGCCCTCATGTTGCCAGGAAACACATAAAATGTTTGCAATCTGTTCCAGATTCAATCTCTAGCCGTGTCTTTGCTGTGCTTTTGTCCCGGTTTATACCAATAATAAATTTTATTTCTGTGTACTCTATCTGGTGTATATTTCTGTATATAATAACTGACTGGCAGAAACTGATTAAGTCTTTCTCTTGCTTCATTATGTTCCAACTTTGGCCAAGTTAGAAAATTTCAAAAAATTTGTAAAATGTTCCAAAATTTCAGTCTCCGGTAATGAGGAACACATCTTGCTTGCATGTTACATTGATTTCAGATTGAACTTGACCATAAAACTCTTCAGTCTCTTCTTCTACATCAGGGGATGAAGTGTAAATTTTGATAATCATGATATCAAAGAGTTGAATTGGCATTATTTGATTACAGACTCCATTGTATCCAAATAATGCCTTTGTTCAGTGGTGGGATTCAAAAAAAATGACCACCGGTTCTGTAGGTGTTGCTTGGTGGGCGTAGCATGGCTTGGTGGTGTGGCTTGGTGGACATGGCAGGGGAAGGATACTGTAAAATCTCCATTCCCTCTTGACTCCTGGGGTTAGGTACCACTGGTTCTCTGAACTACTCAAAATTTCTGCTACTTCAGAACTGGTCAGAACCTGCTGAATACCATCTCTGCCTTCGCTATATCTTTCAGAATTATGAAAGCAATCCCATTTCTTCTTTACTTTTGCTATCCTGAGTAGCAAATACAGGTAGTCCTTGACTTATGACCACAAGTGAGCCCAAAGTTTATTTTGCTGAGACATTTGTTAAGTGAGTTTTGCCCTATTTTATGACCTTTCTTGTCACATGGTTAAGCGAATCACTGCAGTTATTAAATTAGTAACCTGGTTGTTAAGTGAATCTGTCTTCCCCATTTGTCAGAAGGTCTCAAAAGCTGATCACATGACCCTGGGATACTGCAACCATCATTAATATGAATCAGATAACAGATAATCAGAGTTGAAAGGGACCTTGTAGGTCATCTAGTCCAACCCGCCACCCAAGCGGGAGACCCTACACCATTTCTGATAAATGGCAATCCAATCTCTTATTGAAGGTGCTCCCACAACTTCCAAGGGAAAGCTATTCCATTGGTTGATTGTTCTCACTGTCAGAAAGTTTCTCCTTATTTCCAGGTTAAATCTTTCCTTGTTCGGTTTCCATCCATTGTTCCTTGTCTGGCCTTTGGGTGCTTTAGAAACTAGCTTGACTTCTTCCCCTCTGTGGCAGCCCCTCAAATCTTGGAAGACTGCTATCATGTATCCCCTGGTCCTTCTCTTCACTAGACTATAAGACTATAACATAAGGCAAGTGTTCTGTGTGCCAAAAGCCTACCGTTAATGCTAATCCAACATGAACTAGTTGAGGTGATGCCTAAATTATACGTTAAAGAGAGAGTATGGTTGATATATGTGCATGGAGTTGAAATTTTCACTTATCATGGTGATTTATAGTCAGTGTGGGAAAATCCTTGGAGCAGGTGCTTAAAATGAGACTGGCTCCACAGGAAAGGAATCTTATTGTGTTTTCCATATTATGGCTTGATAACAACCAGATTCTTACCAACGGGAAGCTATTTTCCTTTGTTTGTTTGTGTTTGTGAGAGTTTCTCAAATTACCAAGATAAAGGAAACTGAATCCAATCTCATCTCACATCACTGGTTTCCATTGCAGGGGAACTTGGCACATTTCTAGCCCCAAGGGATTCTTAATATTCAGCAAATGTTAACAAAACAAAATGGTTAATTATTGTTATTTGTATTTAAAAGAAATCATTAGTAATAAGCTGACTTCAATTTTATTTTATTTTTTGAAACACTGGGAACCTTACGTGGACTTTTTGCTAACATAAGAATAAATGATATGATGATATGTAGGTTTAGGATTGAAAAAAAACTGTAGATCAAGTGAGGGCTGAATAGATTTGTAAGAAAAAGATGGAAGTCAATATATTGCATAACTTTTTTTCTTTTCTTGTATCTTTTTATCTCTTTATTTTTCTTTCTATTCTTTCTTTTTCTTTTTAGTTTTTCTTTATCATTTACTTTATATACAATTCTCAATATAAATAAATGAAAAAATAATATGCTATCCTTCTCGTACATCTACAAAGGAATAAAATTCACAAGGGAAGAAGAAATAACAACATGCTACCCTTCTTAGATATCCTTATCAGCAGAGGCATTAAAGGTAAATTAGAAAGACAAGTCTATCGTAATATTACCCAAACCAACCAAGTGCTGCACAATCAAGAAAAGCTGTGTAACAATACTACTTAGATGAGCACAAACACACTGCAGCAACTCTGGACTTCAACAAAAGTAAACAATACCAAGGACCCCATTTACAACATATCCCAATGAAATAGATATCCATGAAACTTTATAAAAAAGTGCTCAGCTACTCAACCCAATATAGCACAACCAACACAAGCTGTGAAAAGAATAACACTGCCATACATCCAAAACATCTCAGAAACAACCCACAATTACAATCACGTGGCATCATTGTAGCACAAAAACCAATCAAAGCTTCCAAAACATCCTAATTAAACCAAAAGACCTAGCAGACTTAGAAGAAAAAATATGAGTCATCAGTCATATAGAGTGAAAGAACTGTAACAACCACTATGTAGAACAAACAGGCTGAAGACTATCCATGAACAGTATTCAACAGTCAGAAGATATGTTGAAAACTTCTTAATTCCATAACACATGGACAGATTTAACCACAGTGCCAGAATCTCTATCATCGGCCTGGTGCCTTTCTGGTGTCCTGCCATCAAAACAGAAGGAGAAGGGGAAGCATTTGGGGCAATCCATACCTGTGTATCTAATGGTGGGAAATGGGAGGGGGAAATAAGGTCAGAGCTGTTTTTACCAGTTACCCAGGGCATCTTCAAGGCCACTTGCCCTGGGTGTGAAATTCCAGGAACCTAAACAACCCAGAGTTTCCCACAACATTGCGGCAATCCCAGATTGGATGGTAATGGACTGGATATAGGGAGACGGGAAGTTGGGAAAGTTGGGTTTGGCTCTTTGTATCAGTGAATGGGAACTTCAGATTCTGCCTCACCTTCCTGCAACCAACATCTTTAGTAAAAGTTATTTTCACTTCAATCAATTGGAGTCAAGTGTCTGCTTTCCTGAATGATTGTTTTGGGGCAGGTCTTGTGGCGTTCGGAAAAGACTGAGCTGAAGTCTTCACTCCGGTCCGTGTTTCCAGTGGGAACACGGACCGTTCCTAATGGCTGATGCCATTTGACAGCCGGCTATAAAAGGGAGCTGTCAAATGGCATCAGCTGTTGTCCGCCAGCTGGCTGCTTTGTTAGCGTGGCAGCCACGGCAACCCTTTATTGCTACAATAAAGTAAAAGCTGAAGTTCGCTCCGTGTTTGCCTCAGGTTATTCCGCTGCTCTACAACAGGTCTGACACACAGCTTCAACTGGGAAACTCTCCTAAACCAAGCCAAGTCCCCAAACTCTGCAGACTTCCTGGAAGCCTGGCACTCAAGACAAATCAGCCATCAACAAACGCATAGAGATAAATATCATGTGCATGCCATTCAAACAAAACAACAATCAAAATCAAAAAGGAAACAAAAAGATCAAAACACTTTCTTACCAGTGATCAACACCTAGACAAGCAGAGATGAAAAATCAAGTTTAACACTAAACCAACAATCAAGAAATTTTTTAAAAAAACCTCACTCAAGGAACTCCCAACTCAGACAAACAAATTAATAGTAAACAACAGTCTAATCAAGGAACTACCTAGAAAACTCTCACCAACATTGATAGTGCAAGCTCTTGAGTAAATCCCACTCTCTTCTAGTACTGACAATGTTGTCTAACTTGGTAATAAAACATTTGCAAGCACACAATCAAGCCCAGAGAGCATGAAGAACCCCAAAGTTCAGCCCTTACAAATATTCTATTCTGTCAGTACCTTCTCACATACCAAAATGAAAACTATTAGTAGTTGTTGATTTTAGAAAAGAAGCCAATTCTTCAAGTCTAAAGGCAAAAGAAAGTCAAAAATACTTCAGTGAAAAATATTTTTAGCATTTGTTTAAGCTAAGACTATTTTAATACCAAGCAGCTAGGAAACATTTTATATGTAACAAAAAATGAAACTAAAAAGAGTGAGTTGGGACTGAACAGCATTTCACATCCATTTGTTCTCCAGGTATCCAGACACAAAACTTGGTAGTCTTGCCCTGTTATTGTCAGTTAGACAACTGACAATCTCACTCATTTCTCACATTCAGCAATGCATGACTCTAATGGCTAGACTCCAGATCCAAAGAAGAAATTTGTACTGCACATGCGGTAACAGATAACAGTAACAGATAATCAGAGTTGGAAGGGACCTTATAGGTCATCTAGTCCAACCTCCCACACAAGCGGGAGATCCTATACCATTTCTGACAAATGGCAGTCCAATTTCTTCTTGAAGGTCTCAGGTGATGACGCTCTCACAACTTCCGAGGACAAGCTGTTCCCTTGATTGATTGTTCTCATTGTCAGAAGGTTTCTCCTTATTTCCAGCTTAAATCTCTCCTTGTTCAGTTTCCATCCATTATTCCCTGTCTGGTCTTTGGGTACTTTAGAAAATAGCTTGATCCCTTCCTCTCTGTGGCAGCACCTCAAATATTGGAAGACTGTTACCATGTCTCCCCTGGTCCTTCTCTTTATTAGACTAGCCATGCTCAGTTCCTGCAACTGTTCTTCATATGCCTTAGTCTCCAGTCCCCTCATAAACCTGGTTGCTCTTCTCTGCACTTTTTCTCGAGTCTCAACATCTTTTTTATAGTGTGGTGACCAAAATTAGATGCAGTATTCTAGGTGTGGTCTTACTAAGGCTTTATAGAGTGGTATTAGTACCTCATTTGATCTCGATTGTATCCCTCTGTTCATACAACTTAGGATTGCATTAGCTTTTTTGGCTGCTGCTCCACACTGCTGGCTCATATTTAGCTGGTTGTCCACTAAGACTCCAAGATCCCTCTCACAGTTACTGCTACTGAGCCTGATAAGAGGGATGGAATACATACATCAAGAAGGAAGAGAGGATATTTAATAATTTGCTCATGATACTCTACTAGCAAAATATCCTTTACATATCCAGCGCAGGAAGTCCATAACTATCCCTTTTGGTTCATTTCTCTTTCTAATGTTATCTTGCTTTGCAGCTCTATTTTTTTCAAAATACGGTGAGTGCTGAAAATCAATTCTCATTCAAGGAATCCTGTTTCTGCCGATAAAAAAAACCCACAATGCTGAATTTGTGTCTGTGTCATGAAAAAGGGAGCAATTTTAGCCTTTCCAAAATGTCTCATATCATTAGAGAGCCTTTTTTCTCTCAAAAGCTGTGTACTTCAAAAAGCATCAAGTTAAGTGCTCCCAATTAGACACAGGCAGTTGCCCAGACACTTGACCTCTAGCACTAACACCTATTCCATTTTTGTTTGGATTTTAAGTGAGCCAGGAAAAGAAATTCAGCATCCAGCATCCCTCTGCATACTGCACTGCCACCATCTTAAAAGGTTGCTTTGTTTCCTGAGATAGAGCTCGCAAAGCCCTGAAGCTCACCTGTTGCTCTCTCATTTTATATCTTTCTTTCATGCTGATAACTCTACCAAGATATGATCAATCAAACAGCTTGCCTGAAGATGACCAGTTTCCTTCAGATATGCCTTAAAAAAAACCCAGATGATTGATTTGTGTTACTTGCTGACTTGCTGACTTCCTTTATTTCTGAAGACCTTCCTTGGCACTGGCGCAGCCTAATAGACTTCAAATCAGAATGCCTTTCATTTGCATAGCCTATCCATCCAGTTAATTGGTTAGTGCTTCAAAATGATCTAAGCAATGTAGTCCTATTAAACCTCTTTCATAAAAAGACACATTCGGCAAGCAAGAATCAATACTGACGGCTGGCTCCAGTCAAGCATGATAACACTTCATTATTTTTTACGGCAAAGCTGCTAACGAGGTTGCAAAGCTAACACAACTTTTGCAAATGTATACCGCAACACCAGGTATAAACAGAGAGGTAATCACAATCTAGTCAGTTACAACACTGGAAGCAAACTTTGCACATTACTCTCGTCGGAGTGAAAAGATGGAAGCATGTTTTAACCTGAGAAAAATTTCAGAATTTCCAAGAGTCTCCATAAAAATGGCTTCTTGGAGCACAAACTAGAATCAGAGAAAACATAAGAAATTCCCTCTAATTTGTGACTCGCTATTGTTCATTATTTACTCATGATCCATACTTAACACTTTTGTGTCACTATAATTCTGTCCTTATTTTCTACAAAAGCCTGGAATTCTGCACAATGATAAAACAGAAAGAAGAGTGGCAATTTCTGTTCCCAAATGGTAATTATTTTGCATTCTCTGCTCCTGGAAAAGGGTAGGTGGTCTCTATCTAGCATCTGGTATGCTGAGAGACAAGCAGAGTCAGAATATCTGAATTCACAAAGCATAGTTTGCTTTTATCGTGGCTTGTAAAAGAAAAGTAATTTGTAGGCTCCTGTAAAATGTAAAACTTGATTCACAAAACACAATGATTGGACTGAGTAAACCCAGTCAATGGGTTTCATATACTGTACTATACCAAAAACAAATAGACCAGATTATATTGTAGTGTTTTGCATCAGGTCTGTGAATTGCATGTTGTATTATGAAAGATGGTTTCCTAGGGCCACGAGTAGAAATGCCCCTGAACAGGGGTGAGATTCAAATTTGTTAACAACCGGTTCTGTGGGCATCGCTTAGTTGGTGGGCATGGCTTGGTGGTCATGTGACTGGCTGGGCGTGGTCAACTCAGCATCACTCACATCGAGGCATGCATCTCCTCGCCTGGTCTCTCATGACTGTTTGGATGCTGCAACAATTGTACATTTGAAAAATGGTCATAAGTCACTTTTTTCAGTGCCATTGTAACTTTGAATGGTCATTCCACACAAGCAAAGTACCAACAAAGGAAGGGAAAAAAACTCCAGAGAAGTTCCTGAGACAAGAAGTCTAGTCCTGCCAAGAATGTAATTAGGCTTAACGGAGAAGCAGTTTCTGTAAGCAACACCAGAATGTTTCCTTCCTGCCTTCCTTACAGGATTAGGCCAGTAATTTCTTCAAACAACCGGTTCTCCGAGCTGCTTAGAATGTTAACAACTGGTTCTAGCGAATAGGTGAGAACCTGTAGAATCCCACCCCTGCCCCTGAATCTCTGCATCTCATCCCTTTTGGAATAGCTCAGAATAACAGAATAACAGAGTTGGAAGAGATCTTGGAAGCTCAACCCCCTGCTCTGGCAGAAGACTCTATACTCGGGGTGACAAACTCCCATCCCATGGGCCAGATGCATCATGTGCAGGCCCTGGTCCCACCCCCCACCCAGTTCAGCGAAGAGGGGAGTCCTAATACATCATGTGACAACACCGCAATGACATGAGTTTGACACCCCTGCTCTATACCATTCTGAACAAATGGCTGTCTGATCCCTTCTTTTTTTCTAAATAAAGTTTTTTATTTTTAAACATACACATACAAAAACATAAAAACATAAAAACATCTTCCATTTTATATACATACAGTGTGTCAGTTGGCTACGTATCTTTTGTGCTTTTGTGTTTTGTGCAAAACAATCTTTTGTTGTCATTTACTCACAATTTATATCAGTCTTCACATTGTCAAACTAACATATGTTTATATATTTATCAGTTATTAATCATCCATGACTAAACTATTTATTCCATTGTTTTATACGAGTTGTTCAAAGTTTATCTTAAAATTTGTGTTATACTTTCAACCAGTGGTTATATATATCTATATTATGTTTTGCATCAGTCTATTAGATTTCTATCACAAAATTACCTAGTTATATAATTATATTACCATGCCTTTTTATCCAACCATTGATAAAACAAATCCCATATCACAAAAAATTGCTTATCTTCTTGTTCTCTAATTTAAAATGTCAGTTTACTCATTTCAGCACAGTCCATAATTTTTTTGATAACTTTCTCCTGCACAGGTATTTATTTTGTCATTTCTCCAGTTCTTCACAAATACAATTCTAGCCGCTGTTAAAACATTTACATTCAAATATTTCAGTTCTTTATTGTATATGTCCGGTATGACTCCTGATAAAAAGATCACTGGTTTAAAGTCTATATGTTGTTTTGTCATTTTTCCAACCATGTGTGGATTTTAGTCCAATACTTCTTTGCGTCTGAACATGTCCACCACATATGGTAATATGAACCAGGTATCTGATGACATTTCCAGCATTTATCCAATTTATCCTTAAACATTCTCGCAAGTCTCATCAGGGGTAGGTGCCACCTGTAAAACATCTTAAACAAATTTTCTTTATATGCAGTTGACATTGTCATTTTATAATTTTGATACCACAATTTTTGCCATTTTTCCAAATCAATCCCATATCCAAAATTTTTCCCCAAGCAATCATCATTTCTTTAACTTGCTCCTTCTCCAATTTAAATTCGAATAGATGTCCATAAAGTTTTTAAATTACCTTTTCATCAGTACCCATCAAAATTTTATCTAAGTCAGTCAATTTATCATAAATACCTTCTGTCTTGGAGTCTTTACTTATCAAACCTGATTCTATTTGCAAATAAGAAAACCAATTCATTTTTACACCTTGTTCTTCCAACGCTTGCATAGATTTAAGTTCACCCTTTTCATTCAATATCTCCTCATTTCTCACTGTTTGTTCCTTTCTATATATTATTGGATAAGAAAAAGCTTCAATAGTTGATATCCATGTTGGAATTTTTAAATAATATTTTCTTTTTATCTTCTCCCAGCTCAAAAACAATGCCTCATGAAAATAATGTCTTCTAAAATACTCCTGTATTTTAGTTCCCTTATACCAGAGAAAGGCATACCATCCCAGCAGCAAGTCATGGTCTTCTAGAAAGTCAATAATCTACTTTCCTTAGTGTTACCCATTCCTTTACCCACATCAAACTTGTCGCCTGGTAATACAGCTCCCAATTGGGCAAGGCAAACCCTCCTCTTATTCTTGCATCTTATAACAGCTTTAATTTTATACTTGCTTTTTTACCCTGCCAAATATATTTCAACACAATTCTATTTTAATCTTCAAAAAACTCTTTCCTTAATTGAATAGGAATTGTCTGGAATAAATATAAAACTCTAGGCAATATATTCATCTTAATTGTGGATATTCTCCCAATCAATGATAGTTGCAATTTTTTCCCATTTCATGAAGTCTGTTGCAATCTGCTGTTTGAGTTTAACATAGTTATCTTCCTTCAAGAAACTGCATCTTGGTGTAATATAAATCTCTAGGTATTTAAGCTTGTTCATGACCTGTATTTTTAAAGTTTCTTCCAACTCTTTCTTTTGTCTTGTTAATGTATTCTTTGTTAATATATTTGTTTTGTCTTTATTTATTCTCAAACCTACTACTTTTCCATATTCTTCTATTTTTTCTATTAATTTGGGTGCTGTTTCCATTGGGTCTTCTAGTATAAATACAGGTCATCTGCAAAAGCTTGCAATTTATACTCCACCTTTTAAATTTTCATTCCTTTTATTTCTTTTTCTTCTCTGATATTCCTGTTCAACACTTCCAATGTTAACACAAACAGCAGAAGCGACAATGGGGCTGTCCAATCCCTTCTTGAAAACCTCCAGTGATAAGATGACTCACAACTTCTGGAGACAAGCTATTCACTGCTTAATTGTTCTCACTGTCAGGAAATTTCTCCTTAGTTCTAGGTTGCTTCTGTGAGCAGAACCGAAGCCATGTGGGATGGCCCATTGAATTGAATAAGGAAGTGTATCTCAAAACTCAGTAGTTCTGCTAAATAAGAAAGTGTTCCAGTTTGTGCACAAGAGAAAAAAAACAAGATAAGGCTAGAACAATGGGGAACTGTAATAAAGTGCTGTGATGTCAGAAACCATATAACTACTTTTGCTAGATAAGGAGCTAGTATGAACCTTCGAAATACATGTATCAATTTGAAAACAGAAAGAATGTGAGCCAAGGCCTCGTAAGAGGGGATAAAAATGCTGCCTGAATTTTGCTCTGTGTTCCTTCAATGCCTGAGGGGACCCATCTCTGCAGACACGTGAATAAAACCTTGTTTTCCTTGGATCAATGAATCTTTTGGTGGTTTTTTATCTGCTTCCACCTCACAATTTGGCGCCCAACGTGGGGCCCAACGGAATTTCAACTGGAGAAAAGGGACTGGGTAAGTGTGGCGCCACCGCCTCCCATTGTAGAGGGGCCCCTCCCTTGTCTCAGTTGGATCCCGGGGTAACTGCACTCAGCAGACGATCCTTGGAAACAAGAGAGAGAGAAGCTGGCCTGACGCTCTGGGAGTATCGTTGATCACCTGAAGTGGGGACGCCCACACTCCTTTCGTCTCCAGGAGACCAGGGGTGTATCAGGTGAGTTTGTTGCCTTTTGGGATAGAAGAAGGGATATACTGTCCTTAAATTCTGGGAATCCAGCGACTGCTGGAGGACAGTGTAAATCCCTGAGTTGGGAATCTCTGGGAGATTGTTGGTGGGCAGCATGGAGAATGGGAAAGGGACAAAGCAAGTGTGAAACGTTCCAAGAGGGAATGGGTATTGAGACAGAAAAGACCCCAAGAAGGCTGATTCCGACTGACTCCCCATTGGGTCAACTACTACAACAATGGTTGTTGCCCCATCTGAGGACTTACACTCGGAGTCTAGAGAAAAAGAAAATGATCTACCTATGCCAAAATAGGTGGCCGAAGTATCCCCTAGTAGACCCTGAGTTTCCTTACCACTGGGATCCCGAAGGGAATACCAGCACGTACTGGATAACTCAGTTGAAAGAGTATATAGTGAAACATCGGATGAAGGAGCAAATACCCTATGTGGAGGTCTGGTATCATGCTCACTTTGAAGGTCCAGTTCCACCAGAAACAGAAGTAGGACAGTTCGTCAGCAAGGTGGAGGAAAGTGAAACTGAGGACTGGATGGGGAGTCCACCGGCATCGGCTCTGGCAGTCCCGGCACCACCGCCCCTGCCGGCTCCAGTTGCCCAGGCTTCACCTCCACCTGCATATCCAGGGCTCAGAAGGGAAGTGGCTCAATTAAACAAGGACCTAGAGAATTTGCCTCTAGGAGGAAGGTCGGCCAATCCCATGTCGGCTTTCCCAGTCAGAGAAGTCCCAAATGGCATGAATGAGCAGGGGAATCCAGTCATCGTTTTCGTGGCTGTCCCCATAAAATCTGCTGAGTTACAGGATCTGAAAAAGACCCTTCCGAAACTCCATGAGAATGCTCATGAAGTGGCGGAACAATTGGAATTGTTTCTGGGGCCCAATGAATACACATACCAAGAACTGATGTATATTCTTGGACACCTTTTCACCCCCGAAGAGAGGAACCTCATTAGGAGGGCAGCAATGGCTGCCTGGGATAGGAGACATGCAGGGCAACAGGGAGCAGTGGCTGCAGACACAAAGTTCCCCATAGCCAATCCAAATTGGAACATCAATGATGATGCTCATAGGGAGCACATGAGAGATATGAAACACATGATCATTGAAGGAATTAAATTGGCCATCCCTCAAGGGAAAAACTTGACCAAAGCATTTGAAATAACACAAGGAAAGGATGAGTCCCCAGGGGATTTCTGTGCTCGGGTCCGTGAAGGGTTAACCAAGTACTCCGGAGTGGAGCCAGAAACCCCTGCCTTTGAGACTCTCCCGAAGATGCAATTCGTCACCAAAGCATGGCCAGATATCCAGAAAAAGATCCAGAAGACAGAGGGATGGACTGATTTGGGCATGACAGATTTGATGAGAGCAGCCCAACAAGTTTTTTGTGAACCAAGACTCAGTTAAAACCAAACAGAAGTCTCAGATGATGGTAGCTGCTGTGCAAATGGCAGCCAAGAATGAAGTTAGGAAAAACAGGGAGACCCAGATGTCAGATCCGAGGCCAAGGTGGAGAGATGAAAGATCTCCCAGCAGGGAGTGGAGACCCCCGGTTAGGCGAGAAGGTCCAGGGGGCAATCGAGGCGGTCGATTCCAACGGCCGTCCCAGAGTAGAACTTGCTTCAGATGCGGGAAAGAGGGACATTTTGCGTGTGAATGTCCCAAAACCCCAGAGGAACGAAGCTATGCCCTATACGATTAGGGAAGTTCCGGCTCCCCAAGAGGGACCCGCGGGGAGCCACTGGTAAATGTGTTAGTGGGTCCTGACCATCAGGCTGTTCCTGATCGACACCGGCGCAAGCCAGACATCTGTATGCGATCCGGTAGAGGGAGCATGCAGGTCAAAGCAGATTTTAAAGGTGGTTGGGGTGAGTGGGAAATCCCAAGAAGTCAAGATTTTGGAAGAGGTGAGATTGGAATTGAATGATGTGGTTACTAAAACCGAAATATTATATATTCCGGATTCAGGGGTGAACTTGCTAGGAAGAGACTTGTTGGATGTTTTTGGGATAGAATTGTGGGATAGAAGGAAGGAAGTTCGCATGTGTATGCTAACAACGGAAGATGAGGAGAAGATATCATCAGATGTGTGGGCAGGAGGTGAAGGGGTTAGTAGGATGGCAATACAGCCCATTTAGATCAAGATACAACCAGGGATAACTAAACTGTGGACTCCACAATATTCTCTGAACAAGAGAGGTAGAGAAGGGTTGAAACCAGTGATTGACAGATTATTGAAACAGGGACTGTTGGAACCTACTATGTCACCGTTCAATTCACCGGTTTTAGCAGTACTAAAAAAGGATGGGAAGTATAGATTAGTTAATGATTTGAGGAGGATCAATGAGATAGTGGTTTCTAGATTCCCAGTGGTTCCTGATCCCTATACCATCTTGGGGCGGATCCCCCCCAAAGACAAATGGTTTACTGTGATAGATCTGAAGGATGCCTTTTGGGCGTGTCCTTTGGAGGAGAGGAGGAGAGACTTGTTTGCCTTTGAATGGAATGATCCTGAAAGTGGAAGGAAACAGCAGTTGAGGTGGACAGTACTTCCTCAGGGATATACCGAGAGCCCTTTGTTGTTTGGACAGGTGTTGGAAGAAAAATTGGTGTCGTTTGAGAGAGAGAAAGGAATCACCCTAATTCAGTACGTGGATGACTTGTTGTTAACTGGGGAGAAAGAGAAGGAAGTGAGAGCGGCTTTTGTGAGTCTGTTGAATTGGCTGAAGGAGCAGGGGCTGAAAGTCTCAAAAGAGAAGCATCAGTTTGTTGAAATAAAGGTGAAATATTTGGGACATTACATTCAGCAGGGGGTGAGGTCCTTGGACCCTGAAAGGGTGAAGGGGATCATGAGCTTGGCTCCTCCCAGGAACAAGACAGAGGTGCGGAAAGCATTGGGATTATTGGAGTATTGTAGAATCTTGGTAGACCAATTCACAGTGTTGGCACAATTTTTGCATAGAAAGCTGCCTGGAAAAGGAGAGCACATACAATGGGAGGAGGGAGATAGTGAAAGGTGGGAAGAGTTGAAGAAGGCTTTGTCAACCGCTCCGGTTTTAGCCTTGCCAAACCTGAAATTACCGTTCCATTTGTATGTGGCGGTGGCCCAGGGAACAGCAGTTGGAGTCCTTGCCCAAAAGAGGGGGGGGCAGTACCAGCCGGTACACTTCCTGAGCAAGGGTTTGGAGCCGGTTATGAAGGATGGCCAGTTTTTGTTCAGGCTATGGCAGCAACAGCGATGTTGGTGGTGGAGAGCAAAAAGTTAACCTTTGGGGGAGCTTTGGTGGTGCATTCACCTCATCAGGTCAACTCAGTGTTGAGCCAGCTGGCTACCACTTGGATGACCGAAGGGAGGATATTGAAGTATGAAACCATTTTGAGAACCAGTCCTGATGTGGTGATAGGAACAGACAAGAATCTAAATCCAGCAGAATTCTTGGAGGGGAGAAGGCAGGCATGGGAACCGGAAGACCATGATTGTCTATTGCAAGTGGATCTCATGACGAAGGTTAGAGAGGATTTGGAAGAGACTCCTTGGAGAAGGGAGAGAGGTGGTTTATAGATGGATCTAGCAGGGTAGAAAATGGAAAGCGAAAATCTGGGTTTGCAATAGTAACCGGGGAAGGTGAGGTAATAGAGAAAGGGTCACTCCCAGCTGCTTGGTCAGCTCAGAAATGTGAATTGTTTGCCCTGACCAGAGCCTTGGAATTGGGTGAGGGGATGGAAGTAACGATTTGGACTGATTCCAACTATGCATGGGGGGTGGTGCACATGTTTGGGAAAATCTGGAAAGAAAGAGGGTATATCAAGGCGGATGGGAAGCAAATAGAGCAAGTGCAGTTAGTAGAGCAAACCTTAGAGGCATTGCAACTCCCCAGCCAAGTATCAATTGTCCATGTGAGCGCACATCAGAAGGGAAACACACTGGAGGTTGTGGAAAACCGATGGGCGGACAAATGGGCGAAAGAATCTGCAGGGGAGATAGAGTTGGTAATGGTATCTATACCAATACTGGAAAAGGAGGACGAGAGGGAGGAATGGGAGCCAGAGAAAAAGGAAAAGTTGGAGTTGGAGAAAGAAGGATGTGTCAAAACCCCAGAGGGATGGAAGACGTCGGAGGGAGTCAAGGTGGTGTCACCCATTGTTATGAGGGGAATATTGGAGAAAGTTCATGATGGAGGACATTGGGAACGGAGGCCTTGGTCATGTCCGTTAAACCTCACTTTTGGAGTCTGAGGATGTGGACAGTAGCTCAGAACTTCTGCTGGAAATGTTTGATTTGTTTGAAAGTAAATAAGAAAGCGGCATGCAAGAAAGAGATGGGAGGGCGACCCTTAGTGGGTTGGCCTTTTCAGAGAGCACAAATTGATTTCACTGAGTTGCCAGAAAAGGGGGGTTGGAAATACCTGCTTGTGATCAAAGATCAACTAACGGGGTGGGTAGAGGCTTATCCCATTAGAAGAGCCACAGCTCCCACAGTAACCAAGATCTTACTAGAACAGATTATCCCACGATATGGAATGATGGAAGCAATAGATTCAGACAGAGGAACTCATTTCACCCAAAAGTTCTGCAAAGGGTAATGGAGGTGGTGGGGGTGAAATGGGAATTACACACGCCATGGCATCCTGAATCCAGTAGAAAAATTGGAAAAGCAAACGCGGAACTGAAGAAACACTTGACCAAACTACAACTTGAAAATGGCTTGCCATGGACAAAGAATCTTCCCTTAGCTCTGCTCAGGATCAGAACTTGTCCAAGGAAAGACACAGGGGTTTCTCCTTTTGAAATGCTGATGGGGAAACCCTATTTGGCCAAACTAGGCAATCCCATACCAGAGTTCAGGGACTTGTTCCTTCGGAAATATTTGCTGGCACTGTCTCGGTCTTTGCTTTCTCTTCACAAACAGGGACTGTTGGTGCAACGACCACCTTTGGCTGGTAGCCAACACTCACACGAGGCTGGAGACTGGGTCCTGATAAAGACTTGGAGGAGTGAAAAACTGCAACCTAGCTGGGAAGGTCCATACCAGGTGCTACTGACGACTGAATCTGCAGTCCGTACTCGGGAAGGAGGCTGGACGCATTACAGCAGAGTCAAGAAAGCACCGGAACCAGAAAAACCTTGGAAGGCAATCCCAGTGGATGATCAGCCGTTAAAGGTAACCTGGAAGAAATAGCCAGCAGAAACCACCATGGAGATGTCGGCTGAACTCTGGAAAGGACTATTTGTTGCAACTATATTTACACTAATACATCAAAGAAGTTCACAATATGTTGGACCTGCAGGTGACTTGGGAACGGACTTGTGGGATGACAATGTGTTCATAAAGGATCTCAAGAAGTTCTCATATTCCTTGAACATCACCAATTGCTGGTTATGCATGCACCTGCCAGGAAGAACAGGTGAAGGATTAATCCTACACGCAATTCCACTTGATCAGAACAGACTAAGACCACAGGGGCACGGGACAGAAAAATATGGTGTAGAACGAAATATAACAGGAAGGATTTTTGTTCATTTAAGGGAAACGGCGTATGTGTGTTTTAGGAGAAATGAAACTAGAGGGCTCCATTTAGGAGATTGGGAAAAATGTAATAAGACTTTTGATATGCCATCATCCTGTAGTAACCATAGCTATACCAAGAGTTATCATAAATTAGATTATTTTAATCAAGATCAGTATCAGATGTGTATGCATTTTGAAGATATGATCAATTGGACCCGAACATCACAACAGACCTATGCTATGGAAAACTTTAGGTGGGTATTGTGTGGGAAATATGCATACAGGGAGATGCCACCTTACTGGAGTGGCACATGTACACTCGGGTATGTGATACCGGTGATATATAAACTTGATGGCCTTCCCCAAGGCCGGATACAGAATAAAAGAGACCCAGAATCTGGCCTTACCCGGAGACTCTGGACCCAAATCTCCCGTGGTATAATAACACCATTGGGAGTAGCCATGAACTACCGAGATATACATATTCTAAATAACTTCACGGTAACAATGTTCAATGATACAATAAAGAATATTAAAATGATTAACACCGAGCTTTCTGAAGTAAGACAGGTTGCTCTACAAAATAGGTATGCTTTAGACATTGTATTAGCTACAAAAGGGGGTGTGTGTGCTCTGATTCATTCACATTGCTGTGTATACATCCATGATTTCCAACCCAATATTACAAAGACAGTAAAAGTAATGGAAGAACGTATTCGCTCTAATCCATTATCACAAAGAGGTGACTCCTCATTGCCAGACCTGTGGGGAGCACTATGGTCTTGGCTTCCCAGTTCCACTTGGTTTAGATCTACCATAATGGGAATTATATTGATTATTATATGCTGTGTATTGTTGTGTTGTTGTGTTCAGTGTCTCCCTGGTGCAATAACAACGTGTGGGAAGATAGGGAAATCCTTGGGTTCAAGATTTGAAAAGAAGCAGGAAGCAGAACCTCTAATGATGTATCAGAGAGAAATCACTCTGAAAGAAGCAGAGGATCTGCTCTTTGAGTTTGAGACAAGAGTGGAAAAAGAAAAAGGGGGGATTTGTGAGCAGAACCGAAGCCATGTTGGATGGCCCATTGAATTGAATAAGGAAGTGTATCTCAAAACTCAGTAGTTCTGCTAAATAAGAAAGTGTTCCAGTTTGTGCACAAGAGAAAAAAAACAAGATAAGGCTAGAACAATGGGGAACTGTAATAAAGTGCTGCGATGTCAGAAACCGTATAACTACTTTTGCTAGATAAGGAGCTAGTATGAACCTTCGAAATACATGTATCAATTTGAAAACAGAAAGAATGTGAGCCAAGGCCTTGTAAGAGGGGATAAAAATGCTGCCTGAATTTTGCTCTGTGTTCCTTCAATGCCTGAGGGGACCCGTCTCTGCAGACACGTGAATAAAACCTTGTTTTCCTTGGATCAATGAATCTTTTGGTGGTTTTTTATCTGCTTCCACCTCACACTTCTTTCCTAACTTTTGATATAGTATAATCTTTTTGATTTTGATTTTCCACTTTGTAATCTCCCCCCCCCCTCAAAAAAAATTCAGAATATAATAAACCCTACAACCCAGGATAACAGAGTGGTCATAATAAATAGAATGACTGTGGGTAGACAAAATAACAGTGGGAAGACGAACATATTTTGACTTTCTGCCAGTTTCCCCATTGACTTTGCTTATAGGAAGCTGGCAGGGCACACCAGAAATCCTGATCACGTGACTGCGGTGGCATAGATACTGTGGGAAAGCACTGCAGTGACCACAGATTTGCTAATATAAATATCTGAAGTTCCTTGAAATTACAATTCCACTGGAGAAATGGGTCCCAGATTTTGGGTGCATTCTTTAAATTAGCCCATTTGTGGTACTTTGATTCAAAAATTGTTCTCCTACAATGCACCATTTCTTCCAATTGAAGATTATGAACAGAGAAACAGGCAGGAGAGTTTTGTAAGAAAGAAAAAAATGTTTATACTTCTTGAAGAATGGCATGGCATGGCATGGCATGGCATGGCATAGCATAGCATAGCATAGTATAACATAGAACAGAATAGAATATAGAATAAGCTTTATTAGCCAAGTGTGATTAGATACACAAGGAATTTGTTTCAGGTGTGTAAGTTCTCAATGTACATATTAATATTTTGTAATATTTTTATCCCAAATGAAATAACATGATAGTAGAAGAACTGATGTTCAGCTTTCCATAATTAAAGCAGGGTTGGCATATTTACTTGCTATCGATGTACTTGCTATTTTTCCACTTCAGAAATTGTTTCAAAAATAAACTCAATAAATATACTTTAGCATAACAATATTTCCATAAAGGATAAGCTTATTTATATACAATGCTTTAAAATGCCTTCTTTTATAAGTGGTCAGGTTCACACCTAAGATTAATCCACTGATTACGATTCTTGAACTTTTTGACTTAGCATGCCACATGAAACATGTAGCTTTCACAAACCAAAATCCTGGCTTAGTATTATACAAGTCACTACTATGAATCTTTAACAGAAATCTCTGCACTCTTTTGCTGCAAAATGCTGTTATATCACTAGATTTGCTGGATCAACTTGCACCTACCCACAAATGGTTATTGTGAAGCTAAAAAGTGGGGGTGGCTACCCAGCCTTCAAACTCTAACACTGCTATATACCTTTACTTACAACCACTATTATATAATATATAGCCAGGTGCTTAGCAACTGTTCAAAGTTATAACAAACACTGAAAAACTTATTACTTATGACAATTTCTCACATTTATGACTGTCACAACATTCCCTTGGACACATGCTCAGAATTCAGGCATTTGGCAACTGGCATGTATTTACAATGACTGTAATGGCCCAGAGTCATGTGATCCTTATTTATGACCTTCCCAGATGACTTCTGACAAGCAAAATTGATGGAGAGTGCCAGATTCACTGTACGGCCACATGATTCACTTAACACCCAAAAAGGTCATAAAATCAGGCTTGACTCACCACCTTGTTTAGCAATGGAAATTCTGGTTTTAACTATGGTAGTAAGTTGAGAACTACTAGTACCTGCAGTAACAAACTATGCTGCTATGGTTAAAATGTATAGATATAGATATTCTAAGAATACAGGGCCTAGGGAATTCTGGAAGTTGAAGTCCACAAGTCTTAAAATTGCGGTTGGAGACTCTGTTCTAATATATTTCACCGACGTATACATACACATGTACAATCAAACATGCTTTACTACAATTCTAAGGAATTAAATGAATTACTATGAATGTCCATGAGCTGAATCACATATTATACCTGGCCTAAACTCCTGAGTGCCTTTTTAATGCTTGCAGATCTTTTACTAATTCACTTTTGTGCAGGGGGAGGAAAAATCTAATCAATTCATACTATTAAACAAAAGAAAAAGAAGCAACTTAGTGAACTATGGCTCCATCATTTGTCATGGATAAATATCAGATTACTGGGAAAGCAACTTGAAAAATCAATGGCTTCCTTTTGGGAAAATAGTCATTTATTTATTAGAGAGGTTTCCCTGCCACTTCAGTCATACAATTCAAAGTGTCTTGTAGCGTCACCTGGAATACATAGATTACAACAATCACTATTGATCAAAATCATGCAAAATCATTACTCTCAGCACAAATTCAACATAATGATCATAATAGTGGTAATATCATGAAACTGTCATGTAACATCAACTTGACTCAGTTCAGGGGCATTTTTCATCCAGTTCCCAAATTGCACATTTAACACACATACACACAAACACAAACCCTCTTATATGTGCTACAAAAGCCCTATTTTTTATTTGCCTCCCTGTATATTCAGAGTATTTGGAAGAAAAATTACCAGATAATAGAAAAGGAAAAATTTGTAAGGATAAGTGTGCAGAAGAGGATTTAGAAGACAGCAGATGACAAACTGAACATGAACAAAATAAAATACCAAATCTTTTCATGTATACACAAGCTTATCACTTGTATGACAGCAGGATAATCCTGCTGGAAGAAAAAAGATGCAATAGCTGACCTACTCCTGTTTATTTATTCTGTTTTTCCTTATTTTTAATTCCCTCCCACCATGGACTTTGTATCAAAATAATCCCAAAATTCCAGTTGAGAGATCTCAAAAAATAGAGGCAGCTGCTACCTACAAGGTATCTTCAGTCTTAGCCAATATCCCATCTATTCACACACTTTTTGTGGAAATGAGATGGGTTGTTACTTTTATGAAAAGATGAGCCCTCGTGATGCAACGGTTAGAATGCAGTATTTCAGACAAACTTTGCCCACAGCCAGGAGTTTGATCCTGACATTGAGTCAACATTGACTCAACCTTCCATTCTTCAGCAGTCAGTAAAATGAGGAACCAGATGGTTGGGGCAATATGCTGAGCAGTGGTGGGATTCAAATTTTTTTACTACCAGATCTGTGGGTGTGGCAGGAGGAGGATACTGTAAAATCTCCAGTCAGAGATGGTATTTGCTGATTCTCCAAACTGAAAATTTCCACTACCGGTTCTCCAGAACTGATCAGAACCTGCTGAATATCACCTCTGATGCTGACATTATAAACTGCCCACAGAGTTCTGTAAAGCACTATGGGATGGTATAGAAATCTTAAGTGCTATTGCTATGGCTATAATTTTAAAAGAAGGAAAAGAAGCTCAACTGTGCCAATAAAGGAGAAAAATTGTAGTTCAGTATTGAAATGAGAGACCTTGAAATTTATTCTTGGCAATCTCCAGTCAGACAAAAAAAAAACAGGTGCGAATCATGATGGTTCATGGTCTATATAAGGTAATTCTAAGAAGCTGAAATCTTGATGCAGATCAGTGGTGGGATTCAAAAAAATTTACTACCAGTTCTGTGGACATTGCTTGATGGGCATGGCAGGGGAAGGATACTGAAAAATCTCCAATCCCACCCCAATCCAGAGGAAGAATACTGCAAAATCCCATTTCCTCCCCACCTCAACAACCTGCTTTCCAGCTCCATTCTCCTGTGCAGGGCAACAAAAATAAGACCCAGCCGATCAGCTGGAACTCGGGAGGCAGAAAATAGATGGGGGGCGAGGCCAGTCACAGATGGTGTTTGCCAGTTCTCTGAACTACTCAAAATTTCCATTACCGGTTCTCCAGAACTGGTCAGAACCTGCTGAATACCACCTCTGATGCAGATCCATCTGGGAAGGTGCTGATTATGTGTTGGATTTTATGGAACCCATCTACCAGTACCTCTTTGGGGTTTCCTGACTGGCAGAAGAGGGTATAAGATCATTGTTTGTCTCCTTGCAAATTTGATTATGTTCTTGAGTGTTTATTCTATCTTCAGTTGTGTTACATTTTTTGAGATTCTTGAAAATACTTTCATTGCTCCAACATGTTAATCTATTTGTTTATTTTTTTTTACACTGTCATAAATAAAGCCTCAAGTATTAATGCAAGAGACAATTTGGTTCTGAGGTAGTTAAGACACCAGATTAGAAACCAGGACACTGTAAATTCTAGTCCTGTGTCTAGCTGTGTCTAGTTCGAGAGACAAAGCCAGCTGGGTGATCTTGAGCCATTCATTCTCTATCAGCCATAGATGGAAGCAAGGGTAAAGGCTAGGTCACACTGGCCGACGGATGCAAAACGTATGTAAAAAGGACAAATTTTCTATCCGTTGTTATCCGCTCTCAAAAGTGTCCCAAATTTGCACAAACTGAGCGGACAACAACGGAAAGGAACAGACATGGGGAGGATGTAGAGGGGATGTAAAGCAGATGTTCGTAGGAAGCCTAGCGGATGGAAGCTGATGACACATCCGCATGGCTTCCGGGGGAGAACAGCGAAGCGGATGCGTAGCGGAAGGAACAGATGCATAGCGGATGCATAGCGGATGACGCGGATGCATCACAGACACCTATAGGATGCATAGCAGATGCCAAGCGGATGCAAAGCGTTCACTGCGCATGCGGGGAGGATGAATTGCATAAACTCCGTGGATATAAAAGGATGCAGCTTGCAAGCAGGTCACCATTCAGAGGAAAGACCTGCTGCCAGAGACATCTTGAGAGAACACCATGGGGAAGAAGAGGAAGACTGTGCCTACTCCTTCCAGTCCTAGCAAGAAGAACAGAACCACCATCCCACCCCCTGGCACTGACTCTGAAGCTGCTGCTGGTGGTGGTGGTGGTGCTTCTCCTGCTGGTACTGCTGCTGGTGGTGGTGCTTCCCCTGCTGCTGGTGGTGGTGCTCCTCCTGCTGCTGCTGCTTCTCCTGCTGCTGCTGGTGCTTCTCCTGCTGCTGCTGGTGTGATGGACTGTTGTAACTATGTATCATTTATGTGTTTGCAACTGTGTATCATTGC
>BLBF01000003.1:7126139-7152915 GCA_015471245.1 Laticauda colubrina
AGACATTCTGGGCGCACTCATCCCGAGGAACTTCGTCTCCTGTCGTTTCTTTCTCCTTTCGCTCCCTATCATGAGATGCCCATCTAATGCGGGATAGCAGATACCGCAATGGACAAGCCCCAAGGCCCTCAAAGCCCTGCTGCTGAAGGCCCTGAAGCTTCTGCCAGAGGGAGGAAGAGGCAAGGCAAGGAGAAGGGGGAGAGGAAACAGTACTCCATTTCCGAAGACCATGAGGAGGAAGTGCTGGAATGGCTGAGGGAGAACGAGTACCTGTGGAGGAAGGGCCACAGGCTCTATCGCAACACCAAGCGGAAGTAGGCAGGGTGGAGAGAGAAGGTGGAGAGCCTGGGCCACACTTCAGATGTCCTCCTGGGGTGGTGGAAGGGCACACCTGGTATGGCAAGCTGCACCTGAAGAGATCTGGGCAGGCTGCTGTCAAGCTAACTGACCAGGAGACCTATGTCATGGCCAGGTGCAGCTTCCTGGAGGGTGAGATCCGCCACTGAGGAGCAGCCCCTCTGTCAACCCTCTCCCTCAGACAGCCCACAGAGAGCCACTCCTCTTCCAGCCAGGAGACAGCTACCATGTCCAGGCAGGTGTCTTTGAAGGGCCCCACGACAAAGACCCCCCCACAGCTGCACTCCCCATGCCAGAGGACATGGAGGATCCCCTGTCTCAGATGGAGCAAGAAGAGGCAGCCACCAGAGACCAACCCACACCCACACCCAGATCCACCTCCACAGAAAGCAGGCAGAGAGGCAGACCGGAGGGACAGAGCCACACTGTCCTTTTGGAGATCAGGGACACAATCAAAGCAACCACAGATCTCCTCTCCCAGCTGGTCCACTTTGATATACTATCCTCCAACCGCAAGCCCTTCATCACGTACATGGGCCAGTCCCTCATGGACATGCCCGAGGCCCAGTACCAGGCGATGAAGGAGAGGATTACAGCTCTTCTGCACCACCCTCCAGGCCCAGCTGAACCTGCTCCTACCCACTCCATGTCTGCTCCTCCACCCCAGCCGATGTCACAGCCCTTCCACGGATTTCAGCAGCCCCTCGCCTACCAAGCCTACCACTACCAAGACTTCCAACAGCAGAGTCAGCCCTTCCCAATCCACACCCAGGTTCTTCGGATGCCACAGACACCACAGACACCTCAGCTGACACAGCTGCAGACCAGACAGCCCCACTACACTCCTTCCTCCACCCCACAGCCAAGCCCTTCCTCAGAACATCTGTCATCAGTGTTGGGCCTCACATCCCAGGTCCTTGAGGAAGTGCCTCTCAACCTCAAAGGACTGAGTCAGCTCTCTGAGAGCTTCCTGCACACACCATCTCCTGTTGTACTCTCGGGGCCAGGCACCCCAATGGCACCTCAGACCAGCACTCCAGCAAAAGCCACCTGCACAATCCCTGGCCCCTTTACATCTGAGACCATGGGCATGCCTCAGAGTGACTGAAAAGAGTGCCAGAGACTGAGTTGTTATCTGTTCACCTTATCTTTGCTTAAAGATACTTTACTTAGTTCATTTTGCTTTTTAATAAAGTCATACAGTTTGTTATTAATAAAGGTTATTTTTGCTTCACAAACTTGGTTCATTTTTTTTACTTAATAAAGTGTTGGGGAAAACTTTGAAAAAAGGGTTAAGCCTTTGCATGCTTGCGGGATTGGTAAGGATAGCTGTGGGATGGATAGCTGTGGGATGGGTAAGGATAGCTGTGGGATGGATAGCTGTGGGATGGGTAATGATAGCTGTGGGATGGATAGCTGTGGGATGGGTAAGGATAGCAGTGGGATGGGCAGGGATACCTGTGAGATGGGTAATAGCGGTGGGATGGATAATAGCTGTGGGATGGGTAATGATAGCTGTGGGATGGGTAAGGATAGCTGAGGAATGGGTAAGAATAGCTGTGGGATAAGGATAGTTGTGGGGTAGATAAACCTCCAGTGCAAGCATAGTGGGATTGTGTGGTCCACCCTCCCAGGTGCCACACATATGGCCCTTTATTATCAATAACAATTTAATCATTGACCAACACATTTCAACATAAACAAAACTCTTTATTATTGCCCTATTCATTGCAAGGCCACTCAACATACATGGAACAATCTCATCAATGTGATGAGACAAGCTGAAGGAAACATCCATTAAGCATCTACCATCCTGTCTTGCCACTCCACTGCTCCAGTTGGGGAGTTGCACCAGTGTTTCAGGAGGTTGCGCTGCTTCTTCCCTTCACGTGAAGCTCTGTTGGGGTCTGGCATATCCTCAGTGTCTATCAGGTTTTGTCCTTGCCTCCATTCACCAGGCTCCATATCCCCATTGCCTTGTTGGCGGTCCACGAGCCTGTTCTGCAACACTTTGTAGCGGGTGCGCATGAGATTGTGCAGGATGCAGCAAGCTTCCACGATGCTCCTCACGGTCTCTGGGCTATGCTGCATGGTGGTGAGAAGTACCTGGAACCTGTTGGCCAGGATGCCAAAGGCGTTCTCCACCACCCATCTTGCCCTGGACAGCCTGTAGTTAAAGATCCTCTCTTCACGGCTGAGGTATCTTGAAGTGTAGGGCTTCATGAGGTAGGTTCTGAGGGAGAAGGCGTCATCACCCACAATGAAGTAGGGCACATCTTGTGTGTCATTGGGTAGGGGGTCTGGATCTGGGAAACCCATGATGAGGTTGCGTTCTTGCCCACCCTTGAGGTCACTGGCATTGTTTTTCTGGGCATCTGAAGCTGACCCGTTGCCTGAAGCATCGATGTACATGAACTTGTAGTCAGCATCAACCATGGCAAAGAGAATGATGTTGAAGAAGCCCTTTTAGTTGAAATAATTGGACCCTGAGTTGGGTGCAGCTTTGTACGCCATGTGCTTCCCATCTATGGCTCCAACGGTGTGGGGAAAGTTCCACCTCTGATACCACTGCTCTGCAACTTTCCTCCAGCCTTCTTCAGTGGTGGGGCACTGGAGGAGCTCCTCCACGTATTCTTCGATGATGTCCTGCACCACTTCTCTGACCACTTTGCTGATAGTGTTGTGTGGCACCCTCCAGGCATACTGCATGTTTCTGTACATGGTCCCAGAGGCCAGATGGTGCAGAGTCAGTGCCACCTTCAGTCCAGGGTCCAGGCTGGGATGGAAGTTGGTGTTTGCCTTGGTCAACCTGGGTCTCAGACGCTCCACAACTTTGTCAAACATGGCTGGTGGCATCCTCATGAAGTGCTGGAATGCACAAGGGTCTTCATTCCTCAGCTCCACCATCAGCTTGTCATAGAGTCCAAACTCCGCTCTTCTCCCGATCCATCATCGGACCCAGACAGTTCTTGGATGTCTAATTCTCTTTGCATAGAAAAGGTGAAACAGTCTGAAGAGGGCTTGGTGCTGGTGTTGAATTATGGTGGCTACCAAAAGGAGTGTGTGATGATCCATGGTGGACATCAATGGATGATGTGGAAGAGCAAGAGCAAGGCTGAAGAGGTCTGCACACCATGTCTGCTGGACTGAAAGTGAGATCCAGGTGATTTCCTCCCCCTTTTTATAGGAAATGTCGGTTTTTCGCTAGGTGTCCTTCCTCATACTCTAGACATCCTCCAGTCATCCTAAATATCCGAGATACGTCCCATATATGAACGTTTTGTCCGTTTTAATGCTTTATATCCAAGCTGCATCCGCTTACATCCTTTCTATGTCCGTGCTACTAACGCTGTGTGGACGTTCTGCATACCTTTCGCTTCCTCCCTCTTTCCACTTTCCGCTGGAGCGGATGTGAGTTGCGCGGATGCCCAGAGGATGCCAAGAGGATACTTCAGACGTGTAACGTATTACAACGGACGTAGAACGTTTGTTGCCCGTATGTGTCATGGATGTAGATCATATGCGGTGGAAAGTTCATCCGCTCAAAAAGTTTTGTGCAGCTCAAAACCTTTTGAGCGGATGAAATAGCAGTAGATGGATGTTTCACAGATAGAGCATATGAAAGACATACGCAGTGAGTACACAACGGATGCATCGCGTTTTCCAATGGATGGCAAGCTTTTTTGTCCATTTTACATCCTCTTTGCATCCATTGGTTCAGTGTGACATGGGCCTTAGCCACACTATCTGTCTTCCTGTCTGTCTATATACTGGGAATAGAGCAATACAGTACAAAGTGAACAAAAACATTGAACAGAGAATGGCAGAATCTAATAAACTTCAGCGGACCTCATCCTTGGTACCAGTATATTTTATGGAAATTGTATTTCAAAATCATTCTGTGAAAAACCTGGGGAAATACTCACCTGACACATAGGTCTACAAATGAGTCGGTTGTTAATGGATTATTCATGAAAATTTGCTAGGCAAGGATAGTTAGGGAAGATGTCCCTAGGGTCTAATTTTATATGCTGAAAAGTTAGCAATATTACTTCATAATGAAGCTAGAACAGAAAATAAAAGCATAAAAAGCAAGTGAAATGACATAGCATTATCAAGTATATATGATATAGTTAGTGAACCAGATTAGGGATGAATATATTTAAGAAAATGCAGTGATTAGCTCTGTAATAAAGAGGATACAGATTATTTCTGTGAACGTGCTAAAATAAAAATTTGTGTAACTTCTCTCATTTTCATTAGCAATTCATCAATAAAGCATTCAGAATTTCTTTTTGTACCTCAGTTCTGATGCCAAAAGCATTCATCAAGCAATACATTTTCTTACATTCCTCCACATTGTCTTTCTATTCTAAAACTAAACCAGTACATTTTACACTAATTCATAAGGCTGCCCCCTTAATGTTTTTTTAGCCTTGATAGTTCAGTACAGTACAGCTTGTGACCCCATTCTTTTGTTTCCATCATCTTCAGCCACCTAAGAATATCCTCTTAAAACACTTTTCTTCCCTTCTTGCATGTGTCTTTGTTCTCACATATTCTGAATTCCTTTTAAGTTTATCAGATAGTCAACATGCATAATAATCAGGGCTGACTGTAATTCAAGAATAAAACAAGTAAATGACCCCCCAAAAAATCATAAATAAAAAAATATTTGTTTAATTCTCCTTTTCATATGCAGTTAATTCTAAATTTGAATGTTCTTAATGATAAGTGTTTGTCGTTGTTGTTAGTCGTGAAGTCGTGTCTGACCAATTGCGATGCCATGAACAACATTCCTGCAGGCCTTCATGTCCTCTACCATCCCCCAAAGTCCATTTAAGCTCACGCTGACTGCTTCAGTGACTCCATCCAGCCACGTCATTCTCTGTCATCCCTTTTTTCTTTTGCCCTTAATCTTTCCCAGCATTAGGCTCTTCTCCAGTGAGTCCTTCCTTCTCATTAGGTGGCCAAAGTATTTGAGTTTCATCTTCAGAATCTGGCCTTCTAAAGAGCAGTCAGGGTTGATCTCCTTTAGGACTGACAGGTTTGATCACCTTGCAGTCCAAGGGACTCGCAGGAGTCTCCTCCAGTATCATAGTTCAAAGATCTCGATTCTTTGGCACTCAGCCTTCCTTATGGTCCAACTTTCATAGCCATAAATGGTAGGAATGCATAAATCCTAACATTATTGCCTTTTTGAAGGGTAATGATCCAAATTGGCTGAGGAATTCTGGGAGTTGAAGTCCACAAGTTTTAAATTTGCCAAGTTTGGAGACCCCTGATCCAAATTATAAGTTTGTGTTCTGCATCTGGTCCAGCCTCAAATTCTATCTGCTTCCTGTTCAAAGTATCAACTTGCAGAAAATCCTGGAACTGGAAAATCATTGTTGGCTGAGCATGGAACACAATGCCTTGGAACTTTCTAGAATGTTATTGGAATATTAAGTTTTGTACATGCTGTACATAATACAGTATGTGTTTTAATTCTTCTATTCCACTTATCTTTTGTTTGTTCAATCTGTCTAGCTGTAAAAAAAAATGATTGGGCTTTTGAGATGCCATTTGCCCATAGTTACTAAACACCTGCAATAATCAAGGCAAAATTATAGGGGAAAATTAATCATTTTCCACATAATTGCAATTACAGAATTTGATCATTAGTGAGAGGTCCTTAGGATTAAAGAAGCTTAGCTTCTTTAAAGAAGCTTAATGACATTAGCGAACAGATATACTGAATTACTGTTTATTTAAAACTAATAAATTTGTATACCAATAAATTTTAATCTTAGTATCATAGTAAATATAGACATCAAAGCATACACCACCCTAAAAAGATGGTGCTCACCAATCTCTCCAATTATAACTGAAGTAATAAATATAAATTAGCAATAATTTGAATGAGTTCTTATGCAAAGTCATCCAAGATAGCAGTGCCCTCATATAAGTGCTCAGAGTAAGAGCATTAGGTATTTATTTAAACGATTTATTCAACCACCCACTCAATATACAACTCAGAGTGATATATGATTAAAACAACGTTGCGAACAATAAAATATAAATGTATTAATTCATTTATCACTTTAAAGACTTATATTGCCACACTTCTTATGAACTCACAAGACATAAATAAAATGACATCCAAGTCAAATCAACAACGCAAAATAATCAGTCCTGACAGGTTTATATAGACTCATAGCCCAATGTGTGGGGGAGAAAACAGGTTTTCAAAGTAGTCAGCACTGGGTCATTATTAGGGAGAATATCAGCAATCAAAATGAATATATTACCCAGATTTTTTATTTGTTTCAAACAATTCCAGTTAGGCTTAGAAAATATTATTTTGAAGATTTAAATAAAATTGTGTTAAAATATATATGGCAAGGTAAGAAAGCAAGAATAAAGTTAACACTTTTGCAAGATGCCAGAATAAGAGGAGGATTTAGTTTGCCTAATTGGGAATTGTATTACCAAGCTACAAATTTGATGTGGGTTAAGTAATGGATAACATTAAGAAATACTAGATTGTTGACATTAGAAGAACATGATCTGTGACCATGGGTGGCATGCTTTTCTATGGTAGAAAGGAACTAAAACACAGGGGTATTTTAGAAGACATTATATACAGGAGTCTCTGTGGTTAAACTGGAAGACTAAAAGACAGTGTTATTTGAAAATTCCAGTCTGGCTATCGACTTGACTATTGAAGCATTTTCTTATCCTATAATATATAAAAAGGAACAAACAGTTAGATATGGTGAAATATTGAATGAAAGGGGTGAATTTAAATCTATGCAAAAATTAGAGGAGCAAGGTATAAAGATGAATTGGTTTTCATATGTGCAAATACATTCAAGATGGCCAAAGATTCTAAAAAAGAAGGTTTCTATGATAAACACTGATTTAGATAAAATTTTGACAGGTACTGATGAAAAGGTGATTAAAAAATTGTATGGATATTTATTAGAAATTAAACTAGAAGAACAACAAGTTAAAGAAACAATGATTGCTTGGGGGAAAATTTTGGATATGGGATTGATCTAGAGAAATGGCAAAAATTGTGGTCTCAAAATTATAAAATGACAATGTCAACAGCATATAAAGAAAATCTGTATGTTTTACAGGTGGCATTTTCCCCTGACAAGAATAGCAAGAATGTTCAAGAACAAATCTGAAAAATGTAGGAAATGTCATCAGACACCTGGCTCATATTACCATATGTGGTGGACTTGTGCGGATGCTAAAAATTATTGGACTAAAATCCACATGTAGTTAGAAAAAATGACAAAAAAGCATATAGATTTGAAACCAAAGATATTTTTATTGGGAATTTTACCTGAAATATATCGGAAAGAATTAAAATATCTGATTGTAAATGTATTAACAGTGGCTAGGATTGTATTTGCCAAAAAGTGGAAAAATGAGAAAATACCATCACCAGAGGAAATCATTAAGAAAATATTGGAATGTGCTGAAATGAGTAGATTGTCATTTGAAATTAGAGAACAAGATGATAAACAATTTTATAAAATTTGGGATCTTTTCTATCAATGGTTAGACAATAAAACATGATAATGAAATATGTAGATTTTTAGAAAATAATAAATATATAAAGATGTATTCTTTTCTTTTTATATCTACAAAATAATTGTAGGATAGATTTGAGATGATAATATGAACTGTCATAAAACAAATTAAGTAAAATATGGATTATTTCATAAAACATAAATGAATAAAAGTATAGTCAAATGATTAACAATATTAATGTATTTAATATTTGATTGAAAATATGAATATACAACGTAATTGTAATTGAAGACTACTAAATGGAAGCACAAAACAACTTGTAAACCAACCGACACACTGTGTGTGTATATATAGAAGATGGCTTGATGTTTTTATGTTTTGTTTGTCTATGTCTTAAAAACCAATATTTTTTTTTTTTTAAAAAGTAGCCAGCATTGGGACCACTTGGCCTTGGGAGAAAATACTATTCCAGTAATAGCAGATGAGCAGAGCCATCTTCTGTGTCCAGTAAGACGACATTGCGTAAATTATGAAACCTAGTTTATGCCAACCATACTGTATTTTACTGGACAGGTAGAGATAATTAGTACCAAGCAGTTTTGTAAATAATCAGTTCCTATGCCCTGAAGGACTTTAAAGTAGACAAAGAGATCTTAAATTTCATCCAGAACTCACTCACAACTGGAGCAACATATAATCGTACTGACCTGTACAGGTGCATTGTAGAGTAGCTGTAGCTTCCAAGTGGTTTCTAAGGGCATCATCAAGTAGCTTTCATTGCAACAATTAGGCAAGAGATGACTAAAGCTGCTGTCACACTGCACCAATGGATGGAAAGAGGATGTAAAACGGAGAGAAACACTTGCCATCCATTGGTTAACATGATGCTTCCGTTCTGTACTCACTGCGTCCTTTTTGCTTCCTCTCTATCCGTCCAGCTTCCGTCGACCGAGGTTCCATCTGCTCAAAAAGTTTTGAGCTGCTCAAAACTTTCTGAGCGGAAAATGTATCCAACGCGTCCGTTCTGCATCCGCTACGCATACGGGGAACATCCGTTCTGCATCCGTTACACATCCGCTATATCCGCTAGGCATCCGCTGCACATCCACGCAACTCAAATCTGCTGCAGAGGAAAGCAGACACAGGGAGGAAGCGAAACGGACACGGAAGGGACGTGCAGCGTTAGTAGCACGGACGGAGAAAGGATGAAAGCGGATGCAGATCGCAAAGAAAGCATTTAAAAGCGAAAAAACGTTCGCAGAGGGGACCTATCTTGGATATTAAGGATTTCTAGAGGATGCCTAGAGGATGCAAAAGGACACATAGGGGAAAACCTATATTGCCTATAAAAAGGGGGAGCAACTCACCTGGATCTCACTTTGAGACCAGCAGCCCAGCTGTGCAGACCTCTGCAGCCTTCATCTGCCTCTTGCTCTTCCATAGCATCCAGTCATGTCCAACATGGATCGTAACACAGTCCTTTTGGAAGCCACCATCGTTCTGCAATAGTGCGAAGCCATCTACAGGCTCTGTGAACTCTACTACGGGAAGAAAAGGAGGCGGCCAAGAAGCGTCTGGGGATGAAGATGGATCAGGAGAGCAGATGTACAACAAGCTGATGGTGGAGCTCAGGAACAAAGACACTCGGGCATTCCAGAACTTCAGGAGGATGCCTCCAGCCATGTTTGACGAAGTTGTGGAACGGCTGACACCCAGGTTCACCAAGCAGAGCAACAACCTCCAGCCCAGCCTGGACCCTGGGCTCAAGGTGGCACTGACTCTGCGCCACCTGGCCTCAGGGATCACGTACAGGAGCATGCAGTATGGCTGGAGGGTGCCACACAACACCATCAGCATTGTGGTCAGAGAAGTGGTGCAGGCCATCATCGAAGAATACTTGGAGGAGCTCCTCCAGTGCCCCTCCACTGAAGAAGGATGGAAGAAAGTTGCAGAGCAGTGGTATCAGAGGTGGAACTTCCCCCACACCGTTGGAGCCATAGATGGCAAGCACATGGCCTGCAAAGCGCCAGCCAAGTCGGGGTCCACTTATTTCAACTCCAAGGGTTTCTTCAGCATCGTCCTCTTCACCATGGTCGATGCTGACTACAAGTTCATGTACATCAATACTTCAGGCAACGGGTCAGGTTCAGATGCCCAGGTATACAACACCAGTGACCTCAAGGAGGGGCTGGAACGCAACCTCATCATGGGCTTCCCAGATCCAGACCCCCTGCCCAATGACACGCAAGATGTGCCCTACTTCATCGTGGGGGATGATGCCTTCTCCCTCACAACCTACCTCATGAAGCCCAACACCTCCAGATGCCTCACCTGTGAAGAGAGGATCTTCAACTACAGGCTGTCCAGGGGAAGGCGGGTGGTAGAGAACGCCTTTGGCATCCTGGCCAACAGGTTCCAGGTACTTCTCACCACCATGCAGCATCGCCCAGAGACCGTGAGGAGCATTGTGGAAGCTTGCTGCATCCTGCACAATCTCAAGCGCACCCGCTACCCAGTCTTGCAGAACAGGCTCATGGACCTCCAACAAGGCAATGGGGACATGGAGCCTGGGGAATGGAGGCAAGGGCAAAACCTGATAGACACTGAGGATGTGCAAGGCCCCAACAGAGCCTCACATGAAGGGAAGAAGCAGCGCAACCTCCTGAAACACTGGTGCCACTCCCCAGCTGGAGCAGTGGAGTGGCAAGACAGGATGGTAGAAGATTAATGGATGCTTCCTTCAGCCTGTCTCATCACATGGATGAGATTGGGCCATGTATGTTGGGTGGGCCTACAATGAACAGGGCATTTAATAAAAAGTTCTGTTTATGTTGAAATGTGTGGAGCAATGATTACACTGTTATTGATAATAAAGGACCACAGGTGTGGCACCTGGGAGGGTGGACCATACAGTCCCACTATGCTTGCACTGGAGGTTTATCTATCCCCACAGCTATCTCAACCCATCCCACAGATATCTCAACCCATCCCAAAGGTATCTCAACCCATCCCACAGATATCTCAACCCATCCCACAGCTATCTCAACCCATCCCACAGCTATCTCATCCCATCCCACAGCTATCTTAACCCATCCCTAAGGTATCCCTGCCCACCCCACTGCTATCCTTACCCATCCCACAAGCATGCAAAGGCTTAAACCATTTCTAAAAGTTTCCACCAAGACTTTATTTAATAAAACAAATGAGGCAAGTGTGTGAAGCAAAGATAATCTTTCTTAATAACAAGCTGTAAAAGAAAAATGACCCAAGTCAAGTGTCCAAATAAAGTCTACAGGTAGCCACCCAGTCTCTGGCACTCTTATCGGTCACTTGGAGGTGTGCCCAGTCTCAGGGGTGAAGGGTCCAGGTGCTGTGGAGGTGGCTGCTGCTGGAGTGCTGGTCTGAAATGCCATTGGGGTGCCTAGCCCCGAGAGGACAACAGGTGACGGTGTGTTGAGAAAGCTCTCAGACAGCTGGCTCAGCCCCATGATGTTGAGAGCTCCTTCTTCCATGCCATGAGGTGTCAGTCCCAATACCGATGACAGATGTACTGAGGCCGGGCTTGGCTGTGGGGTGGAGGAAGGAGCAGTGTAGTAGGGCTGTCTGGTCTGCAGCTGTGTGAGGACTGGCGTGGGTGGCATCGGTGGTGTCGATGGCATCGGTGGCATCAGTGGCGTGGGTGGCATCGGTGGCATCGGTGGCAACAGTGGCGTCCGATGAGCCTGTGCCTGGACTGGGAAGGGCTGCTGCCTCTGCTGCTGGACCTCCTGGTAGCCGTAGCCCTGGTAGGTGAGGGCCTGTGGGAAACCTTGGAATGGGAAGGACATCACCTGGGGTGGAGGAGCAGACCTGGACTGGGTGGGAGCAGGTTCCTCTGGATATGGAGGGTTGTGAAGCAACTCGGTGATCCGGTCCTTCACCTCTTGGTACTGGGGTTCCGCCATGTCCGTGAGGGTCTGGTTGACATAGGTGAGGAAGGGCTTGCGGTTGGAGGATGAGGAGTCGGTGTGGACCAGCTGAGAGAGGAGATCTATGCTGCTCCGGATGGTGTCCCTGATCTCCAGCAGGACAGTGTGGCTCTGCCCCTCCTGTCTGGCTCTCTGCCTTTCTGTGGAGGTGGAGCTGGGGGTGGATGCGGGTAGGACTGTGGTGGAATTGCCGTCTCCTTTCTCCCACTGTGCCAGGGAGTCCTCCACGCGCTCCGCCACAGTTAAAACAACTGTCCGCAGGTTCTCCGCCGTGGGACGCTCCACAGAAACCTGCCTGGAGACAGGAGCTGACTCTCGGCTGGAAGAGGACTAGCTCTCAGCAGGCTGCCGGAGAGAGAGGGTCGTGAGAGGGGCTGCTCCTCGGTGGCGGATCTCACCCTCCAGGAAGCTGCACCTGGCCATCACGTAGGTCTCTCTGTCAGCTTGACCGTGGCTTGGCCAGATTTCTTCAGGTGCAGCTTCCCGTACCAGGTGTGCATGTGCTTCCCCCAGCTGAGAAGCACCTCCGATGTGTAGCCCAGACTCTCCGCCTTCTCTCTCCAAGCAGCCTGCTTCCGCTTGGTGTCCCTGTACAGCCGGTGTCCCTTCCGCTACAAATAGTCATTCTCTCACAGCCACTCCAGCACCTCATCCTCGTGTTCCTCCTCAATGGAGTATTGCCTCCTCTCCCGTTCTCGCATATGCCTCTTCCTCCCTTTGGCAGGACCAGATGGGCCCTCATCAGAGGGGCTTCCAGGTTGTAGGGGCTGCTCCTCCACACCACCAGCAGCAGCAGCACCAGCAGGATCATCATCATCATCAGCAGCAGCAGCAGCAGCAACAGCAGCAGGATCAGGAGCAGCAGCAGCACCAGCAGCACCAGCAGCACCAGCAGGACCAGGATCAGCAGCAGCAGAGTAAGCACCAGCAGCGCCAGCAGTACCAGGAGCACGAGCAGGACCAGGAGCATGAGCAGGACGAGCAGGACGAGCAAGACCAGGAGCACGAGCAGGACCAGCAGGATGAGCAGGACCAGCAGGATGAGCAAGACCAGGAGCACGAGCAGGACCAGCAGGATGAGCAGGACCAGCAGGACCAGCAGGACGAGGAGCAGCTACCGCAGAGTAAGCACCAGCAGAAGCACCACCACCAGAAGCATCATCATCAGCTCCTCCAGAAGCAGCATCAGCAGACGCACCACCGCCAGAAGCAGCATCAGCAGAGTACGCACCAGCAGAAGCACCACCGCCAGAAGCAGCTTCAGCAGAGTAAGCATGAGCAGAAGCACCACCACCAGAAGCAGCATCAGCAGAGTAAGCACCAGCAGAAGCACCACCGCCATAAGCATCATCATCAGCTCCTCCAGAAGCAGAAGCAGCAGAAGCCCCAGCTGCAGAAGAGCGAGCCCGTGCTACAGAAGCCCCAGCAGAAGCAGAGGGAGGGCCGGGGGTGGGAGGGTGGCCCTGCCCCTCTTGCCAGGGCTGGCAGCAGATGGCTGAGGCTTTCTCTTCTTCCCCATGGTTGTGGGGTTGCTGGCTGGCAGCAAGGCTGGCAGGCAGGCAGGCACCAAGGTTGGCAGGCAGGCTGGCTGGCAGGCTGGCAGACAGGCTGGCAGGCAGGCTGGCAGCAAGGCAGGCACCAAGGCTGGCAGGCAGGCAGGCAGGTAGCAAGGCTGGCAGGCAGGCTGACAGCAAGGCTGGCAGGGAGGCTGGCAGGATGGCAGGCAGCAAGGCTGGCAGGCAGGCATGCAGGGCAGGCAGGCAGGCAGGCTTGAGAGCTGTGTCTGGAAGCAGGTCTTTCCTCTGAATGGTGACCTGCTTGGGAGCTGCTTCCCTTTATATCCACGGGGCTGACGCAATGCATCCTCCCCGCATGCTCAGTGAACACTGTGCATCCGCTCTGCATCCGCTAGGCATCCGCTAGGCTTCCACTGTGCATCCGCTTCATCCACTCTGCATCCACTCTGCATCTGCTCTTTCCGTTCCACGTCCGCTTTGCTGTGCTCCCCTCATCCGCTTCCATCCGCTCGGCTTCCGTTCCGCATCCGCTTTCCATCCGCCCTGTGTCCTCCCCCTGTCTGTTCCTTTCTGTGTTATCCGCTCTGGTTATGCAAATTTTTGCCCCTTTTGAGAGCGGATAACAATGGATGGAACATTTTTCTCGTCCGCTGTGTCCTTTTTACCAATGTTTTGCATCCGTCGGCCAGTATGACAGGGCCTTAAGATACAATTATGAGTAGGTCTTCCCAAGAGTACAGAAGATAGATTTGAGCAAAGGCTCCCAGACTCAAAGCTACCAATGTTCTTCAAGCAAATGTTGTGTCTTAAATACCCCGAACTTGTACAGTGGCTTCTCAGAGGGAATGCAATCTTATTCCTAATCCAAGGTTGAGAATTTCTGGACACAGGAAACCTCAAAATTCATAGCCACTCAGTCTTGCGAGGGTTGAGGCTGTTCCTCTCAATTCATAGCTTTCAGATACTAAGTCAGAACCTTGACCATCTTGCTCAATCAGGAGTGGAAATATTCCCTGGGTATAACCAGTGTAGTGATGATACTTAACCTCATGCCAATGATCTCATTCAACAGCTTCAGGTATATATTACACAGGAGAAAGGAGAGAATGCCTGACACACCTCACAAAAAAAAAGCTTCAAGGACTAGACATTTTCCCCATTAATTCTGACAGGAACTGGTCCTGGAAGACAAAGGAGAAACATCACAAATCTATGTTTCCCACACATGGAAGGGGACTATGGACTATATAGTAACAGATAACAGATAATCAGAGTTGGAAGGGACCTTGTAGGTTATCTAATCCAACCCACAGCCTAAGTGGGAGACTCTACACCATTTCTGACAGATGAGAGTCCAATCTCTTCTTGAAGGTCTCAAGTGATGAAGCTCCCACAACTTCCAAGGGCAAGCTGTTCCATTGGTTGATTGTTCTCAGTCAGAAAGTTTCTCATTTCCAGGTTAAATCTCTCCTTGTTCAGTTTCCATCTATTGTTCCTTGTCTGGCCTTCGGGTGCTTTAGAAAATATCTTGAACCCTTTCTCCCTGTGGCAGCCACTCAAATATTGGAACACTGCTATCAGTACTAGTACTAGAACCTAAAAAGAGAGTGAACCTCTGAATTAATGAATCCAAAGGAAATGGGGAAACATTAACCAAGATTCATATAAGGATTGAAAACCATTTCACGTAACATCTGAAAGATTAACTATTAATTTAAGAATGCATGATCACCCTAGGGACCAAAGAACCACAAACATGTTTCTGTCAGGCTTTATTCCAAGGATGGCTGAAAAACATCACTATCCACAATTTTCAATTAAATATTTTCTGAATTGAGAGATACACTTTGCCTTTGTACTCCGAAAATGAATGGGTGTGACCAGGAAAAACACCATATTTACATTTCATTCAAAAAGTTAAAAGTAATTGTTGTAGAGTGGCAGAATAACCTGAGACAAACACGGAGCGAACTTCAGCTTTTTACTTTATTAAAACAATAAAGGGTTGCCGCAGCTGCCATGCTAACAAGGCAGCCAGCTGGCGGACAGCAGCTGATGCCGTTTGACAGCTCCCTTTTATAGCCAGCATCAGCCAATCGGAACAGTCTGCATTCCCACTGGAAACATGGACTGGAGTGAAGACTTCAGCTCAGTCTTTACCAAACGCCACACTCCTTTCCCCCTGAACGGAGCACATGTAATCCTTCAGATATCTCAGGCGCTTGTGCAAGTGGCCAGATCTTCTAAGTCCTGATGAAGCTGCTGCTGGAAGGAACTTTTCCACTTGCTGGGCAACCTCTGCTGCCGACGAAGCTGTCATCTCGGCTTCAGGCATTTCTGGGCGAGGGACAGATGACTGTTCAGGTAGGCTTGTCTTCCTGTTGGATCCATGGGAAGTTTCTATGGTCGCTGGCGGTTTCTCCGCTGCAGGAATGTCTTGAGGGCCATCTGCAGATGCACTCCAACGCCTTCTAAGCTGATCGATATGGCGGCGCCAGATGCGCCCATCTTGCAGTTGTACCCTGTAAGACTTAGGACCAATTACCACCACAATTTGCCCAGGCATCCACAAAGAGTGTCTGGCATAGTTCCAGGCATAGACCTGGTCATTCTCTGCGAACTCCCTTGCCTGGCTTTTTGACCCTAGGGATGTGACTGGGGCATAATGCAGATGGAGTCTATCTAGGGTGGTCCTCAGACGTCTACCCATGAGACGTTCAGCTGGAGATCTATTAGTGGTGGCACAGGGAGTTCTTTGCTGGGTCAGGAGATACTGAGCGAGCCCAGAGTGTCAATCTATGGGCCCAAACCTTACCAGGGCCTCCTTAACCGATCTGACTGCGCTTTCTTCCAGGCCATTACTGGCAGGATGAAAAGGAGCTGTAAGTGCATGCCTTATCCCTAGGTTGGCTAGGAAGATCTCAAACTCACAGGAAGTAAACTGGGGGCCATTATCAAATACGATGGTGTCAGGGAAGCCATGGGTAGCGAATATCCTTGATAGAGCCTTAATGATAGCTTCTGAAGTTATGGAGGTCATCAAGGTCAGCTCTACCCACTTAGAAAAATAATTGACCATCACCAGGAATATATGCCCATGAATGGGGCCAGCCAGATCAATATGTACCCGGGACCAGGGGGCCATAGAATCTTCCCATCTGCCTGGAGTGGATGTGGGTGGAGCAGAAATGGAAGCTTGGCATGGCTAACAAGCATTCACCCAACTTGTAATCTGAGCATCCATACCTGGCCACCATACATAACTGCGAGCAAGGGCCTTCATCCTGACAATGCCGGGATGGCTCTCATGCAAGACCTTTAAAACTGAATCTTACAACTTAGAAGGGATAACTACCCAAGTTCCCCAAAGTAAACAGCCTTGCAAAGAAGATAGTTCTTGCTGGCGAGTTTTGAAAGGCACGCATTTGGGGGGATAAGGAATTGCCAACCACCCCCTTCCTACCCAGTCAAGAATTTGGGTGATGACCTTGTCCCTGGAAGAGTGGGCAGTGATATCGAGGGCAGTGATGGGGAGGTTGAGATCATTGATCTGGAAAACAGCATTAGTTGGTGCAGGATCCTCCACAGGAACAGGTGGGGGGCAGCGACTAAGAGCATCAGTGTGGAATAGACTCTTGCCAGGTCGATGAATCAGTATATATTGATATATACTGATATATATCAATAGTAATAGTCCACCTGGTCATTCTGGTCCACCAGAAATAAAGTCCACCTGGTCATCCTTTGAGACAAAATCTGAGGAGTTTGTCTTTCGCCTGACAGAAGGCCTAACAGAGGTTTGTGATCCAGAATCAACTTGAAATAGTGTCCACATAGAAACTCATGGAATTTTTTGACAGAAGCAACTGCAGCCAAAGCCTCCTTGTCAATTTGGCTGTAGTTGCGCTCAGCTGGGGAAAAAGTTCTGGAAAAAAAATGCAATGGGTGCCTCAGAACCGTTAGGCAGTCTATGACTTAAAACAGCCCCTATGCCAAAAGGAGAAGCATCTGCCGCTAAAACTAAAGGTAAATGTCTATTAAATTGGATCAGGACAGCATTGGATGTAAGTGATGATTTGACAGCATGAAAGGCATGGGCTTCCCTAGGTTTCCAGTGCCAGGGAGACTGTTTATCCAAGAGTCTATGCAGAGGCTCTGCAACAGAAGCTTTATGTGGCAAAAATGAAGCGTAAAAGTTAAGGAGTCCTAAAAAGGCCTGGAGCTCAGTTTTGTTAGTTGGCGTGGGTGCCTCGTGAATAGCCCTTATTTTGGATTTGATTGGATGAATACCAGAGGCATCAATTCTGTATCCCAAAAATTCTACCTGTGGGATGGCAATAGTGCACTTGTATTTCTTTAACTTAAGACCATGCTTTCTGAAACGATCGATGACTGCTCTGACTCTTTGCAGTAACTGAGGCTTATCAAGGGCAGATATTAAAATATCATCAAAATATGGGATTACGCTCAGTAATCCTTCAAGAAGTCTTTCCATTAAGGATTGGAAAATTCCTGGGGCCACACTTACGCCAAATTGGAGGTGCCTACATTTGAAAGCGCCCCTGTGCGTTACAATAGTTTGTAGTTCAGCGGCTGTGTCATCAACAGGGAAATGTTGATAGACCTGTGACATGTCTAATTTCGTGAAAATGGTTCCTGGCTCAAAGGAATGTAGTAGGTGCTGGATAATAGGGACTGGATAAGCGCTGATTTGTAAATATTTATTCAATGACGTCTTGTAATCCACACAGATTCTTACGCTACCATCTTTCTTTAGGGGTGTCACTATTGGGGTTTCCCATTTTGTGAAGTCTACTGGTTCTAATACACCGTTTAATTAATTTGTCAAGCTCCATGTTTAATTTGGGGCGGATTGCAAAAGGTACCCTTCGAGGCTTTAAACTGATTGGTACTGCCTGAGAGTCCAAGTTGAAAGATACTGGGGTTCCTGAATAACAGCCCAGCACCTTGCTGAACACATCAGCATAGTCATTAAACAAGGTGTCCACTTCAGCATTTGTAATAGAGTGGATTCTGCTTATATGGAGGCCAAGGGCAGGGAACCAGTCTAACCCCAACAGGCTAGGGAGGGCACCATCCACTACTACTAAAGGCAAGTGACCTTTAAAATTTTGAAATTGTACAAAAAACTTGCCTTTTCCGATGACTGGGATGGTTCTGCCTTGGTAGTCATGTAAGGTTATCTGGCAGCCATGAAGCTTCTTCTTCATCATTCTGGGAAGTAGTTGTTTCAAGGTACTCCATGAGATGATGGACAGTGATGAGCCTGTGTCAACCTTCATCCTGCAAGATTTCCCTTCTATAGAAACAAAAACACTGATTTTGTTAGAGCCTTTGTTAGTCAGCTTGGCTTGACAGCAGGTAAAACAGTCTTCAACTTATTTTTGGAAATGTTGGGTTGTCTGAGGCTTTTGGACAAAAGTCTTTCCTGCTTGACAGATCCTGGCAAAATGACCCTTCCTTTGGCATTTTAGATAAATGGCATTCCTGAATTTGCAGGATGCCCTGAGGTGGTTTCTTCCACAGCTTAGACAAACGGACTGAGACTGTGGAGGTAGATTGGGGTTTGGCCTGTTCTCCCCTTGACTGGTTCTTTGCTGCCTGAGGCAATTTACATCATTAGCCTCTTCAGAGCCTTCTTCTGGGGAGACTTCATCGTAATGGATGGCTGAGCTGCTCTGGCTAATTGGATTTCCCTGAATTTCTCCTGCCAAAAGTGCTGATGGTTCAGCAGCTTGAGACTCTTCAATTGCAAATTTAAGGGTTAAATCCCCTTTAGCCAATAAATGCCTTTGTAGCCTTAAATCCCTGACTCCACAAACTAGTTGGTCTAATAACATGTCTTCCAGATAGTCTCTAAACCCACAATGCAAGGCATCTATTTGTAGGGCAGCCATGTACCCACTAATAGTCTCTCCCTCAGCCTGAATTCGTCTCCTAAAAGCATGACACCTGGCAATTCGGGATGGCTTAGGGGAATAGTGGTTGGAAAGTATTTCCTGCAATTCTTCCCATGGAACAGTCTTAATTGAACATGGAGCCAATAATGCCGTAGCAGTGTCAAATACTGTGGCTCCACAAAAACTTAAAAAGTAAGATTTTTTCCTTTGGTCGGAAATGTCAGCAAGGTCTATGGCATCTAAGAAACAGTCAAATCAGTTTCTGTAGGACTCCCATGTTTCCGCTGTCAGTCTGATAGGCGGGAATGCAGGGTTCGAAGTCATCTTGACTCAGCGGTGCCGGATTTTTCAAGGAAAGTTGAAATTCGGGCTCATGAACAGATACAGGAGCTCTTAAAGTGACATTCAGCTCGGTAGTGACTTTGGCTCTTTTTGTAGTGACTTCGCTCAGTGATTCTTTGCCCGGTTGCCTCTTATATGTATCCCACCCTCGTCGCCAGTGTTGTAGAGTGGCGGAATAACCTGAGGAGTGAACTTCAGCTTTTTACTTTATTGAAACAATGAAGGGTTGCCGCGGCTGCTGCACTAACAAGGCAGCCAGCTGGCAGACAACAGCTGATGCCGTTTGACAGCTCCCTTTTATAGCCGGCTGTCAAACGGCATCAACCAATAGGAATGGTCCGTGTTCCCGCTGGAAATGGGACCAGATTGAGGACTTCAGCTCAGTCTTTTCCAAACGCCATAAATGATTCTTTACTCATATATTCAAAAGTCAGCTTGGTATGGAGGTTAGAAGCACCAGGGTAAGAATCAAGATGGCATCAATTCTACTCCTGCCTTAGGCACTAAGGCAATTGGGTGACTTTGGGTCAATTACTTAGCTGTAAGAAGCAGAACAGCAAAATACTTCCAACAAATTTCCCAAAAGAATAACAGGTAGATACCTGGACTTCATTTTATTGTACTGATGGGGGAACCCTGAAAGATGGTGTCAAGATAGCATCTGTTGTTAAGAGCTTCCTCTAAAACAGGGATATCAAACTCAATTTCATTGAGGGACGCATCAGGATTGTGCTTGACCTCAGGGGGCTAGAATGGCCATGGCCAGGGTAGGTGTGGCCAGATTGATGTCATTCATGTTGATGGGCACCTTTGATGGCCTGAGCGCTCTGCCAGCGAAAATGGGCTCCTGGCTCCGTTTCTGATTACAACAGCCTCCTGCAACCCTCTGCCAGCAAAAACAGAGCCTGGAAGGGCCACACGCAGCCCAGCTCTGTTTTCAGCTGCGATGGCCTCCTGCAACCCTCTGCCAGGGAAAACGGAGCTCAGGATGGTCGCATGTGGCCTTCCCGAGCTCTGTTTTCACTGGCAGAGGCATCACAGGCTGATCCTTTGCTGTTTCCAAGGCGACCCTGTGGGCCAGATCTTAGCACTCTGTGGGTCGGATCTGGCCCCCGGACCTTGACTTTGACACCCCTGCTCTAAAGTTAAATTATCACCAAAGTACCATAAACATGATTCTGTCAGGTTTTATTCCAAGGATGGCTGAAAAAAACCACTATCTAGTTCAATATCTTCTGAACTAAGACATACACTTGGCCTTTGTACTCCAAAAATGAACTGTATGATCAGGAAAAACACTATATTTACATTTAGTTCAAAATACCTTGAGTTAAAAGTAATTATTTTTTACTGATATATTCTGAAGCTTTTGCTTTTATCAAATTTATTTTATTTTCATTTTTATTCTTGTTCTGGTGGAGACCTGTATTTTTACTATGGGGAAAAGGAAAGAGAGGCAACACTCACATTCTATTTATTTTATTTGGTTTGTCAATTGCTTACAAGATAATAGCTATAAGTAAAAACATAGTTATAAATACATGGATACATATAAGAAAAATAAAAGAAACACTAGGATAGGGACGGTAGGCACGTTGGTGTGCTTATGTACACCCCCTACAGACCTCTTAGGAAAGGGGTGAGTCAATAGTAGACAATCTAAGGTTAAACTTTTTGGGGTTTGGGGAAGAAACCAAGAGTCAGGTAGAGTATTCCAGACACTGACCACTCTGTTGCTGAAGTCGTATTTCCTTTAATCAAGTTTGGTGCGATTAACCTTGAGTTTGTATCTATTTTTTGCTCTTGTATTGTTATGGTTGAAGCTGAAGTACATTGCAATGTATGATTTTATATATTGTACTATACTTAGATCTGACCGAAGGTGGCATAGTTCTAGGTTTTCTAGGTCTAGAATTTCAAGTCTGGTGGCATAAGGTATTCTGCAACAAGTAGAGGAGTGGAGAACTCTTCTTGTGAAATATTTCTGGACTTTCTCAACTGTGTTAATATCAGATATGTAATGTGAGTTCCAGACTGATGAGTCGTATTCGAGTATTGGTCCAGCAAATGTTTTGTATGCTCTAGTTAGTAGTCTAATATTACCAGAGGAAAAAACTATGTAAGATTAGGTTAACAACTCTTAATGCTTTTTTGGTTATGTAGTGGGCTCTAGCACTTAGTTCATTAGAGATGAGTATTCCAAGATCCTTGACAGAGTTTGGATCATCAACAAGATCTTGACCATTTGGCTTGTATTTTATTTTCTGATTTTTTTTGTCAATATGCAAGACAGAGCATTTATTTGTTGTGATTTGAAGTTGCCATTTGTTTGACCATTCTGATACATAGTCAAAGTCTTTTTGAAGGGTAGCAGTATTGTCTATGGTGTTGAATAGTTTTACATCGTCAGCGAAGAGAACATAGTTGCTCTTACTATGATCACAGAGGTCATTTATGTAGAGTATGAAGAGAGTTGATCCAAGAACACTGCCTTAGGGGACACCACTGTTGACAGGTATAGAATTTGACAGGACCCAACCAATTTTGACCATTTGTTGTCTGTTTAACAGGAATGCTTCTATCCAGTTATGTAGGTATCCAGAGATTCCATAAGATTTTAGTTTTAGGAGTAGTTTGTTATGTACCACTAAATCGAAGGCTTTACAGAAGTCTATGTAGAATGCTTTGCCCTGATCGAGTTGTGTAGTCCATATGTTTTTGCAGTGTAAGAGTTGCAGATTGCAGGATAGTTTTTTTCTGAAACCAAATTGTTTATTAGAGAGTAGGTTGTTTGTCTCTAAGTGGAGGATAATGGATTGGTTAATAATTGATCCCATGACTTTACAGGTGACACAGCATAGAGAGATTGGTCTGTAATTTTCAACTAGACTGGGTCTCCCTTTTTGAAGATGGGGATGACCAAGGCTTGTGACCATAGTTTGGGCAAGGAGCTGGTCCTGAAAGATTTTTCAAAGATTATGCTTAGAGGTCCGGCGATGGCAGTGGATAGCTTTTTTAAGAAGTAGGCACATATTCCATCTGGTCCAATAGATAGAGATAGATTGTGTAGTACTTTTTCAACATTGTCTACTACAAAATCGATATGTATTAGATCATTGCAGTTGTCTGTGGTTTGACTAGGAAATACTGGGCATGATCCATTGCTGTTTACAAAAACTGAGCCAAAGAATGTGTTAAAGAAGTTGGCTTTAATTGTGTCGTCATTGCAGTCTTTACCATTTGGTCCTTTCAGAGGTGGGATGGACCTTGAGTCTTTTAGTTTGTTGTTTACAAAATTATAGAAAGCACGGGTGGAATTGGTGCATAGAAGGTTTTCCTCTTGGTTAATGTGATAATTAGTGCATTCAGTCTTTATCTGGTGGCATAAATTTTTGTATCAGCTTTTGAAGTTGGCAACATGACCAAATTTGTTTTTCCACCAAAGTGATCTCTTTTTGAATTGAAGCTTCCTTATTGTTATGGGTAATTTGTTTTTTTCTGGTTTTTTTTAGTTGTTATTGGTACATAGTTCTGCTTCTCAGGTTTCAAGACTTATTCTCTCCCCTCCCCCCTCTCAAAACTACTGGTGAACAACAATGCTAGGATTTAGGCATGTTGATTCTTAAAAGTCAGCTTAAGAATGCAGCCTCTTGGTCTTTGAATGTCAACATTCAATTAGATACATTAAACATATGTTTGCTCCTTCAACAATGATTCACACAGAAATCTTTAACCCTTTCCAGAGTCTAAAACTTTCCAAAACAGGAGTCTGGATGTTTAAAGATTGCCCAAGATTTAAATCAATTTAAATAACTGGCTTTTAAAACACAAATAGTTAAATAATCTAACTCAGGCCTATCAAACTCCCAGCCTGCAGGTCAGATGTGCCATGCGCTGGCCACACCCATGCCCAATTTAGCGAAGGGGAAATAAGTCTTGATACGTCATCATGATGTGAGTTTGACACCCCTGATTTAACTCAGTGCCACTCCTATCAAAATTCAATGCACTGTTACAGTATTGGAGTTTACTGGAAATGAAAATCGTATTCCAAAGGTGAAAAAAGTGTATCTACTACTCAGATAAAGTCAGTAAAACTAACAACGTGCTTCATATTTGAAATTTATCTGTACGCTACACAAAAGACTTTTCTTATCAGAAAACAAAACAAAATTCAGTACAGATAACTGGTTGGTAGCTATTCTTATGTCTACCTTGATGCAAGTACTTGTTCTGATAGTGCTGAATGATCAACTAATTGCATTCAGTTTTCACAATCACTCCAGATTTTCCATTTTGATTCAATTTTTAAAGGAGAAAGGCCATGTGGAAATTCATTCTCTTTTCCAAAGCCCAGAATGTACCTTTAAAAATTGTGATTAGCATTCATCTGTCATTCAAGGAAGATTTAAAGGTATTCTGAATATATTAAAATGCATGGGAGAGAAATATGAAAAGCAGATTATGAAGTCAAGGAAATTTGTATCTGTTGGACTTTGTTAAAATGTAGACCTAGAGGGGAAAAAACTGAGATATTCACTACAATTTTTCATTAGCCATTTCAGTTTTTAAACTGAAATTTAAGTGGCTAAAATCCTTTGACATAGACTGGAATGTCTCGCTTAAATCATTAACTTCAAATATTGAAAATTACTTACTGAGGACATAGTATTTACTTTCTACTACTAAGGAAATCCACTTAAAAGTAAGAAATACTTCTGGGATTTAAGGTATTTATTTAATATATGATATATTAAATTATTATTATTATATTTTTTATATATATATATAATAAAATATATTATTATATTATATATATATATATATATTATATTATATATATGATGTTTTTAATATATGATTAAAATAATATATTAATTAATATATTTTAATACATAAATTTTATAGAGGCCTGTTAGTGTAGTGAGGTGGAGAGGGAATGGGATTTTGCAGTAAACTTCCCCCAGGAGTGGGGAGGGAATGGAGATTTTACAATATCCTTCCCCTGCCATGTCCATCAAGCCATGCCACACCCACCAAATTATGCCCAAAAAAACGGTAGTAAAAGAATCTGAATCCCATCACTGCACATGCTTCTTTCATGATGCACAAAAGAGGAGGAGGGATCATCTATTGTCCTACTTTCCAAATCTGGAATAACCAAAGGCCAAATTCCCTTGGGATTGTTCATGCTAATTATCTGTGATATTGTATCCAGAGGCCATAACATCCTATGCTTTTTGATAGTTTCATAGGTAATGTAAATTCTTGCCTGTTGTTTACTCCCTTCTCTTTCCATTTTTGCTTGCCTTTTGTCTCATTTTTACTGGTTAACAGAATAAGAGAGTTGGAAGAGATTTTGAAGATCTTCTACTCCAACTCTCTGCTCAAGCAAGAGTCTCTTGTCATTTCAGATAAAAGTTGTCCAATCACTTCTAAAAAACCTCCAAGGTTGGAGTATTCACAACTTCTGCAGGCAAGTTTTTCCACTGATTAATTGTTCTGTCAAGAAATTCCTTCTTCGTTCCAGGTTGCTTCTCTCCTTGGTTAGTTTTCACCCATTGCTTCTTGTCCTGCCTTCAAGTGTTTGTTGATGTGTAATAAACAAGCAAACATTGAGCTATATTTTTTTTTGCTAATTGAACTGAGATTTGTGTATGCTTGCTCTGATATAGGGATTGATTGGGAATGTTCAGAGCACCAAATGAAATGGAAATCTCCCACAGTAATTTTCCAATAGCCAAAATGTGCTAGTGTTACAATTTCATTTTTAAAAGTTACTCTCTCCAGATTTCCTGTGGTGAGACTGTAAGTAATTCCTAAACTGTTTTGTAAACAACAGGGAGCACATTAAAAAAAAAAGCCAACTACCGTGCAGTTTACCTGAGTATTTATTATATATTGAACATTGTGTGAAATCAGTAATGAGCTGAGTTCACAGAACAGCCTAATCCAAAATATTATTGCTTGCCTGTGGCTTAATAATGTATTGTGTGAATTTAGCCAGTCTAGTTGTTTTATAGAGCTTCCAAGCATTTGTGACTTATTCAATAAACCATAGTTAAAATAATTCTAGTCCAAAATCCACTGGAGTTGAGTGATAATAAATTTGAATAAATAAATAAGTACTTTATTATGATATGAGAACACAGCCTACCCTAATCATGTTAGCTGAACTGAAAATGTAATCTAATATATCCGGCTGTGAAAAGTCAGCCTAATTTTAAGCATAGTAATTTACTCCAGAGTCATCTGTGGTTGCTAATCATCTGGGGGTGAGATAATCAGGGATGCAGATCTCCACCTAAATATCCTTATGGCCTGCCAACTCATGGAGAAGGAATGGTGCTGGCTGAAACAGTCCCCACAATGTAGGGGATCTATACTCAGTAGTGGGATTCAACTGGTGTATGCACGCGCAGTGTTTGAAAACCACCCATTTTCAGCTCTAAAATTTACCTTCTGCTACAGCCGCGGTGAGTGAAATAGCTGAGGTGTGCCAATCTGCTGTACCATGTGGATCAGCTAGGCTGCAAAACACGGACATATAGGACAGATTAGGGAAGAGGCAAGTGGGCAAGGCCAATTAATCGCCAGAACTACCGGTTCGCTTGAACTGGTCCAAACCAGCTGAATCCTACACATCTGTACTAGATCCATCTGTTTTGTATCATTGCTGACCCACATGGGGGATTTGTTCTCTCCACTGCATAGCCTACAACCTGCATGAACTGACAACTACAGATGATTAGAGGGAAGCACCAATAGGAGTTAGGCATATCCTACCTTCCATCACATCTGCTCATTTGCTGCCAAAGCAACATGGGTTAAGCAAGGAGCAAGATTTATGTCAGGGGAAGATGGAAAACAGTTCAGTTTCAGTTCAGAAGAATCCCAAAGTCAGATGCCTGTGGTCCGTGGAAGAATAAAGGCTGCTTCATGAAGAGGTGTCCTTAAGAATGGGAAGCCAAGCATCCTGAAGCTAGGGTTTGGACCACATGGAGACGTTTCTTCTCTTAGGATTCAAACTCCCTTTTTCCACACACAAAAATTTTTTTAAAGCAAAGGCAGCAGGATCAAAGCAGGCAGAAGATACATCTCTCTCTCTCTCTCTCTCTCTCTCTCTCTCTCTCTCTCTCTCTCT
>BLBF01000003.1:7152925-7185009 GCA_015471245.1 Laticauda colubrina
TCTCTCTCTCTCTCTCTCTCTCTCTCTCTCTCTCTCTCTCTCTCTCTCTCTCTCTCTCTCTCTCTCTCACACACACACACACACACACACACACACACACACACACACACAGTAAGTTGTGCTGAGTCCCTGTTGCTATTTAGAAAATAACTGTAAAAACTGAAGTGTTAAACTAGACATTAAAGTAAAACAGCAATCCTAAACATGCCAACCTAACAGTCTAAACACATCAGAGAAGATATCATTAAACTGGGAGTTAATGTGCATGTACTGCAATGTTGTTCCTTTTTCAGAAATCTAACATGTAAGGACAAAGCTCACCTCTCCTGCTAAGTATATACCTTGGTTCTTCTTTGAATTTGTCAGGGCTTTCTTTTTCCATGTGACCCTCACTGGAGGAAAGGAAAGAATGGATCTAAAATGCCATGTGATTCCAGGGGCCAATTTCTTTACCACAATAATATTTTGTTGACTTGTTTGTTTATCTTCATCATTCCTTAGTGGATTCAACACAATGTAAATGTAGTACCAAATAAAACAATACATTCAAAATTACCTTATATGCAAAAAATGCTTTAAATCCTGGCACTGAGAACTCTAATCATTCCCAAAAATCCTTCCAGAAAAGCTGTTTTTTTTTTTTACCAGCTTTTGGAAGTGTGACAGATAAATCAGGAATGGGAACCTCACAGAAGAGAGGGGTAACATGGGGCCTAAGACAATTCACCATGGCTCACTCACCCTGGTCAACTCGCCCTGGCAATCTTGCCCCATCTGACTCACCCCAGCTAACTCACCGTGGCCAACTTGCCATGGGACAATTTGTCACAAGACTATTCAACGTGAGCTAACTTAAGAGAGGGACAAGTGAATTGCAGTGGGACTTGACTTGCTTTACATTTGAACCTTCTCTGGTTAGAAGTCCTCAGGACTGGAGGAGTTGCACTTCCACTTGTTCCTCTCTTGAGTTGTCCTGCATTGAATTGTCCTGCAATGAGTTGTCCCATAGCAAAATGGCCACAGCAAGTTGGAATGGGGCAAGTTGTCCCATTTCAATAACATGTGTTTTCCTAGGGCCGCATACAGGTAGTCCTTGACTTAAAACAGTTCATTTAGTGACCATTGAAAGTTAGAATGGCACTGAAAAAAAGTGTCTTATGACCACTTTTCACAGCAGCATCCCAGACTATAAAAATTTGGATGCTTGACAACTGACCTGTTTTGATAGTGACCATGTTCCAGGGTCAAGTGATAACCTTTTGTTGTCTTATTATGAACAAAGCCAATGGGGAAGTCAGATTCATTTAACAACCATGCTACCAACTTAAGAGCTGCTGAGCTTTACTAAACAATTATGGCATGAAAAGTCATAAAATGGGGAAAAATTCATTTAAAAGATGATAAACTTTAAATTGTAAATATGTTTAACACTTAGCAACAAAAAAATGAGCTCAACTGTGGTTGTAAGTTGAGGAATACCTGTATATCTGTCCTCACAGCCACAATCTGCACCAACTGAAGCTTCCAGATGCTTTTCAAGGACAACCTAATCCATTCCTAGAGTAGAGATAGGCAGGCCACGAGAAGAGCCTATGGAGCACCAATACTTTAAAAATATTTTTTGGTTTATATTTAGCATATCGTATAGGTTTTGACTAACATTTCAGAGCCATTATTATTATTCCCATTCAAGCAAAAAAAAATGTTACATAAAAGCAAAAAAGGAGTAAAAAAAATAGTAAGCAGGACAAATCAAAAGCTTGATTATTAGAAAACAGCTAAAAACCAAATAATTCACAATATTTTTCCATACATTTCTATCTTTGCAAATCATTCTAGCTTTCACAACATCCTGGCATTGCTTCATATACTTTTATTTATAAAATATAGAACCCACCTCAATCTAGCCCTAGAGTGTCTACACACCTTAAAGCCGCCACGGTTGAGATACACATATACTGCTTTGGGGGTAGAATTCTTTAAATGTCTCATTTCTCACTTTTTCCAGGATCTCATCAACTCCATCCAACTATGACCGCCTTAATTTTCCCCTTCCTTCTGACCCATTTAGCCATCCTTCATACATCTGATTTGTAACTCATTCTCTTTTATGACCAGACCACCTCAATATACTTATTTTGTACTGGATACTTTTATATTCAGTCCACATTTAATACTCATTATTCTTGCTGTTATTTCTTCTATTTGCCCATATGCCTTCCCACTGCACTGGACTAAATTTCTTCTCCCATTACATCCAAACTCACTGTGACATAACAAAGTGAGCAAAAACATAGTCTTAACTAATTGCTCTTGGCTTATGGTCAAAATGGAGTTTGCAAGTTTTGGTTTGCAAGTTGCAGTAATAAGTCAAATCAGGTGACTGGCCTTGATTTTAGAATCATTTTATGATAATCATAAAATGAGTTATCTAGATTGGGTTGTTGAAGGCCATACATCTTTGTGAAGTTAATGGGTATAGACTGGGTAGCAAGCCTTCTTAGTGGCAGCCCACATTTTTGGGAATACTCGTTTATGTGTGTCTCTTGACATCCTATTTAATCAACACATCCAAATATTTATTAAATTGATAAGGCTGCCCAGCTCCATAGTGAGGAAGTGCAGAGGTACAACAGAAATCTCTATTGTACAAAAGGAAATAGAGATACTTTTATATGGCGGCAGGTAATGGGATTCAAAAGAAGCCACGCATTGCATGCTCCCCCTGACTTGTTCATACTACCATTAGCTGCGTTCCATACACTTCTTTATCTCTCCATAGCATTTTCACTCCATCCATTCTGATGGAAAATTACCTTCTCATACTTTTTCTTTCTGCAGTCATTGTACTTTTGTTCTTCGTCCACTTCTTCCCTTTTCTTCCATGTTCTTTGTTTTCCAATCTTGATCCACTCTGGGCACTCCCCCATGGTTTGCCTCTACTCACCCTAGTTCCCTTCACTAATTCTTCCAATCTTCCATAATACACAATCAAAGTGATCATGCTTTTAGATATACTTTCATTCCTGTGCCACCTGTAGTTATGAATACGCAGGGCCTGTAACCATGTAACTGAAACAAGATGAATTTTTAAAGGAGATAGTCAGCCATCACCATTTTAATTCATTCCTGGATCTTGAAACCTTTTCTTTTCCTATGGTCAAGTCATTTCCATTCCCCTAAATTCTGCTGAAGATGTTACTAAAGGCCTGGTCCCACTGGCTGACGGACGCAAAACGTATGCATAAAGGACACAGCTGATGAGCAAAATTTTGGGGGTGGCTCCATCCGTTGTCATCCGCTCCAAAAAGTGGTGAAAATTTGCATAAACGGAAAAGAATGGAAAAGAATGGATGTGTGTAGTATGTAGCGGGGATGTTAAATGGATGTTCACAGGAAGCCTCGCAGATGAAAGTGGATGGAAGCGGATGACAAATCCGAAGGGGTTCTGGGAGAGAATTGCGAAGCGGATGCATAGCAGAAGGGGCGGATGCATAGTGGATGAAGCGGATGCATCACGCCTATAGGAAACAAAGGGGATGCATAGCGGATGTATATCAGATGCAAAGCGTTCACTGCTCATGCAGGGAGTATGAATTGAGTCAGCTCCGCAGATATAAAAGGATGCAGCACGCATGCAGTCAGCATGCAGGGGAAAGACGTGCTGCCACATACATCTAGCAGGAACACCATGGTTCGTCAGTCAGGCAAGAAGAGGAAGCCCATGTCTACTTGTTCCAGCCCTGGCAAGAAGGCCAGAACCAGCATCCCACCCCCTGGCACTGACTCTGAAGCTGCTGCTGCTGCTGCTGCTGCTACTGCTGCGGTGGACCAGCCCCAAGGCCCTCAAAGCCCTGCTGCTAAAGCCCCTGAAGGCCCTGCTGCTCCAGTCCCTAAAGGCCCTGCTACTCAAGCCCCTGAAGGCCCTGCTGCTCAAGCCCCTGAAGGCCCTTCTGCTCAAGCCCCTGAAGGCCCTGCTGAAGCCCCTGCCAGAGGGAGGAAGAGGCAAGGGAAGCAGAAGGGAGAGAGGAAACAGTACACATGTTTCCGAGGAGCATGAGGATGAGGTGCTGGAATGGCTGAGGGAGAACGAGTACCTCTGGAGAAAGGGCCACAGACTCTATCGCAACACCAAGAAGAAGCAGGAAGCTTGGAGAGACTAGGCAGAGAGCCTGGGATACACTGCAGAAGTACTCCTGGGATGGTGGAAGCACACGCACACCTGATATGGCAAGCTACACCTCAAGAAATCCGGGCAGGCTGCTGTCAAGCTCACTGACCGGGAGATGTATGTCATGGCCAAGTGCAGTTTCCTGGAGGGTGAGATCCCCCACTGAGGAGCAGCCCCTCTGAGACCCCACTCCCTCAGACAGCCCACAGATAGCCAGTCCTCTTCCAGCCAGGAGCCAGCGAGCCTGTCCAGGCAGGTGTCTTCAGAGGGCCCCACGGCATAGACCCCCCCGACAGCTGCACTCCCCATGCCAGCATATTTGGAGGATCCCATGGAGGATGACACCCTGCTGTCACAAATGGAGGAAGCAGCAGTCACCAGAGGCCAACCCACCCCCACCCCCACCCCCAGCTCCAGAGGATGCAGGCAGAGAGGCAGACTGGAGGGCCAGGACCACAAAGTGCTGTTGGAGATCAGGGACACAATGAAGACCAGCACAGAACTTCTCTCTCAGCTGGTCCACAGCGACATACCATCCTTGGACCGGAAGCCCTTCATCACCTACGTGAGCCAGACCTTGAGGGACCTGCCCGAGGCCCAGTACCAGGTGATGAAGCAGAAGATCACAGCTCTTCTGCACCACCCTCCAGGTCCAGCTGAACCTGCTCCTACCCAGTCCAGGTCTGCTCCTCCACCCCAGGCAATGTCACAGCCCTTCCACGTCTTTCAACAGCCCCTCATCTGCCAAGGCTACAACTACCAGGACTTCCCACAGCAGAAGCAGAACTTCCCAGTCCAGGCGCAGGTTCATCGCATGCCATAGACACCAGTCCTCACCCAGCTGCAGACCAGACAGCCCCACTACACTCCTCCTTCCTCTACCCCACAGCCAACGGACAATCTGTCATCAGTATTGGGCCTGACATCTCAAGTCCTTGATGAAGGGCCTCTCAACCTCACGGGACTCTCGGACAGCTTCCTGAACACACCATCCCCTGTTGTACCCTCGGGGCCAAGCACCCCAATGGGGCCTCAGACCAGCACTCAAGCCACAGCCACTTCCACAGTCCCTGCCCGCTTAACAGCTGAGACCATGGACATGACTCAGAGTGACTGAGAATAGTGTCAGAGACGGAGTTGTACTCGTTAAGTTTATCTTTGCTTAAGACACTTTACTTGGTTCATTTTGCTTTTTTAATAAAGTCATAAAGTTTACCTAAGAAAGTTAATAAAGGTTATCTTTGTTTAACACACTTAATACAGTTTACTTGGTTCGTTTTGCTTGTTTAATAAAGTCATAACGTTAAGAAAGTTAATAAAGATTATCTTTGCTTTAGACACTTAAGACTTGGTTCATTTTGCTTATTTAGTAAAGTCATAAAGTTAAGAAAGTTAATAAAGGTTATCTTTGCTGAAGACACTTAAGACACTTTACTTGGTTCATTTTGCTTATTTAATAAAGTCATAAAGTTAAGAAAGTTAAGAAAGGTTATCTTTGCTTAAGACACTTTACTTGGTTCATTTTGCTTATTTAATAAAGTCATAAAGTTTACCTAAGAAAGTTTATCTTTGCTTAAGACACTTAATTCAGTTTACTTGGTTCATTTTGCTTATTTAATAAAGTTATAAAGTTTACCTAAGAAAGTTAATAAAGTTTATCTTTGCTTAAGACACTTAGTTTACTTGGTTCATTTTGTTTATTTAATAAAGTGTTGGTGAAAACTTTGAAAAAATGGTTAAGCCTTTGCATGCTTGTGGAATGGATAAGGATAGTTGTGGGATAGATAAACCTCCAGTTCAACCACAGTGGGACTTTATTGTCCACCATCCTAGCGATCCAGATGATTTTCTCCCCCTTTTTATAGAAAATATCGGTTGTCTGCTGTGGGGCCTTCTACATACTCTAGATATACTGCAGACATCTTAAATATACGAGATACATCCCAGATACAAACGTTTTGTCCGTTTTGAATACTTTATATACGAGATGCATACGCTTACATCCTTTCTATTTCCATGCTACTAACGCTGTGTAGACGTTCCATGTACCTTTTGTTTCCTCCCTCTTTCCGTTTTCAGCTGCAGCGGATGTGAGTTGAGGGGATGGCCAGAGGATGCAGAGAGGATACAGCGGATGTTTAACGGATGATAAATGGACATAGAACGTTTGTTGCCCGTATATGTCACGGATGTACATCATACGCGGTGGAAAGTTCCGTTCACAAAGTTTTGTGCAGCTCAAAACTTCTTGCATGGATGAAATTGCAGTGGACGGATGCTCGACGGATAGAGCATATGAAACACATATGCAGTGAGTACACAATGGATGCACAGCGTTTTCCAATGGATGGCAAGCTTTTTTTAACGTTTTACATCCTCTTTGCATCCGTAAATGCAGTGGGACCGGGCCTTTAGCCTAGTAATGAAATGTTCGGAAGCCAACCTACAAGCTCAGAGAACAAACCTTCACCCTCAGCATTTCCATTCTCTGTTCATGGTTGCAGACAATGTTTGATTTCTCATTTGTTCAGAAAACTGGCTCTTCTATTGCCACCATTTATTGGAGTACAGCATGTAACTATAATCATTCATAGATTCCTGCTTTCATATGCTTTCATAACAACCTAACACCCAATCACTCTTTCTGACGTACATACATTTCATTCATACCTATACCATTACTACTGTGACTTATTACAGTTAGTCTCAATGTTCTTTAACAACAGGTCAAAGTTTAAAAATAGGTCAAAGTTACAATGACCTTGGAAAAGATGACTTATGACCTGTACTCACACTTATGACCATTGCACGATCCATGTGGTCAGAGGATTGCAATTTGGTTGTTTGGCAACCGGCTTATGTATACAACCAGTTGCAGTGTCCTATGGTCAGGTGATTATGATTTGCAAACTTTTTTGCAGATTTTCAGCAAAAAACCATTAATTTGAGAAAGTGGGTCAACTTAACTACCATGTGATTCATTTAATGACCATGATGATTCACTTAATGATCACCATAAACACTGTTATAAAATGAGGTCCAAGTCAACATATGATTTCAATGACTTACAACAGACATTCTGGTTCCAATTGTGAAGTATTGTATTCTTATAACCCACATATTTTTTACTACTCCAGACAGTATACAAAATGCTGATCTATTTTTCCTACCACCACCACCTTGTGAAGTGGGCTGGGCTAAAAGAGAAAGAGAGATCACCCCAAGGTCACTCTCATGCTTTCATGCCTAAGAAAGGACTACAACTACTCAGCCTCCTAGTTTCTCCTCTGGCACCACATTGATTTTTTCTTCTTTGTTCCATGTCATGCCACTTTAATTATTATTTTATTCTTCCCTTTAATTTTATGAATTTACAATGTACCTACTTTGCTTTAGTTCGCTCCATTTATTCGTACTGATAATTCATGTACTGTGTCACAATTCTCCCTCAGTGATGGCTGTCATCAGTGGGAACCATTAGGCTTTGGTTAACTGAGGTTTTCACATATTTTTTAGTAATATAGGGATCTGCAAATTAGGTTACTAGTCTTAGTCATACCCATGCCAAATATAGCATTCCCTGATTATAATAAGAACAGCATCAATCAGTTTTTATCGCATTTTGACACATGTGAAACAAATTGAAGAAAAACTCAGTTTTACTCGAAGGATATTTCACTAGAAATAGGAGCGCAGAGAATTTATGCTTTTGAATTGTGGTGCTGGAAAAGGTCTTGAAAGTTCCTTGAACTGCAAGAAGATCAAATCAGTCAATCCTAAAGGAGATCAATCCTGATTGTTTTTTGGAAAGATAGGTACTGAAGTTGAAGCTTAAATATTTTGGCCACCTGAAGAGAAAGAAGACTCATTGGAAAGCACCCTGATGTTGGGAAAGATGGAAGGTAAAAGGAGACAGGGATGGCAGAGGACAAGATGGTTATATAGTGTCGTCAATGCAGTGAATATGAATTTGGGCAAATTTTGCGAAGTGGAGGACAGGGGGAGCCTGACATGCTATGACCCATAGGGTTGCAAAGAGTTAGACACAGCTCAGCAACTGAAGAACAACAAAAGGATCTGTAGTCTATAAATCATCCTGTGAACCAACATACAGTTGCTCACATCCCATCAACCTGAGGCATATGCAGAACACTGACATACACATGGAAAACTCAGGACAATTCTAAATATAAAAAATGGAAATACATTTCAAACCAAATCTAATTATATTTCAAAGTTAACGACAACTCTTGGTCAAAATTGAACAGCCATCAACTACCAGTACAAATAAATGGCTTTTATTTAGACTTCCTTAAATCTGATTAACTACATCCTAACTATTATTTTGAGTATCTGCTAAGAGTCTATCATGGAAATCTAATAAACCAACATCTAACACTTGGCTTTCGGAGTTTTGAAAATTGATGTCAGGAGAATCTGCAAGTGTCCCCTATTCAAATAACAAGGACATGTGAGCATATCTGTGTACACCCCCCAAGATAACAACCATTTTTCTTCTTCTTAAAAAGACCATGTGAGCAATAAGCAAAAGCATAAGCAGGTTTTAGGAAAATCCAGAAGCAAAATCTGGGACCAAAAGATGAAATTGCTTCACAGATGAATAGCTTATTCATGAGAGAAAGAGCTCATCATCTTTTAATAATCCTCACTTCTACACAGAGAATAGTCCAACCATATTAATCAAACCTCGGAATACATGCCCAATAAGGGATGGTAGCAGACTTCAAGAATACTGTATAGCATTATTGAATCTGCATCAATTAATTCAGAAGAGCAAAATTACACCCAAGTTCCAGAGTTTGTGACAGCATTAAAGATTTCACAGCCAAGGGCTATTCTAAACCATAATGTGTTCTGATTAGCTTTGGCTTAGTATGTAAACTCTGGTATTGAAGGGTTTGTACATTGTATTTAATGGCTTCGGGCGTTGTGGGAAGAAAGCCAAGTGTTTGCTTATAATGACAGCCATGGTTACAAGCGTCCTTCAGGATTACATTGAGTGCTGTGATCATCAGGATTCATACATTTAAGACGTTCAGGAAGCCCACTCGGTTAAAACTGTGTTTTTTAAAATGTGCAAACCAGCCAGCGCGCTTTATTCAGCCAGCGTCGTTAAACACACTACCACACAGCTGCAAAAGTCATTTTCTCTCTCTCTTTGATTCACACGCGTACACACACCCTTCACCGCCTTAAGCAAGCAATGGTTTGAGTGGCTGTGACATCGCTAACTCTACAGTCCTTTTGCAAGCTTTCGAAGCAAAAGGCGTTGACTTTTGTCGAGGCGCATCTCAGTCCGCCCAGGTGAGCAAGCGGGGAGGTGACCCTTTTAAAGAAGGAGGTGCTTTTGCAAAGCCAAATCTGGCCATTCCCCCAGAGAAACTTCCCCCCCCCCCCCCGTGGCAAACATTCAACCCACCACCTACTCCTCCCCCTCCCACGTCCCGATTCTCAGTACAGCAGCAAAGGAAAGGAGATTGGGGGGGGGGGGGGGGGGGGAAGGGTTAGAAATGGCAACAAAATGGAGACTTACGCTCGCCCTGCCAGCTACTGCGCGTGCGCTGTCAGGAAGACCGCCACATGATGGTGGGGGTGGGGGGGGATGGGGAACTGAAGAAGCGGGGGAAATCAACGCCCTGGAACGGGCAGCTTTGTTCAGTGACTTGGGCGTAGTTGAAGCAGCCGCATACCGGAGGAAATTTGTTGGCTTTGGTGTCTGCCAGCTTTCCCGCTCGTCCCTAAAATCCTGACGGTGGACGCGAAGACATACGTTTAGAGATTAAACATCTCAAGTCCTCACCGGACGGAGGGTAGAATCGGCTCCCTTCGCGTTCTTTTCACGGGGCGCTTTCTGTCGGGCGAAAGAGGTTTCGCCTGGCCCACCTGGGTGTCTCTCTCGCTCCCACCGATTTAAAAAGATGAGCTCTTCTTCTAAAGCTGCGCTTGGCATGATAGCAGCATCCCAGGATTTGAGAGGCTGCCGCAAAGAGGAGAGGGTCAACCAAGTCTCACACCTGAAGACAGTACCACCAGCAATGGATGGAAACAAACCAAGGAGAGAAGCCCCCCGGAATTAAGGAGAAGCTTCCGAAACAGTGAGGACAATTCACCAGCGGGACAGCTGGCCTCCAGAAATTGTGGGTGCTTCATCACTGGAGGTTTTTTTCAGAAGAGACTGGACAGCCTCTTTGTCCGAAATGGGGTCTCCTGCTTGAGCAGAGTGTTGGATTTAGAGAGACCTTCAAGGTTTCTTCTACTTCTATTCTGATTGATTGATTGAGCCTTCTTGTCTCACCTGCGGAAATGGAAATGAGGCTTTCCAAATGAGCATGTGATTTTTCAACTAGACTAGACAATGAAAATAGATAACATACAGTCCCTCCTTAGTTTTCGGATGAGGATATATTAGCGAGAGGGGAAAGGTAGATGGGAGTGTTATTTATCACAACTTTGACTTCATTCTAGGATAGGCAATAAGAATCTCATGAAAGAATAAACATTGATTCATTCATTAGACTTATCACAACAAAATCTTGATGGCTAATATAGAGCATGTAATGAAAAAAGGAAAGAATCTATGGAGAGACCAAAAATATAAAACCCCAGAAAGGATAGCAACCAATGAGATAACGAAAAAGAATGATGGCATAAGGTTTCACTTAGGACAATTTTGTCAGCCTCATTCAGTAAACCAGATCAGGAAATCAACTTTATTGAGATTGGCTATCATAACAAAATCTCGACTTTCTGATTGTGGTGCAACTCCTCTTCCTCCTTTTACTCTTACAATTCAGGGAGGGGTCCACCAGAGCCATTTCAGGACATTTGGTCTAGTAGTGGTTAAGGCACCAGGCTCAAAAGTGAGAAACCATGAGTTCAAGTCCCACCTTAATCGTGAAAGCCAACTGGGTGACTTTGAGCCAGTCATTCTCTCTCAGCCTGGCTCACCTCACAGTGAGTGGGTGGTTGTGGGAAAAATAGAAAGGAGACGGTGTGTTGGCTAAGTCTCAAAAGTTATTTTCTTTCAAGGAGCAACTAGACTTTTTTTTTTCCCCTTGAGGAAGAACAAAGCATTTATCTTCCAAGAAACTTCCATCAGTTGTGATGGCAGGAGGGAAGGGGAATGGAAAGATAGATACTTTGGGATATGTTTGCCACCTTGACTTATTTGTAAAAATAAGAAAGGTGGGAAATACATACGTAAATAAATATCTTGTTGCTCTAGTCTAGACTTAAAAAATGTTTCTGCCCTATTTGCATATGCTATTGCATAGCTTTATCAAGGTCAAAGTTATTCTTACTCTCTACCCAGACTTGTTGAAATACCTTCCACAGGATTGCTATAATTATTTTTACTGAGATTAGCTATAATGATAGACTCTTTCATATTGATGTAAAGCTATAGTTTCTTAACTCTTCCCCCCCTTTCAAAGTCTTGGAGCAACAATCCAAGTCTTTGTTCCCAATCTTCTGGCATGTCCCCTGTATTCTAAGCTTTCCCCAAGATTCCAGTCAGTAGGTTTGAGATGGCACCTTCCAGTTCCATTAATATCCTGAAATTTAATCCATCCAGTCCAGGGATCCGAATTCTTTCGAAGTAACCAGATCTTCTCTCTCTAGTTTTATACCTATTTTGATCTGCATTTCTCTTCTGCTCCCCACAGTGTCGCTGTGACAGGTTGGACTCCTTTTTTTTCCTTTTGTGAAAAGACAGGTGCAAAGTAGGAATTAGGCAGTTCAGCTTTCTCCCTGTTGCCTGTCACCATCTTGCATCTTTTTTGCCATTTTGAAAGTTGATCTTTATTTACTTTTTAAACCTTCTCAAAATATGTCATGTATTTATGCAAACATTTTAAATAGATGATATGACTCATGACTCCTCTTAACTATAACAATGAAGCACAATCCACTAAAACAACTAGATTTAAATCTCTGAAATTTATCAATTGAAAAATTGATAAATCTCACTGATTTCAGTGAAACATGTTCATACTGTTCTACATAAAGTTAACAGGAAGAGACTCCCCACTATTTGTGTCTGTAATTAAAATTTAAAAAATGAATTCCATCAAGATATTTTCATTCTCATTATTCCATAAAAAGAAACTACATTTATTAATCTATTGTGAACACACCTAAGGTAGTGATGGTAGACATAGACAATCATTCTACCTTATTTTTCTTCAGAGACTGCTCTTAGTATTTTATATTACTGAATTACCATTAAAATACTGATTTATACTTCTGATGGGGGGAAGGGTTACTAGTGCACACTGCCCAAATGTGCACATTGATTCGGTGGCTATGTAATTGATTTAATAAATAAAAACATCAGAAATGACAATAGGGATAGAGTTTTTTGCCCTTTAATTTTTCTGTGCTTTTATTAGAACCAGATAATCTCAGCTTCTACCTATATTCCATTATTTCCTGCTGAGATTGCAAATACATATTACCTCGCCTAAGTGCCTTTCTGAAGAGAAAGATGAAGCCTTGCTTCAAGAGAGCAGGCCAAAATTACTTTCTAGAATAAGCAATCACAGGGAAAAATATATTTTACATGCCGTATTTTTTATCCTATTCTGTTGTTGTTCCTAAATGTAATGAAGGAAATCCTTTTTCCTAAATTAGCACCATGTAAAGCTAGTTATTTTTCTAACTTCTGTAAACAGTATTTTAACCTTCTCTTGGAATGAGTAATTGCACACATCAATTCTGTGGTATTACAGTCTGAACATGTAACAGAAAAAGAAAGGCAAGAAATAAATTTTTGTTTTTAAACTTAAGCATACTTAAAAGAAATGAGGCTCATCTTGGTGTCCAGTAATCCAGTTTTAATGATTGTTTAAAGTTATGATGGACTCCCAAAAGTTATAACTGTCACATTTAGCTCATGGTCACATGATCTCGTTTTGGGTGCTTGTCCACTGGCTCGCATTTATGATCAGTTGCGGTACCAGTACATGACCATGATTTGGAACATGTTTTGCTGGTTTCTATCAAAAAACATGCATGTAGGAGAATGGATTTGTTTAAAGACCACGTGGTTTTCTTAGTTACCATGCAATTCTCTTAATGATAGCAGTGGCTTATTTTACCACCATCATAAAAATGATTTTAAAATGGAATGAGGACACAAATGACTCAAATGACTTATGATGGAAATTCTAGACTCAATTGCAGTAGTTAAGTGAGGACTACCTTAGTGATTAAAGCATCAGGCTACAGATTGGGAGTCCATGAGTTCTAGTCCCACCTGAGGCACAATTCCAGCTAGCTGATCTTGGGCCAATCACTTTTTCTCAGCACCTAGGAAAGAGACAATAGCCAAGCTGTTTGGAAAAACCTGGCCAAGAAAACTGCAGGGACTTGTCAAAGCAGTCTCTGAGAATCAGGTACAAATGAATGGAAGAAAATATATATATACAAGAAACAAGAAAAGGCAAGAAACAATGTAATATGGATTGCCTCAAGACATTCTACTAAATCAAGATTTTTCTTGACTTTTTCATAATGTCATTGATCTTTTTTCATTATGGGTAACTTCACATATTACACTAAACTAAAACTGAAGCATATTCTCTCTAAGCACAATGTGTGAACCCAACATGGAAACCAGTGGTGGGATTCAAAAATATTTACTACTGGTTCTGTGGGTATAGCGTGGCTTGGTGGGAATGGCTTGGTGGACGTGGCAGGGGAAGGGTACTGTAAAATCTCCATTCCCTCACCACTCTGGGGGGGAAGGTTACTGCAAAATCCCATTCCCTCCCCACCCCACTAACCTGCTTTCCAGCTCCATTCTCCTGTGCAGGGCAACAAAAGAAGACCCAGCCAGACAGCTGGGACTTGGGAGGCAGAAAATAGATGGGGACGGAGCCAGTCAGAGATGGTATTTGCTGGTTCACCAAACTACTCAAAATTTTCACTACTGGTTCTCCAGAACTGTCAGAATCTGCTGAATACCACTTCTGGATAAAACCCACATTTCTCAAAAAAAACAAATACGATATATAAAGGAGCCCAACTGTGTTCCTAAAATGAATGATTCACTGTACATCAAGAAGTAGAAGTTAACTAAGAGGAAAACGGATTTCTTCAAAGAAATTCACCTTCAGAATAGCTCTTGAAAATTCACCTTCAGAATAGCTCTTGAAAAGCATACAAACAATTGCTAGGGATCACATCAAGGCTGCAAGCTGCAAGGCTAAATGGTTTCCTGCAAAGCTACAAAGCTGACAATCATGTATACAGTTGGTCTAGAAAGCAAATGAAAGCTGAAGATTGTAAGCACATACATTGTTTCGGTTAGCAACTGCTTCACCAATCCCAATTGTGGTCACCAAATAAGGACTATCTATATTTTTACAAAGCACAACTTTGTTTCCATTTTCAGTTGATTTTATAAATCCCCTGATTTGAGAAAGTGAGAAAGTATATCTGCACCAACATTTTTGTTTGATGTTTTGTTTGGACAAATAATAGTAAAATTTTGATTGGGGAAAAAAGGACTGAGTGCTTCAGCAGATTTTGAAAAACTGAATAAGAAAAGTTCTGAAATCAAATAAGTCAAGAATGTCTTTGCAAAATTAAAAATAAGTTGTGTACCAGGAAAAAATTGATCTGGAACAATAAATAACTTTTGGAAATTTTACTATCTAAAGAAAAAGGCTCTTGAGTTCATTCCTCTACAACTGCACAAATATAAACATATATATACACCAATTCCAACTTTACTTAACACTGCTTTGTGGCTTACAACAAATTGTAGCCAGAAATCCAAGAGCTGTTCTGCTTTCTCTTGAATTCCATCCTTTCCCTTTGATCTTCCTCCTTTCTCCAGTTATCCTGCCTCTCATCTTTTCCTTAACTAAACAGAATTGAATGACTTGGTATCTGTGTCAACGGGGGGAGGGGGAATAGTGGATAACCTTGAATTTTTGAGAGCCGCTTTGGGCATTCTCAGAAAAGGACTGCCACCGTGATGTCTTGTGCATTAACAACATGGCTGCGATGTGCTTGTCATAAACAGCCACTGATCAAAAATCAAAGAAGTGACACTATTTCTTGATATCTGTCAGACACAGTCTATGAATGACCTTGAACAATGCCACTGAAGTTCAGTTCTTTATTTGCTTACATCCAGGGGTGGGATTCAAATTTTTAACAACTGGTTCTGTGGGCATGGCTTAGGTGGTGGTCGTGGCTTGGTGGTCATGTGATTGGGTGGACATGGCTTGATGGTCATGTCTGGCCAACTCAATATCACTTACATCAAGGCACGCATCTCATTGCCTGGCCTCTCATGACTTGGGGATGCTGCAGCAGTCGTAAGTGTGAAAAATGGTCATAAGTCACTTTTTTTAGTGCCTTTGTAACTTTGAATGGTCACTCCACACAAGCAAAGTACCAGCAAAGGAGGGGAAAAAAACTCCAGAGAAGTTGCAGAGACAGGAAGTCTAGTCCTGCCAAGAATGTAACAAGGGTTAACGGAGAGGCAGTTTCTGAAAGCAACACCAGAATGTTTCCTTCCTGCCTTCCTTACAGGATTAGGCCAGTAATTTCTTCCAACAACTGGTTCTCTGAACTGCTTAGAATGTTAACAACCAGTTCTAGCGAATAGGCACGAACTGGTCGAATTCCACACCTGCTTACATCCAGTAGACAGAATCTTGTCACACTACATATTTAATACTCTCACCCTAATGGATAAACCATAGGAGGTCCTAGGAAATGACTGTGCTAACTTGCTTCCATTGTTTCCTATGTAGCTTTGGCCTTTGTGGTCTCTTATTTTGCACCCCCCCCCTCCAATTTGGAATGTGCTCCTGGGAAACTGCCATTTCACTGTAATTCATCACATGTTCCTTCTAACTGCCCCTTCCCAGAGAATCCTTTTCTTCCCCAGGCAAATGGGCATATATCCAAGAAAGCCCTATCGCACACACATACCCAATCATTTTTATTCTCTAAGAATACATGTGGGGGGCCATTGTAAGCTCCAGATTAATCCTTAAAAAGAAAGATGACACTGTAGGCTGGCATTTTTCATTTCAGCATGTCACTTTCCCACTGTTTCCCTTGATTAAAAAAATCTTAAAAATGAAGAAATTAAAAGTCAGATAGGGTAGGGAGTTTAGTGAACTCAAGGGAAGGTGTTTGTGGGCCTAATAGGGCTCATAGATTTCAGTTCACTTCCTCACTGAAAGAACGAGAGAGAGAAAGTGAAAGAGGAGGGCAGCTGAGGTCACAGAAAATGGACTTCCAGGGAAGAAATGAAAGCAGAGCCAATGATTACAGTGGAATGAAAATTCTGCAAGTAATTTGATTCTTCATAATTCTTCTCCGCAAAATGAGAGGACTTGAGATCTCCCACAAGTGCTCCTGACATAGTTCTTTTATTTTTCTTTCTATATTCTTCATATTTTTTGACTTGCTTGCTTTCTTTGATGCTTTCTTTGCTTTTTTTTTCAGTTTGTATTTGATTTTAATCTTTTTAATTGTAATGTTTGTTAAAATTACTATGTTAAAAAATAAAGACACAAAAAGTCAAGAAGAGCTGACGGGAGGTGCTGTTATCTCCTACCAGGAGACCTGAGGTAGCAGATCAATTCCTTTATAAGTTTGTGCATTTTGCTTACTTCTATTTGCTTATTTCTAAATAAAACAAGCAATCTCCAGAATGTACAAGAAAGATTTTTGTACAATTTCCCCATGAAATTAATAATTTTTCAGATGTACACTAAGGATTATGCACATAATGCTTTTTCAAGACCACACAAAGGATATTTCAAAACTGTCCACAGATTTTATTATTATATCTTTTAGAAAGAAAACTGGCAAGAAATCCCAGTTCTGTCACTACTAAAATACATTTGGATCAAAGCTTTTGGTGACTGCTAAATGAAAGGAACACAGTACAGAAGCAGAGATATGTGCTTTTATATAAGTGGAGATCTACATATGAATCCACATATAGATTCAGCTTTTATCCCATGCTTAATGAAGTGAATGTATAGAAGCATATTTTGAGAATGCCTTAATTTTGCCAAAATTCAAATGTACAAAATTTCATATAGCAATAGCACCTAGACTTATATACTGCTTTACAGTGCTTTACCGCCCTCTCTAAGCGGTTTACAGAGTCAGCCTATTGCCCCCAACAATCTGAGTCCTCATTTTACCCACCTTGGAAGTATGGAAGGCTGAGTCAACCTTGATGTCAGCTTTGGAAGCCATACTTCCAAAGAGATTTGATGTTTCCACGCTGCCACAAGCTTGAGAAAGTGGGACCGGGGTGGATTCAATTGAGTAGCTAAGTAGACAAAATAAAATTATTTTGTTAGTTCAAGGTCACTGAGTATAGCACAGGATGAAATAAGGATCTTACTTTTGGACGGATCGTGATTGGGCTATGTGATGTGATGACAGCCAAGGGGGGATAGATTTGTAGTCTGGGAAATTGTGGGAAGCCCAGAAACTTTCATATTCAGGATATCACAGATGTGCCAATTACTATCCTAATAAAGGTACTTTTGAGATATGTTTGTCTCGGAGTTACTGATTGAAATGGAGGGTTGCTGGAACACTGTCACTTGAGCCTAGTGAGATTTGAACTACAAAATTGAAGGCAGCCATCAGGCAACCGAAGTAGCCTGTCGTACTACACTCTAACTACTGTGCCACCATGTCTTATATGCATTTAATAGTAAATAATAATCTGCACATAGATACCTTATGACATCCTAGCTTCTTGGGAAGAACTCAATACATACGAAAGCCAGCACCAGTGAAAAAAACTGGCAGCTGTGACTTCACATTCTTGTTTACAAATAACAATAATACCGTGTTTCTCCAACAATACGCCCCCCCCCCCTAGGAAGACCCAGCATGTTTTCTAGGCATAAAATGAAATTAAGCCCCTCCCCCCAAATTTAGGCCTTTTTTTAAAACATGCAAATTTGTGGGGAAAGGTGGGGGGGAACTTGCAATTAGGAGTGCCCTGCGGGCAGCTATGCCTCGTCATCAGCCTCTCCAAACAGCCAATCATGGCGGGACGCAGAGGACTCCCTACCCCCACCAAGTACTCTTCCTGCAGACCCGGGTTAGGCAGGCGGCATCAGCGTGGATGTCCGCTGGCAGCGTTTTAGCCGCTTCTCAGGCCTCCATAGCTTCCACGGTTCCCACTGTTGCTGGCGCCTCTCTCACCAGCACTGTCTCCAACAACAGCATCTGAGTTACTCTGACTTTTCCCCCATTCCCGTAACAACAGGAAAAAACATTTTGAGGTACCTGGGAGTGTCGCACACTGCGTTTTCGTTTAATCCCGAATGGCTGGGTGGGCATTAGAAGAGCCGAGCGAGCGGTTCTGCTGCTGCTACCCTTGGTGCTCCAGTCTCAGGCTTTGCAAGTTTCCAAAAGTCCCAGTGCGCAGCCTGTTCCTGCATTCCAAGCATGCCCAGGCCGAGCTGCAGCTGTCCCTCTCTTGCCAATGCCGTCTCCAACAACAGTGGCAGCAGCAGCGGAAACCGTGGAAGTTATGGAGGCGGCTCCCCCACCCGATAAGTGTCTGAAACACTTCCACGGTAAAAATTATCATGTACTAGTAATGAAAAATTAGTCAAAACATATTGTTGGGGAAAAGTATATGAAAATGAGTAGGTTGAAATAGTGTGAGATTTCAAAATACAGACTGATGGAAGACTTGCTTCACATTCGATATAATTGTGGTTGAGAAGACAAAAGTGTGGATAATTGATGTGGCAATACCAGGGGGTAGTAGAATTGGACATTGTAAAGTATGAAGATATGAAAATCAAAATTGAAAGATTACTGTCCATGGTTGTCCCAATGATGATTGGCACACTTGGTGTCATACTAAACAATCTTGGATAGCACTTTTAAAAATATGTGCATTGATAAAATTTCCATCTGTCAATTGCAAAAGGCCATGTTGTTTACATTCTCACATATTCTATGCTGATACATTACAATATCCTAGGTTCTTCAAAAGAATTTGATGCATATGAAGGCCAACACCAGCTAAATAACTGGCAGCTGTAACTTCACATTGTTGTGAAGAAATAGTAAAAATACAGAATAAGATCAATTTAAAATTAGATCTCTATAGCAACATTTACACTGCAAAAAAAAAGTTAACAGATTACTCTAAATAATTAGAGTGGCTTACGTACATCAAACTGCAAACGGCATCCACCAGAAAATTGGTAGATTAGATACCATTGAGTTGGTGTCAATTCCTAGCAACCATAATAGATTGATTTTCTCCATGACAGTCTGTCCTCTAATCTAGTCCTTTAGATCAGGCATGTCCATGCAGCCTCCAGGCCACATGTGGCCCGGAACAGCTAGTAATGAGGCCCTACAAGACTGTAAATTTTTAACATTATATCATTATATACATTAATTACTTTTTATATTTTATGTCAAATCAAATCAAATGACACCCATGCTTTAGTTCTTCTACCAGTGCATCCATCACTAATGTAATTGAGTCCATCCATCTTGCTGCTGGCAATCATTTTCTTCTCTTCCTTTTACTTTTGCAAGAATTAAAGACTTTTCCAGAGAGCTGGACACACTGCAGAATGTGTCTGAAATAGGATAATTTTAGCCTTACCATGAATACCTTAAGTAAAAATTCTGGTTTGATTTGTTGATGGTCCACTCATTTTCCAAGATATTTTTGGTGTTCTGAGGATTCTTCTCCAATACCAAAGTACAAAGTTTCCATGGTTATGAAATCTGATCTCAGATTCTGTTTTTTTTTAATTGTTCTTCACAAAGGTGATTTCATTGCTTGAGACAATATGAAGTAGTAATTAAGATGTTGGATTATGATCACTGAGACCCAAGTTCAAGTCCATTTTAAGCCAAGAAAGTTCACTGGGTGATTTTGGCCAGTCACTCTCAACTTAACCTAACACATAAGGGAGTTGTTATAAGGAACAACTGGAAATGGGATACCATATTTTCTGCCCAGGTTTAGAGTAAACATAGGGTATAAATCTAAGAAAGAACAATTTCATGAAAACAAAGGAACAGATGTACTTTAAAGGGGGATGTTACCAGCTTAAGGCTAGGTCACATCGGCCGACGGATGCAAAACGCATGTAAAAAGGACATAGCGGACGAGCAAATTTTCCATCCGTTGTTATACGCTCTCAAAAGTGCCCCAAATTTGCATAAAGAGAATGGACAACAACGGAAAGGAATGGACGTGGGGAGGACGTAGCAAGGATGTTAAGCGGATGCTCAAAGGAAGCCTAGCGGATGGAAGCGGATGGAAGCGGATGACACATCTGCAGGGCTTCTGGGGGAGAACAGCGAAGCGGATGTGCAGCAGAAGGAGCGGATGCAGAGCGGATGCCAAGCGGATAACGCGGATGCAGAGCGGATGCAGAGTGGATGCCGAGTGGATGACGCAGATGCATCACGGACGCCTAGTGGATGCCTAGCGGATGCCTAGCAGATGCAAAGCATTCACTGCGCATGTGGGGAGGATGCATTGCATCAGCCCCATGGATATAAAGGGAAGCAGCTTGCAAGCAGGTCACCATTCAGAGGAAAGACCTGCTGCCAGACACATCTTCAGCCAGCAACCATGGGGAAGAGAGGAAGCCTGTACCTACTCCTGCCAGCCCTGGCAAGAAGGACAGGACCACCATCCCACCCCCTGGAGCTGACTCTGCTTCTGCTGGGGCTTCTGCTGCTGGTGCTGCTGCTGCTGCTGCTGCTGCTGCTGCTGCTGCTGCTGCTTCTGCTGATGCTGCCGCTGACTCTGCTGGTGCTGGTGCTTCTGCTGGTGCTGACTCTGCTGGTGCTGCTGCTGGTCCTGCTGGTCCTGCTGCTGCTGATGCTACTGCTGGTGCTGCTGGTGCTGGTGCTTCTGCTGATGCTGACTCTGCTGCTGCTGCTGCTGCTACTGCTTGTGGTGGTGGTGGTGGTGTGGTGGACCAGCCCCAAGAACCTCAAAGCCATGCTGATGAGAGCCCAGAAGGCCCTGCCAGAGGGAGGAAGAGGCAATCGCGCGAAAAGGGTGAGAGGGGATAGTACTCCATTGCAGAGGAACATGAGGAGGAGATGCTCGAATGGCTGAGGGAGAATGAGTACCTCTGGAGGAAGGGACACAGGCTCTATCGAGACACCAAGCGGAAGCAGGCGGCTTGGAGAGAGAAGGCAGAGAGCCTGGGATACACTTCGGATGTCCTCCTGGGGTGGTGGAAGCACATGCACACCTGGTACGGGAAGCTGCACCTCAAGAAGTCTGGCCAGGCCGCAGTCAAGCTCACTGACCAGGAGACCTATGTCATGGCAAAGTGCAGCTTCTTGGAGGGTGAGATCCGCCACCGAGGAGCAGCCCCTCTGTCAACCCTCTCTCTCAGGCAGCCCACAGATAGTCAGTCCTCTTCTGGCCAAGAGTCAGCTCCTGTGTCCAGGCAGGTATCTTTGGAGTACCCCACGACGGAGACCCCCCCGACAGCTGCACACCCCATGCCGGAGCACATGGAGGATCCCCTGATGCAGATGGAGCAAGAAGAGGCCACGGCCACCAGAGACCAACCCACACCCACACCCAGCTTCACCTCCACAGAAAACAGGCAGAGAGGCAGACCGGAGCAACACTTTGAGATTCCATCCTCTAACAGAAAGCCCTTCCTCACATACGTGAACCAGACTCTCATGGAAATGCCCAAAGCCCAGTACCAGGTGATCAAGGAGAGGATCACAGGTCTTCTGCACCACCCTCCAGGCCCAGCTGAACCTGCTCTGACCCATTCCAGGTCTGCTCCTCCACCCCAGGCGATGTCACAGCCCTTCCAAGGCTTTCAACAGCCCCTCACCTACCAAGGCTACGGCGACCAGGCGTTCCAGCAGCACAGGCAGCCCTTCCCAGTCCAGGCACAGGTACATCGCACACCACAGGTGCCACCGATACCACCGATGCCACCAATGCCACAGATGCCACTGACGCCACTGATGCCAATGACGCCATAGATGCCACCGACGCCTCACCTCACTCAGCTGCAGACCAGACAGCCCCACGACACTCCTCCTTCCTCCACCCCACAGCCAAGCCCAGCCTCAGAAATTCTGTCATCGGACTTGGGACTGACATCCCATGTCCTGGAGGAAGGGCCTCTCAACATCACGGGACTGAGCCAGCTCTCTGAGAGCTTCCTCCACACACCATCCCCTGTTGTCCTCTCGGGGCCAGGCACCCCAATGGCACCTCAGACCAGCACTCCAGCCACTGCCACCTCCACAGCCCCTGGACCCTTCACCCTTGAGACCATGGGCACGCCTCAGTGTGACTGAGAAGAGTGCCAGAGACTGGGTTGTTACCCATTGACTTTATCTTTGCTTGGGACACTTTTCTTGGTTCATTTTGCTTTTTTAATAAAGTCCTACAGTTTGTTATTAATAAAGGTTATCTTTTCTTCACACACTTGGTTCAGTTCTTTTACTAAATAAAGTCTTGGTGAAAACTTTTAGAAATGGTTTAAGCCTTTGCATGCTTGTGGGATGGGTAAGGATAGCAGTGGGATGGGTAAGGATAGCAGTGGGATGAGCAGGGATACCTGTGGAATGGGTAATAGCTGTGGGATAGATAAACCTCCAGTGCAAGCATAGTGGGACTGTATGGTCCACCCTCCCAGGTGCCACACCTATGGCCCTTTATTATCAACAACAATTTAATCATTCATCAACACATTTCAACATAAACACAACTCTTTATTAAATGCCCTGTTCATTGTAGGGCCAATCAACATACATGGCACAATCTCATCAGTGTGATGAGACAGGCTGAAGGAAGCATCCATTAAGCATCTACCATCCTGTCTTGCCACTCCACTGCTCCAGCTGGGGAGTTGCACCAGTGTTTCAGGAGGTTGCGCTGCTTCTTCCCTTCATGTGAAGCTCTGTTGGGGCCTGGCACATCCACAGTGTCTATCAGGTTTAGTCCTTGCCTCCATTCACCAGGCTCCATGTCCCCATTGCCTTGTTGGTGGTCCACGAGCCTGTTCTGCAACACTGGGTAGCGGGCGCGTATGAGATTATGCAGGATGCAGCAAGCTTCATGATGTTCCTCACGGTCTCTGGGTGATGCTGCATGGTGGTGAGAAGTACCTGGAACCTGTTGGCCAGGATGCCAAAGGCGTTCTCCACCACCCGCCTTGCCCTGGACAGCCTGTAGTTGAAGATCCTCTCTTCACGGGTGAGGTATCTGGAAGTGTAGGTCTTCATGAGGTAGGTTCTGAGGGAGAAGGCGTCATCCCCCACAATGAAGTAGAGCACATCTTATGTGTCATTGGGTAGGGAATCTGAATCTGGGAACCCCATGATGAGGTTGCGTTCAAGCCCCTCCTTGAGGTCACTGGCGTTGTATACCTGGGCATCTGAAGCTGACTCGTTGCCTGAAGCATCGATGTACATGAACTTGTAGTCAGCATTGACCATGGCAAAGAGGATGATGCTGAAGAAACCCTTGTAGTTGTGATAAGTGGACCCTGACTTGGCTGGAGCTTTGCTTCCCATCTATGGCTCCAACGGTGTGGGGTTAGTTCCACTTCTGATACCACTGTTCTGCAACTTTCTTCCAGCCTTCTTCAGTGGTGGGACACTGGAGGAGCTCCTCCAGGTATTCTTCGATGATGGCCTGCACCACTTCTCTGACCACAATTCTGATGGTGTTGTGTGGCACCCTCCAGGCATACTGCATGTTTCTGTATGTGGTCCCAGAGGCCAGATGGTGCAGAGTCAGTGCCACCTTCAGTCCAGGGTCCAGGCTGGGCTGGAAGTTGGTGTTTGACTTGGTCAACCTGGGTCTCAGCCAATCCACAACTTCATCAAACATGGCTGGTGGCATCCTCATGAAGTGCTGGAATGCACGAGGGTCTTCGTTCCTCAGCTCCACCATCAGCTTGTTATACAGTCCGTACTCCGCTCTTCTCATGATCCATCTTCGGACCCACACACTTCTTGGACACCTCCTTTTCCTTGCATAGAACAGGTGAAAGAGCCTGAAGAGGGCTTGTCACTGCTGTAGAATGATGGCAGCTACGAAAAGGAGTGTGCGACGATCCATGGTGGAGATGACTGGATGATGTGGAAGAGCAAGAGCAAGAGCAAGGCTGAAGAGGTCTGCACAGCTGGGCTGCTGGATTCAAAGTGAGATCCAGGTGATTTTCTCCCCCTTTTTATAGGAAATATCGGTTTTCCACTAGGTGTCCTTCCGCATACTCTAGACATCCTCCAGACATCCTAAATATCCGAGATACGTCCCCTATACGAACGTTTTTTTTCCGTTTTAATGCTTTATATGCGAGCTGCATCTGCTTTCATCCTTTCTATGTCCGTGCTACTAACGCTGCGTGGACGTTCCGCGTCCGTTTCACTTCCTCCCTCTTTCCGTTTTCCATTGGAGCGGATGCAAGTTTCGCGGATGCACAGATGCTGAGCAGATACAGTGGATGTGTAACGGATGTAGAACGTTTGCTCCCCGTATGTGTAGCGGATGTAGAATGGACGTGGCAGAAAGTTCATCCGCTCAAAAAGTTTTGTGCAGCTCAAAACTTTTTGAGCGGATGAAATCTCAGTAGACGGATGCTGGACGGATAGAACGTATGAATCACGCATGCAGTGAGTACAGAACGGATGCATCGCGTTAACCAACTGATGGCAAGCGTTTTTCTCCGTTTTACATCCTCTTTCCATCCGTTGGTGTAGTGTGACATGGGCTTACATTATCCAAAGCAAAATGTAATGTACTGATTTTCCTTATCAGGAAGAGTCCTATCTTCTATTGTCCAATATTCTCACAAAGCACTCCATAGCCTTTACCTGTAGGAACTCAGTCCAAAGGAAAGGTTAGCGGTCCTTATGATTTGTCATAAGGTTGTTGTTTGTATGTTATAATTAATTATTGTAATTATCATTTATAATCTGTGACTTATCAGTTTGTGACTGATTGTATGTATGTATGCACTGAGGACAAATTCCTTGTGTGTCCAATCACACTTAGCCAATAAAAAATTATATTCTATAAATAATCAGTTCATTAATATTGCCATAGTCTGCATTATAGATATACAACTATTTTGTGGAAAATAGCCTTTGTTAGTTGCCCAGAGTTGCCCTAATGGAAAGATGGGTGGCATATAAATTGAATAAATAAAATATTATTTGTAAAAATAATATTTTTATATTAGTTTAGCATAACATAGCAACAGCATTTAGACTTATATGCCACTCCATAGTGCTTTGTAGTATTCTCTTGTTGTTTACAACCTAAGCATTATTTGCCTATTGTCCCCAACAATCTGGGCCCATGTTTTACCCACCTTGGAATGATGGAAGGTTGAGTCAACTTTGAGCCACTCAGAATCGAATTCCAAGCTGTGGACAGAGTTTGCCTGCAATGCTGCATTCTAACCACTGCGCCACCAGTTGTTTACAGTTATTGTCTGGCTCACCTTTCAATTCAGTATAGTAGGGCAAGTTGGAACTACTGCCCTACCATTTCATCTAGCCTCAAACCAGAAATCGTTGAAGTATAAGCTAGGATGGAAAAATCTGCCAGTAAAAATAGACACCTGCTTTTGGCTCCCCAGTGAATTTCAGAGGGCAGCCAAGACTTTAATCTGTTTTAACCTCCTGTTAGGGTGATGCACTTTAAGCTGATCCACTTGTTTTCATGTCTCGCTGCTGCTGCGGTTTTAATTATTTAACTCATCTATCATGTTTGTTTTAACTGAGTTCTTACATTTTTAACATGGAAAAGTGTGTGTGTGTGTGTGCGTGCGTGCACAAAACCTGGTCTAGACATATTGAGAAAGAGGAGCTAGGTGGACAGACAAATGAGTGCATACTCATGACAAACCTTTCCAAACAATAGAGGCTAAGCCAGCATGCTGTGCCAGGCTCTCTGTCTTTCTTGCTGTATATTCTTTTCTCACCTCATACTGTCAAACAGGAAGTACATTTTTCTGCCAGGGCCAAATGTTTTTAAGATAACAGGTGACCCTCCTAAGGTGATGGCACTGAACCTCTTTTGGTGACCCAGTGTTCCAGCTGACTATGTCCTTTGTTCATGCCATCAGAACAGAACGCAGAATTCATAGTTTGAGGACAGAATTTTAAATGTTCTTGCTGTGTTTAAGAACTAACCTAGGCCCATACATTATCTGTCTGCCCACTGTCTGTCTGTTTTTTTCTATCTATCTGTTTATCTGTCTGTCTGTCTGTCTGTCTGTCTATCTATCTATCTATCTATCTATCTATCTATCTATCCAATGTGTATAGCTGCCCATCTCTGCAAAGTTAAAAAACACAGAGCAATTCATCAAATAACAACAAAAATCATTTTTAAACACACACACACACACACACACACACAAACATGTGTGTGTGTGTGTGTGTGTGTGTGTGTGTGTGTGTGTGTGCGTGTGTGTAGTTCTCCCTAGCAATTCATCCACTTTGCAGCCTCAAGTCAAATGGCAAAGCCATGTTTTCAAGCCCTTCTGGAAGATCAGCAAGATCGGGGTCTGTCTGATCTCAGGAGGGATGATGTTCTCTAAAGGGAGGGTGCCTTGGAGACATTTTCAAAAGAGTTTGAAAAAAAGGCACCAGGTCTTATTTTTGAGGGAAGTCATCCACTGACTAATCTCACTTGCGTGCATCATCCATGGCCTCCTTTTTGCTGTCAGAGGCCTTCAGGAACTTCTTCTGTGGCCGGTAAGGCTTTCCTGAAGGCCTCGACAGCTGATAACAGAGCTCTGGATCAAGTAGTGATTAGTGCTTTGTTATCAACTACAGAGGCCTTCAGGAAAGACTTGCCAGCCTTGCAGAAGAATTGGGCCAACAAGGCAGGTGTCGGGATGTGCAAGGCCTGGTTACAACTGTCCAAAGATAAGTAGTAGGGCAGCTCCACACATGCTCATCCTCACCCTAGCTTAATTTTTACCTGTGTACTCTGGAGTGGGTGGGGTCTTAATTAGGGCTTATCTTTTGGGGGTAGGGCTTATATTGGGTGCACATGTAAAAATCACGCTCCGACTTACTTTCAGGGTAGATTGTATTTTCGGGGAAACAGGTTAATTATTGATAATTTTTGCAAAGTGGCCCTCTTGCACTAACCAGCATGCATGTGAAATTTTTCTTTAATGGGGTTGCCCTGTGATAAAATAGGCAGCCAATAAATTTTAGAAATAAATAAAATGAGGTTGTAATGCAGTAATAAAGCATAGAATAGAAAATACTACACACCATGGGAAAAGATGCAAACAGGATAAGTCAGACTTAAAAAGCAATTTCCATAAGTCCAGAATCTAGACAAAAGGAACTGAGACAATAGAAAACTGCTGCTGAGCTGGAATAGTCTGCTCTCTTAATTCATCAGAGAACTTTAAAAAAAAAGAACACCCATGATATTAAAACAGTTATTTTTGCACCTGTAGTGGTTGTTTGGTAGCATTATGTTTTCAAATAAGATACAAATCTCTTGGAGATGAATTATAATAATTACCACCCATCAAGGCTTACCCTATTTGCATAGTAATGAGTCATTCCCTTCCTGGTTCTTACAACAGAAAATAATCCAGGCAAAAATGTTCACACTGCCCACGTCTTTTACTTTTAGCACTTTTTTTTTTGCCATTGATAATTGATTCTTACCAAGTGACATGATTGAATGTTTTGCATGTCAAACCAAGGACTTCTGCAGAAGCTATAGTTGTTTCTAAAATAAGGTGTATAACATCACCTGATTGCAAAACTTAAAACATCTTCATTATTGTTGCTGTTTATGTTGCTATTTATTGTATTTCATGCTGTCTCATAATTAATATTCATTATATTTAATTAGATGGCAGGCAGGTGCATCCTTAAGATATGCCATCAGCCTACAAAATTAGCTATTTTTTTTAAAAAAATGAAAATCTTCTAGATAGATATGATATATTCTTGATCTTTCAAACATGTAAATATCATAGTCAGTTCCACGATCTTCTCTAGAATTGGCAAAACATTCTGGATCTACATTTATACATTGCTTTCAAATAGAAAAAAAACCTGTGACTTTATCTTCTTACCCAAATATTTAAGTTACACATTTGTTCTAAATGCTGTGCTTTAGTTTGAATGCAATTTTGATTTTCTTCAAACATTGCTCTAAATTGGCAAAATGTAACATGCAACTGGGTCTTTAAAGAAAGGTCACTGCTCCATTCAGAATTATTTTTCAAAATATGATTGCTTACTTTTAATTTCTCTTTTATGCTACTCCTATCATCACCATTCAAACATTACACTTTAACAAAATAAACAAGGTCTCAGAATTACTGCAGTCTAGTAGCTGGATTTAAGGAGATAAGCAGGAGCCTACGTGATTGGACCAAGGCACAACATCCAGTCTTAGAATAACAGAATTGAAGATCGTATAATCCAGCCCCCTGCCCAAGCAGGCGACCCTATACCTGTGATGGCAAACCTATGGAAGAGCCATTTGTGTCGGCACACAAGCCACTGGCAAACTTCCCTCATTGCGCATGCACACGCCTCACAGCTGATTGTTTGGCTGCTTTGAGGCCTTCTTCGACCTCCCAAAGGCTTGGAAAAAGCTTCTGCAAAGCTTTTGAGGCTGAATAGGCCCGCTTCGTCACTTCCTGTAATAGCGGAAGTGTCGAAATGGGCATGTTATTCGGCCTGAAAAGCTTTGCAGAAGCTTTTTCCAAGCCTCTGGGAGGTCAAAAAAGGCCTCAAACCAGCTGAAAAATCAACTGTGAGGCACAGTGCAGGTAAGGAGGTGGTGGGAGTGGATTGCGTGTGCATGTGCAAGGGGCATGGGGGGGCGTGCATTGCATTCTGGGGGTTGGCAAGTGAGTGCATGTGCACTAATGCGTGCACAATTTTTGGCACAGGAGCCCAAAAAGGTTAGCCACTATTGCCCTATACCATTTCTGTCCAGTCTCTTCTTGAAAGCTTCCAGTGATGAAACACCCACAACTTCCATTGGTTAACTGTTCTCACTGTTAGAAATTTCCTCCTTATTTGTAGGTCAAATCTCTCCTTGATCACTTTCCATCCATTATTCCTTGTCTGGCCTTCAGGTGCCTTGAAAACTAGCTCGACCCCTTCCTCTCTGTGGCAGCCCCTCATGTCAATTGGTTAGTAGAGTGAGAGACAAAAGACCATCGCATATCACCTGTGCTCTTGATTTTTAGTTTTTATTGATTTGTTGTTAATTATATTTATGCTTTTAGAACATTGTAAGCTGCCTAGAGTCACTTTGGATAGTGAAAGGGACAGCATATGAATTTAATAAATACATTTAAATTAACCAATGGGTTTGTTTTTTCTGTACCTGAAGATCATCAGAATACTTGCCTCCTTGTCCATGTTTGTGTGTCTCTCAAAGAGTACATAGATCCAAATAGTTTCTTCCTTTGTACGTCATCTTGTCCAGATTCTCCTGGAAAGACAAAAGTGTCCTGCATGCCAAAGGAAGGAAAAGGAGAGAAAAGAGAAGAGAGAGAGAAAAATAATACACTTCAATTTTCACCAGCTGCTGTCTTCAGCAAGCAGCACCTATGCAAATTTTCCTGATAAAAATTGTTCATATGTACGTTGAAATTACTTTTATTACATTGAAAAAGAAGATTAGGCCAGTGTCAAGAAGTTGAATTATATTTTTATTGCTAAAAATAGATGGACAAGCTAAGCTAAATTCTATCTATTAGTCCAATCTTGAATAAACACTAAGAAGTACTTATTTTGTCAGCAATATCTCTTTTGAAAAACTGCAAATCATTTATAATGGTTAAATTATCTCATGTTGTACAATCATAAAAAACATTAATGCAAATGAGAGTTCAGGGTTCCTGTCCATCAATTTTCCTCCCTCAAAGCTACTGCAAAACAAAGAAATATCTCCATTTTAGGAACAAAAATAAGGCATTAACAAATCTTAATTTTAATTTTAATTCTCTCTAAAGTAATTTCATTTTTCTGAAAAAAATGTTAAATAACTATCCTGAAATGGAAACACATCAATAGATATGCTCTATATGTGTCCCATGCAGAATTTTTATCCAATGCCTGCTATACTGGTACCGATAGTCTTTGACATACGAGCTTGCCTATTACAGTCATGTCATAAGCGTTGTTTTATGATGATTTTTATGACTTGTGCAGCAGTTGTTATGTAAATGCCATGGTTGTTAATCAAGCCAGTGTTTCACGATGGCTGTAGTTTTGCCGAAAAGTGGAAATGCTGGTTTTCTGCCAAAAATATTGTCAAATCTAGTCACGAGATTGCAAGATGTTGCAAATACCCCTAAATGCAGCTGTATTTCCTAGCACCCAAAATTCATTCGCCATCTGAACTTTGAAGCTGGGCCATAAGTCCCGCCCTTTTTTTCCCAATCTTTTGTTATTCAAGGGCTACCTGTTCTTAAAAGTTACTACAGTACGGCAGTGGTGGGATTCCAACTTTTTTACTACCAGTTCTATGAGCGGGGCTTGGTGGGTGTGATGTGGCTTGGTATGCATAGCTTAAGCCCATGTCACACTGCCCAACGGATACAAAAAGGACACAGCGGACAAGCAAAATGTTCCATCTGTTGTTATCCGCTCTCAAAAGAGGCAAAAATTTGCATAACCGGAGCAGGTAACACGGACGCGGGGAGGACGCAGGGCGGATGCAAAGCGGATGCGGAACGGAAGCCCAGCGGATAGAAGCGGATGGGAGCGATGGCACGTCCACTAGGCTTCCGGGGGACCTCAGCAAAGCGGACGCGGAACGGATACAGCGGATGCACAGCGGACGCTGAACGGATGAAGCGGATGCACAGCGGATGCACAGTGGAAGCCTAATGGATGCCTGGCGTTAATTGCGCATGCGGGAAGGATGCATTGCAACAGCCCGCAGATATAACGGAAGCAGCTCGGAAGCAGGTCGCCATTCAGAGGAAAGACCTGCTGCCGGACGGATTGGCTGCCTTGCCTGTCCTGCCTGCAAGCCTTGCTGCAAGCCTTGCTGCAAGCCTCCCTGCAAGCCTTGCTGCCAGCCTGCCTGCAAGCCTAGCTGCCAGCTTTGCTGCCAACCTCCCAGCCAGCCTTGCTGCCAGCCTGCCTGCAAGTCTTGCTGCCAGCCAGTCTGCCTGCCAGCCTTGCTGCCTGCCTTCCTGCCAGCCTTGGTTCATGTCTGCCTGCCAGCCTTGGTGCCTGCCTGCCTGCCAGCCTTCCTGCCAGCCTTGGTGCCTGCCTCCCTGCCAGCCTTGGTGCCTGCCTGCATGCATGCCTGCCAGCCTTCCTGCCAGCCTTGGTGCCTGCCTGCCTGCCAGCCTTCCTGCCAGCCTTGGTTCCTGCCAGCCTCCCTGCCAGCCAGCAACCCCACAACCATGCAGAAGCACAGCAAGCCTAAGCCATCTGCTGCCAGCCCTGGCAAGAGGGACAGGGCTACCATCCTGCCCCCTGGCCCTCACTCTGGTTCTGCTGGGGCTTCTGCAGCACGGCCTCGCTCTTCTGGGGCTGGGGCTTCTGCTGCTTCTGCTTCTGGAGGAGCTGATGACAAGACCTCCAGCACCAGCCACCTCCACAGCACCTGCACCCTTCACCCCTGAGACTGAGTGACCAAGAGGAGTGCCAGAGACTCATTTTTGTCTTATAGCTTGTTGTTAATAAAGTCTATTTTTGATTCACACACTTGCTTCATTTCTTTTTTTTAATAAAGTCTTGCTGGAAACTTTTAGAGATGGTTTAAGCCTTTGCATGCTTGTGGGATGGGTTAAGATAGCTGTGGGATGGGTTGAGAAAGCTGTGGGATGGGCAGGGATACCTTTGGGATGGGTAATAGCTGTGGGATAGATAA
>BLBF01000003.1:7205009-7264939 GCA_015471245.1 Laticauda colubrina
AATTTGAAGCAGGTTGGTGTTACATTGTTGTCTCTGCAGCTGCATAGAAATTTTAGTTTACATAGTATTTCTCTATCTCTATGGCTTCTCTGATTATTCTGTTGTTGAAGTGTTCGGTTTTGGCGATGGTTTTGGTAGAGATAGAGAAACGGCCACACAGCATGAATAGACGAGATGATACCTCCCGCCTACCAACCATTTGGAAACCTGCCCTCAGTAATAAACGAGTAACTAACTTGAAGAATGACACCAGACCCACACCCACAAGTGCCACACAAGATGCCACCACCACACTTCCACACAGAAAAAAGACTCACACCCACACAGAAGAGGAGACATGACCACGAACCAGAAACCATACTGCAGCTGCACCACTACCCGCTTCAAACCCCTCTGACCCATACAAGAAGCAAACTGACACCCACCATGAAGATGTGGCACGACCACGAACACGAAGCCAAACAACAAAATCACAGCTCACCAGCTCAAATCCCCCAGCAACTAAGAATAACCTGAGCACAACCAAGCCCCCACCTAAGCAGAACACACCCCCAGCCAATCAGAACACAGCCAACCCCCCTACCAATCAGAACACAGCCAAACCCCCACCCAATCAAGTCACACCCCCACTAGCAGTTAAAAGGAAGAAGCAGCTGCAAGCTCACATTACTCTGAGAAGCACAGAGCTGAAGAAACAAGCCTGAAGATGATGAATGAGACTTCATCGAAACGTTGCCTAGATACTTCCAATTCTACGCGGGAGAAAACCCGAATAACCAAAGATCCACATACAAATACCCGCGAAAACCTCAGAAAATATATGTTTTCTTAGGCTTTCGCGGGTACTTACATGTGTGCTGTTTAGCTTCCTTCAGGTATTATCCCACGTCATTTTACTTCTGTTTAATTTGTAGCAACGTTTCAGCAGAATCTCATCTGCCATCATCAGGTTTCTGTATGGATATGGGTCTTACAGCTCCTGGTTTTAAATTTGAGGCTGGTCCATTCTGATTGGTTGAGAGCCTGGACCACAAAGCCACAAAACAGACAGAAGAAACCAGAAACAACAATGAAATAGGTCCAGGCTATACAGAAGCCTATCCAGCAGATAGGTGGACTAAGCAATTAGACACTGGCCAATTTTAACATAGGGGTTATAATACTGAATGTTAATTTGGGATAATATATTTAATATAGTCCAACAACAGAAACAAATTTTAAAAGAAATGACCTCTACAACTACTACAGCTTTGAAAACAGGAAGAAATGCTTCCCCGACATAAAGAACCACACTGGCAACAGCTTAGCCTATGGCTCAAAAAACCATAGAAGAAATGCTACCAGTGGAAAAACAAGCTAATGTCTCGAATGCCAATATTCAATCAATTTTGCTGACCTTACAGGAATCGATGACGAAACTACAAGAAACAATGATGAAAAACCATAACGAGACAAGAGCAGACATTAATGGAATAAAAGAGGAGATGGGGAAATTAAAAGCAGAAATGAAAGCGGACATCTCTAAAATATAAGATAAAATTGGAATATTACAACAGGCCTTGGATAAAAATGAAGCAACAGTAAAAGAAGTAGAGGAAAGGACTGAATGCACCGAAAGGAAATTAGAAAGGGTAGACGAAGAATTTAAAAAATGCGAGGAAGGAGATGGAAGACTCACTGGTCTACCTAAAGATGGACAAAGCGATGACATACTTGAGATTCCAAAATGTAGAGGAATCCAAGGAAGAGGACTTGGAGAAACTAATGGCAGAAATACTGGCTGGATTATTGGAAAAGGATAAAGATGACATCCTAACGGAATTAGACGAAGTTTACAGGGTCAGCACCAACTATGAGAGATGCCATAAGTGCCCAAGAGAAGTCCATATACGTTTTATGAGAAGGAGTGTCCGTGATATTATATTTACGATGTCCAGAGATCGAACAATTAGGTACAGGCAAAGAAATTCTGATTCTTAAGCAAATACCAAGAAGAGTAAGAGAAATAAGGCAAGACTATAAATTCCTAGCAGCTTATTTAAATGAGAAGAGAATATAATCCCAGAGGGGATGTTAGTCTCATGGAAAGAAAGGAAAATTAAAATAGATTCCATGGAAAGAGCTTAAGATTTTTATGAATGGCTGGTAGGTCTGGAAGAAGAGAACTGGAAGGAACTGGAAGCAAGAAGGAACTGGAAACAAATTCACAGGAAGATCTAGGTTATCACAGAAATAAAGAAGGAACTTTAAGAATTCAAGGGAACACCTATTCACATCAGGAGAGAGAAGAAACTTTACTTCAGCAAGCATAAGGAAAGACTGGAGTTACTACGAGACAAAGAACGAAACAGAATTAATTAAATGGAAGAAGAAAAGAAACTTCTATCAATCAATATAAATGGTTTAAATTCAATGATAGAAAGGAAAAGGATATTAGCTAAATTAATCAAACAAAATGCTGATATAATATGCCTACAGGAAACTCATATAAGGAAAGTAGATGAAAAGTCTTTGAATTGTCCAAAATTAGGGAAGTTATTTACCGCACCAGCAGACATGGGGGGGAAAAAGGGATTGCAATATATGTTAAAGAGGATTTGAAAGCAAATTTAGTATGGTCAGACTCTGAGGGAAGAACTCTGGTTTTGCAGATCTCCATTTATGCTATTCCAATTCTTTTAGTGATAATTTACGCCCTGAATGAAGATCAGAGTTTTTTAAACATCTATATCGAAAAATAATAGGATTTGAAGAAAGAAATATTTGTATAATAGGAGATTTCAATTCTCTTGCTGATTATCAAAAAGACCATAGTAATGGGGGGGAAAATAAAAAGGGGAAAAGAGAGCTTCCTAAGACATGTAGGGAAATGATGAAAGAGATAAATTTGGTGGATATATGGAGAAGACTACACCCTGAGGGAAAACAATTCATATTCTACTCCAATCCGCATCAAATATGGACAGGAACTGACATGGCAAGGATGAATGCGGAAATAGCAAATGAGATAAAAGGAACTGAAATTCTACCGAATGAATGGGCAGATCATAATCCAATTCAGATAATATGGAAGGTTAGGATGAAACCAAAGAAAAGATGGACGTTAAATACTCAACTAATAAGAGAAGAATATGCTAATAAACTTAAGGAGGAATTAAATTATTTTTAAAGGAAAATGATAATGACGCTTGTTTTGTTCGGAAAACACACGAGGTAGACCGGGTTCCAACAACAAATACTTTATTCTTTAACTAGTCAGTAAATAGGAACACTTGGCTGAAGCCAAGGCCAGCCTTTTATACAGGCTGGCTTGCCTGCTTGCAGCCAATGGCAGTTGCTTAAATTTGCCGCCTTTTAGCAGCTCTTTGGACTGGTTCCTAGTGAACCAATCCAATGCTTAGTTTATTTGACCAATCAGGTTTGCAGATTGGAGTCACCCACTTTACATATAGAACACCCCTCCCCTCTTAGTTCAGTCCTACGTGGTGACGTAGTCTCGCAGGTAGGCGGGGCTTTTCTGGACTCGACTTGACTTGCGCGGTTCATTCTTAGTGAAGTCTTCGACCGGTTCGGATGGGGCTGCCATGTCGTGCGTTCTTCTCCCTGGAACCGTCTGGAAGGGTGAGTCAGCCATTTTACCGCCGCCTGAGTTTCTTAGGCTGGCGGTTTTGCCACTCCCTCCCGTTTCCTCCGGGCAGGTCGAGCTGGCCTGGCTGGCCCCTTCCGATGGGCTCTTCACGCAAGTTTCTCCAAACAGTGAGTCTTTTATTTGCTCTTTTTGATTATATGTTTCATTGGTTTTGGTTTTAAACAGTTCTTTATTTACTTCTCGCCTTTCCCCCCCCACTTTGGTTTGCAATTCGTCGGTTTTGTCGGTGAATGGTTGTAAGTCTGTGGTTCTCTCTATAATTCGGGATCGAAGCTGGTCTATGTGCCGCTTCCATTCCCTGCCATCCTCTATTATTAATCGGTAGGATTTGGGGCCTGTGATTTGGGTAATCTGTCCTGGTAGCCATACCGGGTCCCCGGTGAAGTTTTTAGCGTATACTAAATCGCCTATTTCGAATTGTCTAAACCGTGTAGAGGAGTCAGGGGGGTTTTCTGGAGTAAAATTTGGGTGTAACCTATCAAGGTGTGATCTTAACTTTCGCCCCATAAGTAATTCTGCTGGGGACTTGTTGGTTATGGTACTGGGCGTTATGTGCTGGAGTGTGAGCAAATGGTTTACTTTCTGTTGGACATCTCCAGCGTCCATTCTTTCTAAACCTTCTTTATTAAACCGGATCATTCTCTCAGCCCTGCCGTTCGCAGCCGGGTGAGCCGGCGCGGTTAGGGCATGTCTTATACCTAGGGAGGCTAGGTATTGTTCAAATTGTATGCTGGTTAGCTGTGGCCCATTATCTGAGACAAGAACGTCCAGTATGCCATGGGTGGCAAAAAGGTTGTCCAGCTTTTTAATTACAGTTTCTGTTGTCGTTGATGGCATAACTTTTACTTCAAGCCAATTCGAATAGGCATCAACGACAATCAGAAAGGTATGCCCCTTGGTAGGACCCGCAAAATCAATGTGTATTCTTGACCAAGGTCCCCGAGGGGTTTCCCAGTCCTTAACGGGTGCTTTTGGTGGGGACGGTCTAATTGCCTGGCATTTGTTGCATGAGCTTACCCAATACTCAATGTCCTTATCAATACCCGGCCACCAAACATAACTTCTAGCAAGGCTTTTCATCTTAACCATTCCCGGGTGCCCTTCATGTAACAACCTAAGTACCCTGGGTTGTAATTTGGCAGGAATTACCACCCGATCACCCCACAACAAACACCCCTTTTGGATTGAAAGTTCAGTCTGTCTGGACCGGAAAGTTTTAAAGTTTTCAGTTTTTGATTCTCCGGCCAGCCTTTACCTACCCAGCTAAGAACGCGGGCAGTCAATGAGTCTTTCACGGTGGCTCTGGCAACATCATAAGCTGATATGGGTAGATCGGGGCAAGTCTCAATTTGTAGCGTTGTCATCGCCGGTGCCGGGTCTTGGTCGGTTGCTGGTAAGGGTGCTCTGCTCAAAGCGTCCGCATGGGAAATTTGTTTCCCTGGGCAATGTGTCAGAGTGTAGGAATAAGCTGCTAGGAACTCTGACCATCTAGTCATTCTTGGGGACAGTATATTAGGTGTTGGCTTGTTTCCCGCCAAAATCCCCATCAGTGGTTTGTGGTCTGTTATGATTTGAAAAGTCTGCCCATATAAGTACTCGTGGAAGCGTTTTACTCCAGCGACAATTGCTAGAGCTTCCCTGTCCAATTGGCTGTAATTCCGCTCGGTTTTGGATAGAGTCCTAGAGTAATATGCGACGGGTGCTTCTCTGCCATCAGGTAGTTGGTGGCTCAGGATGGCACCTACTCCGTATGGTGAGGCATCGCAGGTCACTCTTAATGGCAGTGTGTTGCTAAATTGAATGAGAACGTTTGTTGATGTTAGCAAGCTTTTAATATTTTGGAAGGCTTTTTTTTCTTTGTAACCCCAAGTCCAAGTTGCCTTCTTGTCTAAAAGACGGTGTAACGGTTCTGCTATAGTGGCCTTGTTTGGCAGGAACACATTATAGAAATTAATTAGTCCTAAAAATGCTTGTAGTTCGGTTTTATTTCTTGGTTCAGGTGCGTCTTTGATTGCTTTAACTTTTTTGTCTGTAGGGTGGATACCCTCTCCGTCTATTGAGTAGCCCAGGAATTCGATGCTATTCTTAATTAGGCAGCACTTTTCTCTTTTTACCTTGAGGCCAGATTCCCTAAACTTAGTTAATACTTCTTTGAGTCTTTTCCTTAATTGAGTTTCATCTCTGGCCGAGATTAGGACGTCGTCAAAATAGGGAACGACTCCTTGTATGCCATTTAGGAGGCGTTCCATCAGACTCTGGAAAACGCCTGGGGCCACGCTTACTTCAAATTGGAGTCGGTGACATTTGAATGCGCCCTTATGGGTGACTATAGTCTGTGCTTCTGCTGTTTCTGGGTCCACTGGAAGTTGTTGATAGGCTTGTGCCAAGTCGAGTTTAGCAAAAACTTTGCCCTTTCCCAGGGAGTGAAGCAATTGCTGGACTACTGGCACCGGGTATGCGCTTGGTTGTAATGCGTGGTTCAGGGTAGCCTTATAGTCACCACAGATTCTAATGGACCCGTCAGGTTTTATGGATGTGACAATAGGCGTTTCCCACTTGGCATGGTCCACAGGTTCTAACACCCCTTGGGCTATTAATTTGTCCAGCTGTTCCTCTATTTTTGCCTTTAGTGCAAAAGGAACTCGCCTGGCTTTTATTCTTCGTGGGGCTATTTGGGGGTTTAGATTGAAAGAAATGGGATTTCCCCGATACTTGCCAAGTGAGCCGTCAAAAATGTCCTGGAATTCTCGGATGAGGTCATCTTCCCAGCCGGTTGTAGTCACTCGATCGATCCCGGTCATCCCGATGCCCAATGGCGTGAACCATTCGATGCCCAGGAGGCTTGGTCTGTCTTGGTCGACTATGGTCAGTGGTAGCACCTTGACGTGTTGTTTGTAGGCGACTCGGAATTGTCCCATGCCTACCACAGGGATTTGGTTTCCCTGATAGTCCTTGAGGGTTAGGTGCTGCTTCTTCAATTCTTTGGGTTTGATACCTGGGACTAGCTGTCTTATTGTGTCCCACGATACCATGGAGAGGAAGGACCCCGAGTCCACTTCCATCTTGCAGTGTTTTCCTTCAATTTTTACGATGACTTTAATTTTCTTCCCACTTTCCGTCTGAGCGCTCTTTATAATGACAGTTTGGTGTGTATTGGCTCGCTTCTCTTGTTGCCACTTTCTCTCAGCTCATTTAGGCTCAGCTCGTGTTGGGGAATTTCTGCGTCTCATTGGGCTGTAGCATTTTTTGTTCCTGCAGACCTTCTCGATGTGCCCTCGTTTCTTACAATGCCGGCAGATGGCATTGAGAAATCTGCATTCGGCTCAGGGATGGTTTCCTCCACAGCCAGCGCATTCCCGCCAATTTCTTCTTTCGTGCTCTTTTCTGTTCGTGAGCAAACGGTGGACCTCGTCGTCTTCTTCACTTGATTCAACTGTTTCACCCGACTCTTTGTAGTGGGTTGTGATGGCAGGCTGCTTTCTGTCTTTGGTTGGTGTTTCTTCACCGTGTGTGTTCATGTTTTTCATGGCTATGGCAGATTTTTTCGCGGCTTCAGCGGCTGTGGCTTCCTTGATAGCTTCAGCTACACTGATGTTGGGTTTGTTGAGTAATTTACTCTGTGTGGTCGAGTCTCTCAAACTCAACACCACTCGATCCCTCATTGCCTCGTCGAGGTTTGAGAATTCACACTCACCACCTATTTGTCGAAGTGCAGCAACGAAATCGGCGACGGTCTCTCCCTCTCTCTGGTCTCTCCTGTAGAATTCGTGTCGCTTTATTAAGTTTGACACCATCGGAGCGTAGTGTGCTTTGAGGACTCTTTGCAATTCTGTCCACGTTAGTTGTTTAACGTCCCAGGGCTTCGCAAGGGCCTTTGCCATCTTGAAAACTGTTGGCCCGCAGTGCGTCAGGAATACAGCTCTCTTGCGTTGCTCTGAAATGTCTTCCATTTCATTGCTCTCCAAATACATCTGGAAGCGATCAGCATAGAAATCCCAATCCTCTTCGTTGGGATTGAGGGTGCGGGCAGTGCGTTGTTTCCAGACATCTTGGTTGTCATCTGGACTTCTTATCACCGCGTGAAGGTTTTTTCCGTTCAGGACGGTCCCATCCTCGTCGCCAGTGTTTTGTTCGGAAAACACACGAGGTAGACCGGGTTCCAACAACAAATACTTTATTCTTTAACTAGTCAGTAAATAGGAACACTTGGCTGAAGCCGAGGCCAGCCTTTTATACAGGCTGGCTTGCCTGCTTGCAGCCAATGGCAGTTGCTTAAATTTGCCACCTTTTAGCAGCTTTTTGGATTGGTTCCTAGTGAACCAATCCAATGCTTGGTTTATTTGACCAATCAGGTTTGCAGATTTGGAGTCACCCACTTTACATATAGAACAACGCTGTTCTGTATAGAGTGGTATACTCCAAATAACGTAATCTGATTAGCCAGAAAGGCCAGTGTTGGATTGGTTCATTAAGAACCAATCCAAAAGAGCCACTGAAAGGTGGCAAAGTCAAATAGCTGCCATTGGCTACAAGCCGGCAGGCAAGCCTGTATAAAAAGGCTGCCACGTCTTCAGCCAGGCTGTTCCATTACTGTTGCTTGATTTAAGAAAGACTCTGTTTGTTGGAACCTGGTCTACCTCACGTTTTTCCGGACGGAACAGACGCAACTACGAAACAAAACATTTGGGACACAATGAAGGCAGTAATAAGAGGTATAACAATCTCTGATAATGCTATAGGAATAAAGAAAAATATGCTCAACAAAATAAATTACAACAACAAATTTAGGAATTAGAAACTCCATTACAGAAGATCCCAAAGGACTTAAGAGTGCAAAATCAGATAATAAGAGCCAAACATAAATTGAACTTCATTGAACAAGAGAAAATGATTATTAATTTGAATATGACTAAACAAACCTATTTTGAGCATGCAAATAAACCAGAAAGATAGTTATTTTATAAACTAAAAAAAAAAAGAAAGAAAAGAGATTGATATACCAATTAATAGATGGGAAGGGGGACATACAACAAGAGATAGAACAGAAAAAAGAAATTGCATATATATACTTTGAAGATTTATACAAAAAGGAAGAAGTTAATGAGGATAGTATAAGAAACTACTTAGAAGAAGTGAAGGTTATAGCAATTGGGGAAGAAATTGTAGAATTATTAAATAAATATATTACTTGGTCTGAACTGAAATCAGCAACAGAGAATCAGAAAAATAATAAAGCTCCAGCGTCAGATGGGATTCCAGGAGAGCTGTACAGGGCAATAGCAGAACAAATCAGACCCCTTATGGTGGAAGTTTTTAATGATGTGTTATTGGCAGGCAGGATGCTGGACTCATGGAGGGGAGCATTGATTTCGCTGATCCCGAAGGAGGAAACTGATCCCCGACATATAAACAACTAAAGGCCAATCTCACTTGCAAACACTGACTACAAAATATTCACCTCCATTATAGCAAACAGACTAAAAAGAATCTTAAATCTGTATATACATGAAGATCACAATGGATTTCTCCCAACCAGACAGATTAGGAATAACTTAAGAACAGTAGTAGATGTCTTAGAATTTTATGAAGCCCACCCCGAAAAACAAATTGCACTTATGTTTTTAGATGCAGAGAAGGCCTTTGATAATTTAAATTGGCAATTTTTAATTCAAAAAATTTATAACATGAATTTAGACACTAAATTTGAAAACATTAGAACAACTATTTATGATACACAACAGGCAAATATTATAATAAATGGGGAATATACACGCCCAATAAAAATAGAAAAAGGAGTTAGACAAGGCTGCCCACTCTCACCCCTACTCTTCATATTCTCATTAGAAACAGTATTAATACGAATTAGACAGAACTCAGAGATAAAAGGATTAACGGTTAAGAAAGAAGAATACAAATTGCAAGCATTCGCCGATGATATGGTTTTTTTTATTGAGGAACCAATTTAAAGAGGACAAAAATTGTTGAATGAATTAGAACAATTTGGAACTGTAGCAGGACTCAAAATTAATAGGAAAAAAACAAAATTAGTATCTAAAAATTTAACAGAAAAACAAAAAAAAGATTTCGAAGAAATTATGGGAATACAAGTGACAAAGAAAGTTAAATATTTAGGAATTTGGCTGACAGCGCACTGCAAGACACTTAAGGAAAACAATTATGACAAACTGCTGCAACAGGTAAAGAAGGATTTAGAATCATGGGGCAGAATTCTTATATTTCTTTCAGATGATCCCAATTAAATTACACAAAAAAAAATTTGAGGAACTTAACAAAATAACCGTTAAATTTATTTGGCAAGGGAAAAAACCTAGAATAAATTTAAAGGCAATGCAGGAGGATTTGAAGAGCAGGGGAGGGTTGGCACTTCCAAATTGGGAATTACATTATACTGCTGCCTCCCTAGTATGGCTAAAAGAGTGGGTGAACTTAATTAACAAGAGAATTTTATTCTTAGAAGGCCATGATCTGCAGAGGGGGTGGCATGCCTTTTTATGGGATATAAGGAAAGTAAATCAGAAATATTTCCACAGACATCTAATTAGAGACTCATTATTAATTAATTGGAAAAAAATACGGAAAAAACACTATTCAAAAGTACCAATCTGGATATCAACAATGGAGGCGATGAGTCATCCAAACAATTTGGATATCACTAAAATGATTAAATATAAAGACTTATTGGATATACAAGGAAATTTGAAATCAAGACAGGAACTGCAAGAGAGAGGATTTAAAATTGATCAGTGGGTATACCTCCAAATTCATAGTAGATATAAACAAGATAGGAAAGAATTCGGAATTAACAATAAACTCCAGCAATTAGATAAAATTCTATTAGGATCAGGCAAAAAAAATATAACAAAATTTTATCATTATTTATTAGATGTAGAATTAAAAGAAGAAATAGTTAAAGGAAATATGATAGCCTGGAGTAGGAATGTAGGATGCAGCATCACTTTAATAGAATGGGAAAAGGTCTGGGGCAGAAATAATAAGATCACAAAATTGGCAGCATATAAAGAAAATGCCTATAAAATGTTTTATATATGGCACCTTCCTCCTTCGAGATTAGCAGAGATGTGCTCCAATATGAGTCCGAAATGCTGGAAATGAAAAAAAAAAAAAAAAAAAGAGGGAACATTTTTTCATATGTGGTGGTCCTGTACAGAAGCCCAAAAATTCTGGCAGAAAATTAGAAATTGGCTAGAAGAAATAACAAAAGAACAGATCGAGTACAAACCAGAGTCCTTTCTGTTAGGGATTTTTGATAAACAACTATCCAAAAAAGTGAAATACATCATAATACATATTTTAACAGCGGCCAGATTAGTTTTCACTCAATGCTGGAAGCAACCTCATATACCTACAGAGGAGATGATAACACAAAAAATCTTAAATTGTGCAGAAATGGACAAATTAACTCTAGCATTAAAAAATAAAAACACTTCAATATACTATAATCGTTGGAATTACTGGTATAGATGGTTAGAACAAAGACAATATAAAAATAAAGGCAAAATAGAATGGGACAAATTTATTTGAGTGATATACAAACATATCTAAGGACAAGGTGTGTGTATATGGCATAAATTAAGGAAAGAAAAGATCTTATAAACTGTCGAAAATGAGAATGTTTTTAATTGTTTTCTGTCCTCTTCTTTTTCTTTTTTCTTCTTTTCTTTCTATTAGTGTATGTGTTATTGATTGTTTTTAATTGTAAAATCAATAAAGTTTGATCATTAAAAAAATGCTTCTATATTAGGAAATCATTATTTCAGGCTAAGCTAGCCTTCTTGAACATCTGCCTAGATTTGGAAGCTTCAAGTTGCAGAACGATAGTCTGAACAATAGTCTTATTGAATGGTAATTCCAAAAAATATACTGTAAAGATCTGAAGGGTCTACAGATTTTTGTTTTAATTAGCATAATAGGTGAGTCCAGTACATTGGGGTTTATTTAATAATTAAAGATTAGAACATAGAATCTCTTGTGTATAGAAATTAGAAGACTCCAAATAACTAAATCTGATTGGCCAAGCAGGCCGCACTAGGATTGGTCAATAAAGCATCATTGCGATTGGCCTGCCTAATGGTGGGAATTTTCAAAGAACTGTCATTGGCCGCAAGCCGCGAGCAGCCTGCAATAAAAAGGGCTGCCATGGCTTCAGCAAACGTTCCGTTACAAGTCACTAAATGGTTTAAATAAAGAGCCGGTTGTTAGAACACCGATCTCACATACTTTTATTCTCCAAACAGAACACTGGCAACAAAGGTGGAATTGTCTTAGAAGAATGAGACCAAAGCACGCAGCAACAAGAACCGAGCAACCAAAATGGCCGGTACCAATGCGCCGCCTGCACCGTTCAACCCAGCCAAAGAAGATTGGGAGTCATGCATTGACCACTTTCTGATGTTCTTAGAAAGCAACGAGCTACAAGAAATAACCGACCAAAGGAAGAGAGCCGTATTTCTCACGCATTGTGGCCCTGTTGTTTTCAAAATGGCCAAGATGTTAGCCAAACCGCGGGATGTAAAACAAATGGCATGGCCAGAATTAAACTGAATGCTACGAGCCCATTATGCATCTGTAGTCTCCAATCTAATTAAAAGGCATGAATTCTATAAGCGAGACCAACGAGAAGATGAGAGCATCGGAGATTTCATAGCAGCCCTAAGAAATATTGGAGGAGCCTGCGAATTTCTCAACATGGACGAAGCCATGAGAGACCGTGTGGTCCTTGGTTTGAAGGATGTTACACTCCAAAGCAAGTTACTAAACAAACTGAATATCACAGTGGCTGAGGCCATTGCAGAAGCCACAGCCCCTGAAGCAGCCAAGAAATCCACAGCCACCATGCGCCAGATGAACTCAACAAATCCAGAACCACAGAACCAAACCCGAGAAAAGAAGGTGGAAGGAAATCAAAAACAACCCACTGCGACTGCCCACCATGAAGACCTCAACTCCCTGAGCGACACCAATGATGACAATGAAGACATACATAGGCTTCAGTCGGAAAGAAAATGGCGGGAAAAAAGAGGAAGGAGGCAAGAATTCCAGTGAGCCGGATGCGGAGAGGACCAACCACTATCCGAATGCAGATTCCTGGATGCCATTTGCAGATTTTGTGAGAAATGGGGGCACATTGCAAGGGTCTGCCGAAACAAAAAGAGCTATAGTCCAAAAAGATGTGGCAGCACCCCCCCCCCCAGAAACAGAGATAGAAAAGCTGGAAGCTGATGGAGCCGAGAGAATGAACGACAGGGAAGAAACACATAAAACAATAATCATCGGAAATGCCAGGGCAGCAAACGCAAAAAAGTTCCGAATAAACGTAAAAATCGAATGAAAGCCCTGTGAGATGGAAGTAGACTCCGGATAATACCTGTCCATGGTATCATGGAACACTATCAGAAATCTGATACCAGACATCAAGCAAAGAGAACTGGAACACCAAAGCCTAATACTCAAAGATTACTAGGGAAACCGAATCCCGGTAGAGGGTCTTGGACATTTCCTAATAGAATACAAAAACCACACTGAAGTACTTCCTCTGACAATCGTCAACCATGATCGCCCTAGCCTGCTGGGAATAGAATGGTTCACACCCCTGGGAATTGGAGTGACCGGAATCAACAGCGTCACCGAGACCGATTGGGAGGAGAGCCTGCTGAAAGAGTTCTGGGACGTATTCAATGGGACCCTAGGCAAATACAAGGGGACCCCATTAACATTCAGCCTAGACCCGAAGATAGCTCCCATCAAGCTCAAAGCCAGACACATTCCCTTTGCCTTAAAGCTGAAAATATATGAGCAGCTTAACAAACTCATCGCACAAGGAGTGTTAGAGCTAATCGACCATGCCAGGTGGGAAACTCCCATCATGACTCCTGTCAAACCAGATGGGTCAGTACGCATCTGTGTTGAGTATAAGGACACCCTCTAGCATGCACTACAGCAAAGCGCATATCCTGTTCCAGTAGTTGAACACCTGTTGCATTCATTAGGGGGAGGAAAATTTTTCACGAAACTTGATCTCACGCAAGCATATCAACAGCTTCCAGTTGACCCCGAAACTACAGAAGCACAGACTATAGTCGAGCACAGAGGCACATTCAAATGCAACAGAATCCAATTTGGTGTTCGCATTGCCCCAGGCGTTTTCCAAAGGTTCATGGAGAGCCTTCTAAGTGGATGTAAAATGTTAAAAAAAAGCTTGCCATCCATTGGAAAATGCTATGCATCAGTTGTGTACTCATTGCAGATGTGTTTCATATGCTCTATCCATCGAGCATCTGTCCACTGCAATTTCATCCACGCAAGAAGTTTTGAGCTGCACAAAACTTTGTGAGCGGATGAACTTTCCGCCGTGTATGATCTACATCCGCGACACATACGGGAAACAAATGTTCTATGTCTGTTATCATCCGTTAAATGTCCGCTGTATCCTCTCTGCATCCTCTGGCCATCCCTTCAACTCACATCCGCTGCAGCTGAAAATGGAAAGAGGGAGAAAACGAAAGGTGCATAGAACGTCTACACAGCGTTAGTGGCACAGAAATAGAAAGGATGTAAGCGTATGCATCTCGTATATAAAGGATTAAAATGGACAAAACGTTTGTATCTGGGATGTATCTCGGATATTTAGGATGTCTAGAGTATGTAGGACACTTAGCGGACTACCGATATTTCCTATAAAAAGGAGGAGAAAATCATCTGGATCTCAGTATGAGTCCAGCAGCAGTAGTGTACAGACCTCTTCACCCTTGGTCTTGGTCTTCCACATCATCAATTGTTCTCCACAATGGATCATGACACAGTCCGTATGGTAGCTGCGATCATTCATCACCAGAACCAAAACCTGTTCAAACTGTTTCACCCTTTATACAGAAGGAGAAGAAGGAGACGTCCAAGAGCTGTGTGGGTCCAAGGATGATATCGTGAGAAGAATGGAGTTTGGAATGTATGACCAGTTGATAGTGGAGCTGAGGAATGAAGACCCTTGTGCATTCCATCACTTCATGAGGATGTCACCAGCCATGTTTGATGAAGTTGTAGAGTATCTGAGACCCAGGTTGACCAAGCCTAGCACCAACTTCCGTGCCAACCTGGACCCTGGACTGAAGGTGGCACTGACTCTGTGCTACCTGGCCTCTGGAACCACATATAGAAACATGCAGCATGCGTGGAGGGTGCCACACAACAGCATCAGCAAAGTGGTCAGAGAAGTGGTGCAGGCCATCATCGAAGAATACATGGAAGAGCTCCTCAAGTGCCCCACCACTGAACAAGGCTGGAGGAAACTTGCAGAAGAGTGGTATCAGAGATGGAACTTTCCCCACACTGTTGGAGCCATAGATGGGAAGCACATGGCCTACAAAGCTCCACCCAACTCAGGGTCCACTTATTTCAACTACAAGGGCTTCTTCAGTACCATCCTCTTCGCCATGGTTCATGCTGACTACAAGTTCATGTACATCGATGCTTCAGGCAATGGGTCAGCTTCAGATGGCCAGGTATACAACGCTGGTGACCTCAAGGATGGGCTGGAACGCAACCTCATCATGGGTTTTCCAGATCCAGACCCCCGACCCAACGACACACCAGATGTGCTCTACTTCATCATGGAGGATGACGCCTTCACCCTCAGAATCTACCTCATGAAGCCCTACACTTCCAGATGCCTCACCCGTGAAGAGAGGATCTTCAACTACAGGCTGTCCAGGGCAAGACGGGTGGTGGAGAACGCCTTTGGCATCCTGGCCAACAGGTTCCAGATACTTCTCACCACCATGCAGCAAAACCCAGAGACTGTGAGGAGCATCGTGGAAGCTTGCTGCATCCTGCACAATCTCATGCGCACCTGCTACCCAGTGTTGCAGAACAGACTTGTGGACCGTCAACAGGGGAATGGGGACATGGAGCCTGGTGAATCGAGGCAAGGACATAACCTGATAGACACTGTGGATGTACAAGGCCCCAACAGAGCTTCACATGAAGGGAAGAAGCAGCGCAACCTACTGAGACACTGGTGCAACTCTCCAGCTGGAGCAGTAGAGAGGCAAGACAGGATGATAGATGATTAATGGATGCTTCCTTGAGCTTGTCACATAACACTGATGAGATTGTGCCATGTATGTTGAGTGGTCCTACAATGAATAGCGCATTAATAAAGAGCTTTGTTTATTTTAAAATGTGTTGATCAATGAATAAATTGTTATTGACAATAAAGGTCCATATGTGTAGCAGCTGGGATGGGGGACCATACAGTCCCACTATGCTTGCACTGGAGGTTTATCGATCCCACAATGATCCTTATCTAGCCCACAAGCATGCAAAGGCTTAACCATTTGTTAAAAGTTTTCACCAACACTTTACGAAGGAAAAAATACGAACCAAGTGTCTTAAGCAAAGATAACCTTTATTAACTGTGTTAGGTAAACTTTATGACTTTATTAAAAAAAACAAAATGAACCAAGTAAAGTGTCTTAAGCAAAGATAAAGTGAACAAGTAACAACTTAGTCTCTGAGACTATTCTCAGTCACTCTGAGTCATGTCCATGGCCTCATCTGTTAAGCAGGCAGGGACTGTGGAGGTGGCTATGGCTTGAGTGCTGGTCTGAGGCGCCATTGGGGTGTTTGGCCCCGAGAGTACAACAGGGGATGGTGTGTTCAGGAAGCTGTCTGAGAGCTGACTCAGTCCCATGAGGTTGAGAGGCCCCTCATCAAGGACTTGAGAGGTCAGGCCCAATACTGATGGCAGATTGTCTGTTGACAGTCTTGGCTGTGGGGTGGAGGAAGGAGGAGTGTAGTGGGGCTGTCTGGTCTGCAGCTGGGTGAGGACTTGAGTCTGTGGCATGTGATGAACCCGGGCCTGGACTGGGAAGGTCTGTTTTTGCTGTGGGAAATCCTGGTAGTCATAGCCTTGGTAGGTGAGGGGCTGTTGAAAGTCGTGGAAGGGCTGTGACATCACCTGGGGTGGAGAAGCAGACCTGGACTGGGTAGGAGCAGCTCCAGCTGGGCCTTGAGGATTGTGCAGAAGTACTGTTATCTTCTCCTTCATCACCTGGTACTGGGCCTCGGGCAGGTCCCTGAGGGTGTGGCTCACATAGGTAATGAAGGTGTGGTGGCCTGAGGATCCTCTGTTCAAGTGGACCAGCTGAGAGAGAAGTTCTGTGCTGGTCTTCATTGTGTCCCTGATCTCCAACAGGACACTGTGGTTCTGGCCCTCCAGTCTGCCTCTCTGCCTGCATCCTCTGGAGCTCGGGGTGGGGGTGGGGATGGGTTGGCCTCTAGTGGCTGCTGCTTCTTCCTCCATTTGTGACAGGGGATCCTCCAAGTCCGCCGGCATGGGGAGTGCAGCTGTCAGGGGGGTCTCTCCCGTGGGGCCCTCTGAAGACACCTGCCTGGACAGGCTCGCCGGCTCCTAGCTGGAAGAGGACTGGCTGTCTGTGGGCTGTCTGAGGGAGAGGGGTGTCAGAGGTGCTGCTCGTCAGTGGTGGATCTCACCCTCCAGGAAACTGCACTTGGCTGTGACGTACATCTCCCAGTCAGTGAGCTTGACAGCGGCCTGCCCGGATTTCTTGAGGTGTAGCTTGCCATACCAGGTGTGCATGTGCTTCCACCATCCAAGGAGTACATCTGCAGTGTACCCCAGGCTCTCTGCCTTGTCTCTCCAAGCTGCCTGCTTCTTCTAGGTGTCACGGTAGAGTCTGTGGCCCTTTCTCCAGAGGTACTCGTTCTCCCTCAGCCATTCCAGCACCTCATCCTCATGCTCCTCGGAAATGGTGTACTGTTTCCTCTCTCCCTTCTCCTTCCCTTGCCTCTTCCTCCCTCTGGCAGGGGCTTGAGCAGGGCCTTCAGGGGTTTGAGCAGCAGGGCCTTCAGGGGCTGGAGCAGCAGGGCGTTCAGGGGCTGGAGCAGCAGGGCCTTGAGCAGCAGGGCTTTGAGGGCCTTGGGGCTGGTCCACAGCAGCAGCAGCAGCAGGAGGTTCAGAGTCAGTGCCAGGGATGGGATGCTGGTTCTGTCCTTCTTGCCAGGGCTGGAACGAGTAGGAACAGGCTTCCTCTTTTTCCTTGACTGACGAACCATGGTGTTTCTGCTAGATGTATGTGGCAGCAAGTCTTTTCCCTGAATGCTTACTGCATGCATGCTGCATCCTTTTATATCTGCGGAGCAGACGCAATTCATACTCCCTGCATGTGCAGTGAATGCTTTGCATCCGATATACATCCGCACGGAATCCGCTTTGCTTCCTATAGGCGTCCATGATGCATCTACGTCATCCGCTATACATCTGCCCCTTCCGCTATGCATCCGCTTCCCAATTCTCCCCCGGAACCCCTTCGGGTGTGTCATCCGCTTCCATCTGCTGTCATCCGCTAGGCTTCCTATGAACATCTGCTTAACATCCCCGCTACGTACTACCCACGTCCATTCTTTTCCATTCTTTTCTGTTCTGTTTATGCAAATTTTCAACACTTTTTGGAGCAGATGACAATGGATGGAGCCACCCCCGAAATTTTGCTCGTCCGCTGTGTCCTTTATGCATACATTTTGCGTCTGTTGGCCAGTGGGACCTAGACTTTAGATAAAAAAACTGTCTGGAATTGGGGCCACTGAGAACAAGCAGCATTCCAAAATATTAAGGACTTATTAACATCAAAAACCATTTTAATACAATACAGCAACACCTTGCCACTGATGGTCACCTGTGATGCATCACCTTTTGGAATCAGCGCCATACTGAGCCACAAGCTACCAGATGGCAGAGAAGCACCAATCGCCTTCTATTCCAAAACGCTGTCAAAATCTGAAAGGAGCTACAGCCAACTTGACCGAGAAGCCCTCGCAATCATAGCAGGCGTCAAGAGATTCCACGAATACCTATATGGTAGGACATTTCCTATTATCACAGACCATAAACCCCTGCTAGGAATTCTGGCAGGGAACAAACCAACCCCAAACATCCTATTGCCAAGAATGACGAGATGGTCAGAATTCCTCGCTGCATACAATTACACACTCATCCATTGCCCAGGAAAAAACATCACCCATGCGGATGCCTTAAGCCGTTCCCCGCTGCCCAACAAAGATAATCCAGCTCCCACCATCTCCACCCTTCAGATCAAGACATGGCTGAACCTGCCACTACCCGCGGCAGATGTTTCTAAAGCTACCGTGAAAGACCCACTGACAGCTCGAATTCTGCATTGGGTAGGTAAGAGCTGGCCGGATGAGGATAGAGGTGAGACTTTTAAACCTTTTCACATCTGGCAGACTGAACTGTCCATTGAAAACCGCCGCAAATACCAACCCCAACAAACAATCCAAAAACAACTGAGGAGGGGGGGGGGAACACAAAATAATAAAAAAGGGAGAGATGAATCACCAATAACACGACAAAAGACACAACACAAACCTGAATTAGAACCCCCGGTAAGACAAAAAAATGACTTTCCGATAGAAGACCCCTGGAGAAGAGAACTGGTAGCAGGGAAGCGAGGCGAGGCCTTCCTGGAAGAAGACAGCCAGGCCAGCTCGACCAACCTGGACAAACCAGGAGGGGGCAGCAGAGCCAACTCAACCAGCCCAAGAAACCCAGGCGGGAGCAACAAGGCTGACTCACCCTTCTAGGAGGTTCCATGGAGAAGACGCGGAGAAAAGGCGATCCTGACCGAACCGATGGAAAACCACTCTGAGACTGAGCTGCGCAGGTCAAGTAGGACCCACAAAAGCCCCACCTACCTGCGTGACTACATTACGCATGTTGGACAAAACCAAGAGGAGAGGGGTATTGTGTATAGAAATTAGAAGACTCCAAATAACTAAATCTGATTGGCCGAGCAGGCCGCACTAGGATTGGTCAATAATGCACCATTGCGATTGGCCCGCCTGATGGCGGGAATTCTCAAAGAACTATCATTGGCTGCAAGCCGCGAGCCGCCTGCTATAAAAAGGGCTGCCGCGGCTTCGGCAAATGTTCTGCTACAAGTCACTAAATGGTTTAAATAAAGATCTGTTTGTTGGAACACCGGTCTCGCATACTTTGATTATCCAAACAGAACAGAATCATAGGATTGGCAGGAACCTCAGTGGTCTTCTAGTTCAACCTCCAACTCAAGGCAGGAGACCTAATACCATCCTGGTCAAATGATTGTCCAATCTATGTTTGAAAAGCTCCAGTGATGGAACAACCACAACTCTAGGAGTCAAGCTATTCCACTGATTAATTGTTCTCACTGTCAGAAAATTTCTCCTTACTTCTACGTTGCATTTCTCTTTAAGAAGCTTCCACCCATTACTTTTTGTTCTGCCTTGATTAAAGTGCTGTTTGAACCAGCTCCCTAAAAGATGGCTGATTGCATTAGGCTTAATAAGAACATTGTATCATGTTTCCAAAGCTTCAGGATCAATTCACTTTTTCTCATTGTTTATTTCCCTACCAGCTTTCTTAGACTTCAGAGATATTTCTAGAAGATATCCGAGTACAAAATACTGAAACAAGCAAATGTGGCTGCAGGAAGTTTGCTCAGATGGAATGACTCCGAATCTCATGCATCTTTAAAAAAATGTTTATGAGAGAGTATCATGAAATATTGAGTCAGCTTCAGATTTTGATTGAAAAACACCCTTCAGTGCAATGTTGATGTGGAATCACTCTTTGGCTTTCTTCAATCAATTTAGATCCTAAGAAAGCTACTGGAGGCTAGAATTGCCTTAGCATCTTCCCTTCCCAGTTGTCGTCTTAATTTTCCTTATGAGCTTTCTGAAAAACTTGGTTAGAAACTTATGAAATGTGAGAAGGGCTTGGAGGGGAAAGGAAAGGAAATGTCTTATAGGCCCCATCCAGGGGTGGGTTTCAAATTTTTAACAACCAGTTCTGTGGGCATGCCTTAGCCGGTGGGCATGGCTTGGTGGTCATGTGACTGGGTAGACATGGCTTGGTGGTCATGTTATTGGCTGGGTGTGGCCAACTCAATATCACTCACATCGAGGCACATATCTCCTCGCCTGGCCTCTCATGACTGTGGAGATGCTGCAACAATCGTAAGTGTGAAAAATGGTCATAAGTCACTTTTTTCAGTGCCATTGTAACTTTGAATGGTCACTCCACACAAGCAAAGTACCAGCAAAGGAGGGGAAAAAAAACTCCACAGACGTTCCTGAGACAGGATGTCTAGTCCTGCCAAGAATGTAATAAGGGTTAATGGAGAGGCAGTTTCTGTAAGCAACACCAGAATGTTTCCTTCCTGCCTTCCTTACAGGATTAGGCCAGTAATTTCTTCTAACAACTGGTTCTCCGAACTGCTTAGAATGTTAACAACCAGTTCTAGCAAATAGGTGCGAACTGGTAGAATCCCCCTGATGCCAAAAATAGTAAGTGGGTATAGGCAAGAATTAAGTTTAAGTTTACATTTAGTTAACATTAAAAATAATTCATATAATTATAGTGATATGATTAATATTTTTCCTCTTCTGATACATTAAAAATTAAGTTGAGAATTGAACTTGTAAAATTCTTGGTGAACCATTCCTAAGGCTTTGAAGTTCAAAGTGAACTAATTCCTTATGTTGGCCAGAGATTATGAGCTGAGAATGTTAACAACCGGTTCTAGCGAGTAAGTGCAAACTGGTAGAATTCCACCAGGCCCCATCCACCTTAGAATTGAGAATGTCTCTAGATAATAATTTCTGTGTTTATTGATTCTGAAATGTTTATAGGTTGCCTACCCAATATTCAAGGCTGCATAACAATTCTGTACTATGAAATCAGATCATGAAACAAAACAGCAAATGATCATTACCAGTATACAGATCACAGAACAACTAAGCAAACCAAATGGCTGCTGAAATAATGAGGCCTTGAAGCAGTTGGGAGAAAGAAGGGGAAACAGACATGGATGAGTTCCCCTCTCAGGTGTAAGAGTAGGTTGTTTTTTTTTTCAAAACTTTGGGGCCACCACAAAATCTCACTATTGCAGTAGGAAAAATCCAGATTATGGTGCAATACACAGCCTTTAGCAACCCCATCAAATGATTGACAAGAGGTCCAAAATTCAGGGGAGGGGGGGGAAACCACAGGGTTGGATCTTGTTGCAATTGTTTTACAAGCTGAACCCATTAACCACCCATTTCAGTTTAACATGTGGTTTTAAAGCCAACCTATGCACATTCAACTGAAAAAATGTCAGAAAATATGGTTATTAAGGATTACTTCCTTATCCAGCGAGTTATTTTTAGGGGTTGTCACATTGCATTGCTCATAATGTGATCCGCAATCCCCATTTCTGCCCCCGGTGAACCTTGTTGTGCTTTTCGTTTTTCTATTCTAAGCCACCGGGCTCACTTTAGAAAAGTATTTGCAAATCGGTTTTTGAAGTAAATCAGGTTGTTTTTTAAAATTAACAAAAAAAATTTTTAGCGTTAATATTCCTGGCATTAAAAAAGACTGCATTTCAGAAGTCTTCAAAAATAAGACTTGTGTGACAGTGGAAACAATTTTCCCATGAGTTGGTGATTACCCCTTCCTTTGAGGTGCTCAAGTAGAAACCAGAGAGTTATCTGTCAAGCTTTCATTTCAATGGCCAAACAGCCTCTTCTAACACCATGATTCTGTGATTACATGGGCATTTGATCCATTGATCTTGCTTCAGAATGAAGGTATGAATGGAGTCTATTTGAGATGATCTGGCATATACAAAGTGAGTCAATTATTACTGTCAGGCCCCCAAAACCAAGAAAGTCACATGGATCTCCTTCTGAGTAGTTTCTTTTATTGTTCCTCACCTACAGACAGAATCTTGCCAAGCTAAAGCAGCTATTTGCAAAACTGTAGATGTACAGTACTCTGGAAATCCATTGATTCAATTGTTTAAATGTATTTTTTATAATTCATCTGAGCTCAAAGATTCCATAAAAGTTAAAAAATTAAAATTATTTGGCTGAAATCTCCTCTTCCCTCCTATCTAAGAAAATTAGGGGAAAGGGAAAGAGCAATCTTTATCTTTGTAAACCACCCAAAATCATTGGGAGTGAATTGGGTGGCCATATCAATTTTCTTAAAAAGATAGATAACTATATCCACAAAAAGTGGGGATAAAGAACTCCAATACAGGACTATCCCATTCAGCAATTCCTCTCACTGCAGAGCTCTTCTCTCAAAACCTAAAGGAGGACAGGAGAGAAGAATGTCCACCTCTTCTTGTGAACAGTTGAATGATGAACAATCATTGTCAGCAATTATCCACAATCCCAAGCTCCCATTAGCTTCATACAAGGAAGTTTGGAGGGGAGTAGTGTCCATCTGCTCAGTTATTCTTCCCTATTCATAGGTTTCTCATGCAGCTTCAAATAGGATAAGTCATCAGGTGGAGGGATGAAGGAATGGCCTTGAAATACTGGAGAAACTGCTGCTACCAAAGCAATGGTCAGATACAAGGGCCCTAAGCTCAGGCCAAGAATGTAACATGAGTAACCTGTTTGATAACCCCCTCCTTAGTCCACATGAAGATAAAGGGAGAATGGGGGGAGGGAAGCATATTCAGACTTGCAAGGTTCTGTTGTACTGAAGCTTGACAATGAAAGCAACACTGACCATCATGGCATTAATTTCTTAGTCTGACCTACTTTGTAGGACTGCCACCTGGGCATCAGTTAGAGGTAGAGCAGACAACAGTCCCACTTCCCCCCAGCCAAGGTCCTTGACAAAGTTTGGATCCTCAACAAGGTCTTGACTATTTAGCTTGTATTTTATTTTCTGATTTTTTTTCTGCCAATATGTAAGACAGAGCATTTATTTTTGAGATTTGAAGTTGCCATTTGATTGACCATTCTGAAACATGGTCAAGGTCTTTTTGAAGGGTAGTAGTATTGTCTATGGTGTTGAATAGCTTTACATCATCAGCGAAGAGAACACAGTTGCTCTTAATACGATCACAGAGGTCATTTATGTAGACTATGAAGAGAGTTGGTCCTAAAAACTGCCTTGGGGGACACCACTGTTGACAGGTACAGAATTTTATAGGACCCTCCCAATTTTGACCATTTGTTGTCTGTTTAACAGAATACTTCTATCCAGTTATGTAGGTGTCCAGAGATACCATAAGATTTTAGTTTTAGTAGTAGTTTGTCGTGTACCACTGAATCAAAGGCTTTATGGAAGTCTATGTAGATTGCGTCTATTGCTTTGCCCTGATTGAGTTGTGTAGTCCATATGTTTTTGCAGTGTAAGAGTTGCAGATTACAGGACAGTTTTTTTCTGAAACCAAATTGTTTTTTAGAGAGTAGGTTGTTTGTTCTAAGTGGAGGATAATGGATTGGTTAATAATTGATTCCATGACTTTACAGGTTATGCAGCATAAGGAGATTGGTCTGTAATTTTCAACTCTACTGGGGTCTCCCTTTTTGAAGATGGGGGTGACCGTGGCTTGTGACCATAGTTTGGGCAAGGAGCTGGTCCTGAAAGATTTTTCAAAGATTATGCTTAGAGCTATGGCAGTGGATAGCTTTTTAAAGAAGTAGGCACATATTCTGTCCAGTCCAAAAGATAGAGATGGTTTTAGATTTCATAGTGCTTTTTCAACATTGTCTATTGTAAAATCGATATGTATTACATCATTGTAGTTATCTGTAGTTCGACTAGGAGATATTGGGCATGATCCATTGCTGTTTACAAATACTGAGCCAAGGAATGTGTTTAAGAGGTTGGCCTTAATAGTGTCATTGCTGCAGTCTTTACCATTAGATCCTTTCAGGGGTGGGATGGACCTTGAGTCTTTTAGTTTGTTGTTTACAAAATGGTAGAAAGCAAGGGTGGAATTGGTGCGTAGAAGGTTTTCCTCTTGTTTAATGTGATAATTGGTGCATTCAGTTTTTATCTGGTGGCATAGATTTTTGTATCGGCTTTTGAAGTTGGCAACGTGACCAGATTTGTTTTTCTGCCAAAGTGATTTTTTTTTTTGATTGAAGCTTCCTTATTGTTTTGGGTAATTTGTTTTTCCTGGTTTTGGGAGTTGTTTTTGGTACATATAGTTTGATGGCTCTTTTGATTTCTAGTAAAAATATGTTGTAATGGTCTTCAACACTATTGCATCCAGTGAATAGAAATTGCCAATCAAGGGATGAGAGATCATTGATTATGAGATCATAGTTGCCTTTTTTGAAGTTATAATTGGGGATTTTGTCATTGTGATGATTTTTTAATGGACGTATGTTGAGACAAAAGTAAATCATGTTGTGATCACTGTTGGAAAAGGGTTCTTTAATTTGTATTCCATAAGTTGAATTCAAACTATTGCAGAAGATATCGAGACAGTTGTTAAGCCTAGTATTGTTGGTTGCCAGTTGTTCCAGTCCCAGATTTGTTACAGCATTGTAGAAGGTTGCATGTATGAGTTGAGTTGTCTATTCGTTTAGGGTCCATTTACAATGAGGTAGATTGAAGTCACCAAGAAAGATTAAAGCATGTGGGCAGGATGCTGCCCATGTTAGTATTGTATTTAGCTTGTTTACATGTTCGATGTCATAATCAGGGGCTCTATAACATCGTAAGAACCAAAAAATGATATTTAAGGGCAGTTCACAGAACGATGGTCTCAGGAAGAGCACGCTCTTGGGTAACTTGGATGTTTTTTAGATGTCAGGACTTTTTATAGAAGATAGCAATACCACCACCTTTATGGATTTCACGATCAGATTGGTTAACATGATAGTCTCTTACTGAGGTAATGGAGTCAGGGAGAGATGCATTGAGCCATGTTTCACAGACAAATATGATGTCGAATTTAGCCGTATTTAGTAAGAGGAGAAATTCAGGTATTTTATTTACAAGGCTTTTTGCATTGAGTAGCTTGCATTTAAGGCCAGTTGTAGTTGGAATTGAGGTAGTTGATGGCATACGGGCCTAGTCTTGGGCAATGGTGGATTGGTTGAAGTAGGGTTGGATGCTGAGTTGTGGGTTGTGTGACTTTCTTTTGATACAGTCAGCATGGTAATCAATTTACAGGTCCTTCTCTCCATTGTCTCGTCGATTTTTCAGTTCTGTGTATAGTATACGTGAGCGGGCATGTTGCTGTAAGGTTAGGTCAGGACAAGATTGGAGGTTTTTATGGTTGGTGTTGTTTTTGACAAGTGAATTTATAGTATAAATGAATTTACATTTGCTTAATTCATTTTTGCAAATGACTCTGCAGAAGTGTGGGGCCACAGAGCCATCTCTGTTTTTGAGCTCTCGGCCAATACGAGAAATGTCAAGTATTTCATCAGGGGAGATGGTTGATGCTTGATAGTTACTGATGATGTTGCGGACAATTGTGATATCATCATTGTTATTGATGTCTTCTAGACCAAATAAGATGGTATTAGGACGCTTTCATTCGCACTCAACAGCTTCTCTGATGAGGATTGGGATATCATTATTTGTTGGATTTATGGTTTTTGTGGATTAGGTCGCAGTTGTTGGTTTGTAGCTATTGGATGTTCAGGTTTTTGTACTGTGTCTTCTTTTTTTTTTTTCAAGGTTAGTTAATCTTTCATTTAAAGTGTCCAGGGATGCTACTATGGTGTCAAGGGATGATATTCACATTTCTATAGAGTCAACTCTTTCAAACAGGGCTATACGTTTGTCCAGTTTGGGTTTGCATGGTGGGCAGAAAAATGGAAATGCATAATTGGATGTTTCTAGGAATTGAGTCATTTGCATGGGTAATTCCAGGTAGTCATGATGAGTTTATTTTTCACATAGAGAACATTTGATGGAATTTTTATTAACCTTTAGAGTTACAGAGTATATAAAGCATGTGCAGGAGTCTTATGATTCATTGATGGGGATTTTTTTTTTTTAGGTTTGGTTTGGTATTGGATTTTTTTTACTGGCATGCTGGGTTTGTTGAGATAGTATTGTTGATTAAATTGCTTAATAAAACAATTTTGGGAAATCAATATAGGCAATATCACACCAATTAATCAATTACAATAAGCTCTCTAATCAAGTAATTATGCTAAGCAACAATCAGCCTAATTAATTAATTACACTAATTGTTAAATACACTGTTCAATTAAATTCACTGAATCACTAATTTTACTAATCAATTAAATTACATTAGGCCTGATTTTTTTATATTAATCAGTAATCACACTGTTGCATTAAACACTCTAATCACACTGATCAATTAAAACATTAAATCAATTAAACAACTGATAAATTAATTATTTTTAGAAATTGATTAATTAATCAATGATATAGGTTTTGAGATACAATTAGAAAATGCTTTCTTTAAATCGCTGGTTGAATTGAAACATCTCTCTTTGGGGGGGCAATTTTGTGTGCCATTTTGACTTTTTTTTTGTTTTGGCCCCCTTCCATTCTTTCTATGAAAGAAAAAATATATGCTTCTTCAGATAAAAGAAATCAAGAGTTCAACACTTCATTGAGAAAATTTGGAAGGGAAAATTTAATAAATTCAGAGCTAGAGGAATTTTTTTCCCTGATACATAATGAAAGAAATTAGTTTCATACACAAAATGCACATTTGTTTTTTTCCCCCATAAATGCAAGCCATTCACTGTGCCAAACTCTACTCTTTTTGTTTTACTTTAAATTTTGCAAATTTTAAAATTATCTGATTGACTTTTTTTTTGCCTTGTGGTATCGCTAATATGGGATGACAAATCAAACTTCCAGACTTTGACTACTGCCCTGCTGTCCCTCACATATCTTTGACAAACAGAGAAAGCACAGATAGCCCTTGACTGATGGCCATAATTGGGACCAGAATTTTGGTTTTTAAAGCAAGCCAATGGTTAAATGAGTTGCACTTGATTCTATGACCTTTTTTGCCATAGTGAATCACTGCAGTTAAGTGAATTATGTAGTTGTTAAGTGAATCCAGGTTCCCCAGTTAACTTTGCTTGTCAGAAACTGTCTGGAGAGGACAAATGGCAATCACATGGTGCTGGGACACTGCAGTTGTTGTAAATATATACTAATTGCCAAGCCCCAGAATCTTAATGGTATGTGATGACCCGGGGCAAGGCATGGAGGCAACACAGTCAGCTGATAGTTCAAAATGCTCCTTTATTGGCCCAACTTCCCCTCCCAAAATGCTCCCACATTTATGGTGAGTCCCAGAGCAAAGCTCTCTCTCTCTCTCTCTCTCTCTCTCACACACACACACACACACACACACACACATACACACACACACACACACACCTCCAGCAACCTCTGGCTGTGAGTAGTCCAGCAAAACACTGTTAGCACAATGGCTTCAAGGCAAGAAGTCCAGCGGGGCAAGGGAACAAGTCAAGGAATCCACTGAAGCAAAGGAACAAGGAAATGAGTCCAGGAAGCAAGGGAACAAGGGAATAAGAAGTCCTGCAAATTCCAGATGTCAGCAAAGGCACACAAACTCCACAGATTCAGTGTTTGTTCCCAACAAGCGCCCCTCGCCACAGCATCTCCTTAAGTCTCAGTCCCCATGTGTGTCTTGTGAAGAGGGGTGGGGCATTCTCCTCCCGAGCCATCAGGTCAGCCTGTGCTGTTCCTGCCTCCTCTCTACTCTCCATGCTCAGGGATCAGGGGGGAATGGTCCTTGCTTGTCACCTGAGCTCCATCACTCCACATCTCTTCTGCCTCTCCTCTTTTCCTCCCCCCTCTCAGTCATCTTGCCCCCGTTCTTCCCTGCTGGCAAGCCATCCCAAGCCCAAGGGACAGGGGCTGCCTCGTCCTGCTTCTCCCCATGTTTTTCAAAAGCCAATGAGGCCAGCCCCTTGATCTCCATTGGCCCCAACTCTGACTCATCCTCCTCCACAGACTCAGGCTCTGACAGGGCCATGATATGAAGTGATCATGGATGCTACAGTGATCATAAGTGTAAGCATTCATAAGTCACTTTTTACAATGCAGTCATAACTTTGAACAGTCGCAAATGAGTCCATTCCCCACTATCCTGTCAAAGCTGAAGAAGCTTCTTGGATGAAAAGTGAAATGTGTCTTCAAAGAAAAAACAAGAAAATCCAGTTGGCTTCTGAAAAAGCACCTTTGGGGCAAGTCGCAAATGAATGGCTGTAAGTCGAGGACTATCTGCAATGTTAAATATGGAAGGTCCATGTTCTGACTCAGGCTTCATCAAATATAATTAAACACAAACTTGTTTTAAAAGCAAAACCTATTTTAATGCAATGCTGGGAATTATTTTCATTCACAGCCAGAACTAATCTTAAACAGTTCCCCAAGATAAGCACATGCCTGTCAATGCTGTGGAATGCTGCCAAAACCAGAAAAAAACAATTGGAATACATAGAGCTTCAAGGAGGACTCGGAATCTATTTAACTACTTTGCTTCCTGCAAAGAGTTCATCATTGAAGTCTGATTTTTATTCCTTATGGGAGGAGCAATCACCTCCCAGCCTTATTCCCAAGTCGCCCCTTCTGTTTCAGCTGCTCTTGCCTTCTAGCATCTCTGTGCACATGCACACTGGGAACAGGCTCCCCTGGGTCCTCTGCTTCTCTGCTGCCAGACTCTGAAGGCTCCGAAGGCAGACCCCACTCCCAGATGGTCCGGGCCCCATCCCTGCATCGGAAGCAGGACCCTCACCCGAGTCCCCTCCAAACTCCCTGACTCGTCCCCTTTCTTCCTTCCTGTCCGACTCTGCTACCGACTCCAGAGGCTGCCGGCAAACCACAACAGTACATCTCAATCCTCCTTCTCTCCATAGACTGGAGGGAAGTATGGACAGACTTGTTTCCACGATATGAGATGAACTTAAATGCAATATTAATCAGGATACATTATGGCTGCTCCGGAAGTAAGCCATCTCTCTCTCTCTGTAATTCAGTTCATTTTCCCCAGGAAATTAATTTGTGATGTACTCAAAGCAGCCATGTATTCTTGGCTGCTGTCCTAAGGTAACAGCCAGGAAAAAACCCTATCGTACTTTGGAAGGTATGGAAGGGAAGATGGCAGATTCCGAAGCATATAGTCATTATACATCCAAACAAATGCACTTTCTTTGCATACTTGCAATTACGCTTTGCAAAGAATGAAACAATATTTTCAATGCCATCACCCATATGAAAACCTGAGCTTTCCAGGATTAAGTCTCCCCCCCCCCCCAAAAAAAAAAAAGCAAAAGCAAAACAAAATCCCATTAAAAATTGCATTTTGTAATTTTATTGCACAGGAACTTTATACTTACTCATCAATCCACATTAACACAATGACTCTTCTGGCTGCATTATACCTGATCGTGTCAACGATCCACAGATTATACACTTTTGGGGGGTCTATTGCACTTACCAACTGCACACGTTTTCTTCGTTAGCTGCTGTTGCTTTTTCATGGCACACAGCTTTTCTTGTTTCCCCATCCAACGTGTCCTATTTACATAACTAAAAGCATGAATATCAGCCTAATTTATCATCCACCAACTACATGGTGTTCATCATTAGCTATGAATGATGGAAGTTATGGGTCACGTATTTCTGAAGGTATCCAGCTGGGAAAGGTTAAATCCTCCTAACTGTATCCAAAACACATCCGAGCAAGGATAATATGTTCTAAAGTAGGGCTGGGCTCACTTCAAATTGATTCAGCAGGGTTCTCAACCTTGTGCAAGCACAGAATCATTCTGCTATTTATTACAAAGCTTTTCCCCTCTTGGATTTAATGCAATTCTGAATTTAAAAAAAGATATGGCTGCTTTAAAAAGACAGCTCATTACTATAAATGTAGTTCTTAGAACAGCCATGATGGTTTTTCAAGATTGTGCAGCAATCTGAAAAAAGATGAGCTGCATTAAATGAAACCAGATACGTGCTAAATTCCTGAAAAATCCAAAGCACCTCTTCCAAAAATTTTTTTTTCAAGTATGTAAAACTTGATTGTATGTATATGTATTAAATGATGCAATATGAAAATAATAAAAACATGATGTTTCTTTTACTATTCATTTTTAAAAAGTTTTATAGCAAATTACACACACACCCACACACACAAGTGCAGAGATTACTCTTGGTTGCAACAAGAATTAATTGACTGGCTTGTCACCTAAATGGGCTGACAAAGAGAGACTGGCCCAAAATCACTCAGCTGGCTTTCATGCTAAGGTAGAACTAGAACTCAAAGTCTCCCACTTTCAAGCTTGGTACTTTGATCATTACACCAAATTGGCTCTCATCTTTCCATCATGCCATCTCTCCATCTCTTCCTCTATTGAATAGCTGTTACACAACAAATTCCACTCGTTACATATAACAAAAATTTCAAATTTACAACCATTTTGCTTTGTTGTAATGCCAACCCTTTTCTTCATAACATCTTACACTAGGGAGGGAACCTGTTATTTTACTCAGAGGAATAAAGTGATGGTGACCTCAGAAAAATGATGAGGCTAGCAGATAGGTTTGGTAATGAAGATGTTGATCCAGTTTAATAATGAATTTTGAAAATGATAGGGGTCAGAGACATGCCCTCTTCAAAGGTGTTGATTTGTCTGGGAAAGGGTTTCTCTTTTCTTATTTTGACATGCCCAATTCTGCAAATATTATAACCTCACTTTCACAACTGCTACATTTTCCTCTGAGCAAAAGGTGGCTATGATAGCCATAGGAAAATATAATATCTATCTTAGGGCTTTATAAATATAATTATATTATATTATAAATATATATTATTATATTATATTATATAATTTTTATATATATATGTTTTCTTAGGTTTTCGCGGGTACTTACATGTGTGCTGTTTAGCTTCCTTCGGGTATTATCGCACGTCATTGTAGTTCTGTTAAAGTTGTAGCAACGTTTCAGTAGAATCTCATCTGCCATCCTCAGGCTTCTGTATGGATATGGGTCTTACAGCTCCTGGTTTTAAATTTGAGGCTGGTCCATTCTGATTGGTTGGGAGCCTGGACCTGTGTTCATTGGACTTGGAGTTTGATTAATTGGTGTTCCTGGTTTCTTCTGTCTGTTTTGTGGCTTTGATTGGCTGGCAACACTCTGTTCTTGTGTTGGAGGCTTTTAGTGCAGCTTGGCTCCGTGTGAAGGGACGGCTGCTCTTCATTAGCAAGCTGCTATTCATTAGCAAGCTGGGTTTCACCTGGGTGCCTGGTGGGGGGGTTAGGTTGGAGCTATCAGAGGGAGTCTGTTTTTGCCCAGGTGTTTGCCTGGCTTGTGGCATGGAGATCTTTCTATTTGAGAGTGCAGGTTTCCAAATGATTGACAGTCTGCTGGAATCATCTCTTCTATTCATGCTGTCAGGTCTTTTTTCAATCTCTATGGCTTCTCTGATGATTCTGTGGTTGGGGTTTTCTATATTGGCCAGGGTTTTAGTGCCATTGAAGTTGATGCTGTGACCTGTGGTTTTCATGTGTTGGACTAGTGAGGAGGTGTGTTCCAGCTTTTTTACTGCATTTTTGTGTTCATCTAGGCGGGTACTTATTCTTCTATTGGTCTGTCCAATGTGTGTGGCCGGGCATGATGTACAGGGAATTTCGTATATGCCTTGGTTTTCCAGGTAAATTTTGTCTTTGGGATTCCTCAGGATGGCTGCTATTTTTTTGTCTGTTTTGAAGGCAGTCTTGATGTGATGCCTGTGTAGTATCTTACTGATTTTATCTGTGGTACCTCTTATGTAGGGCAGGACAGCTGTTCCATGGATCTGTTGATCTTCTAGGTCTCTGTTATGTCTTGGTGTGTTTTTGTGGATCAAGTTGGTGATTTTGTTTTTGTGGAAGCCATTGGCTGTCAATACTTCAGTCAGGGTGCATAGTTCAGTCTTTATATGTGTCTTGTCTGCCAGGCATTTGGTTCTGGTAATTAGCGTTTTCGCTACGGAATTTATCTGTGCTGGGTGGTGGTGGGATTGGGCATTGAGGTAGCGGTTGGTGTGTGTTTTCTTTTGGTATATGGTGTGTCCCAGTGTGCCATCTGTTCTTTTGTAGATTAGTACATCTAGGAATGGTAGTTGTTTGTTTATTTCCGTTTCCATGGTGAACTTGATTTTGGGGTGTGTGTTGTTTAGGTGTGTTAGGAAATTGTTTAGGTTTTCTTTTCCATGGGGCCAAATCACAAATGTGTCATCGATGTATCTTAGCCATAGTTTGGGTTTGTGGGTGGCATTAGCCAGGGCTCTGGATTCAAATTCTTCCATGAACAGGTTTGCAATGACGGGTGACAGTGGTGATCCCATAGGGGCTCCTTCAATTTGCTTGTATCTTTGTCCTTTGCATATCAAATATGTGTTGGTTAGGCAGTGTTCTGTTAGTTCCATGAGGTCTTTGGCTGGTTGGTATTTATTTTTGATGATTTCAAGAGTTTCTTTTATTGGGACTTGAGTGAATAGTGAAACCACGTCGAAACTTACAAGCAGATCTTCTTGTTCTACGTGTAGATCTTTGATCATTTCTAAGAAGTGGTATGAGTTTTTTACATATGAAGCTGCGGTTTCAGCATGGGGCTGTAGTTGGTTTGCTAAGTATTTAGCTAGGTTTTGTAATGGTGCTCCTATGGAGCTGACTATGGGTCTGAGAGGTATGCCTTCTTTGTGTATTTTTGGGAGGCCGTATAATTTGGGGCATCTAGAAGATTTTTCTCTTGGGATGATCGTCTGTTGGATTTCTTTGCTTATGTGGCTGGTTATAATTTTCTTCTTGGTTAATTTTTCCAGGTATGTGGTTGGGTCTGTGTTTATAGCTTTGTATGTGGAGTCTTGGAGTAGGTCTGTCAATTTTGTTTCATAGTCTTTTCTGTCCATTACTACTGTGGCATTTCCTTTGTCTGCTGGGAGTATTATGATATTATTATCATTTTTTCAGGGTTTGTAACGCTCTGAATTCATCTTTTTGCAAATTATTTTTGCAAAGGAGCTGTAAGACCCATATCCATACAGAAGCCTGATGATGGCAGATGAGATTCTGCTGAAACGTTGCTACAACTTTAACAGAACTACAATGACGTGGGATAATACCCGAAGGAAGCTGAACAGCACACATGTAAGTACCCGCGATAACTTAAAAAAACATATATATATATATATATATACATACACACATACATATATATATATATATATATATATATATACACATACATATATATATATACACATACATATATATATATACACATACATATATATATATATAATATACATAAATATAATATCCATCTTAGGGCTCTTCTTCATCATCTTTATCTTCTTCTTCTTCTTCTCCTCCTCCTCCTCCTCCTCATCATCATCATCAAGGAATTATTTTATTGGGTTGCAAAATAATGTATAGGCTTTCGTGTTTACAAAAATATTTCTCAAAGATATAATGATCAAGCAGAGGTTAAACAACTATGTAACTCTTTGTGATGCTTTAATCTAGATCTTTGCACTAAGCATAGGGGATTTCACTAAATGGCCCTTCTTTCCAGCTGTGTAGTTTTGCATAAACAAAGTCAGTGGTGGCCAGGCAGAAAAGATTGATACTGATACTACAGTGTCCGCATTCAGATACATCCTAAAGTGAAAAATAGGAGAAGATCTTAAATATTCTGATTAGGCTCTGCCAAGTATGAAATAATTTCTGGATTTAAATTACACTGTCCATATGGCACTTCAACCATTATTGATCCTATGTTTAAAAATAAAATACAGTCCAACTATTACTCAAATCCTTTTACACTTCTTACACAGGCGGCTGCTGAGTTAAGATAAATGCTGAAATCAAGACCTTCTAACTGCATTTGAGAGGTATTGAATGTTTGCATGGAAAGAAACCACAGATGTGATTCCTAATATTGGTGTTGCAAGGGTCACCAGTAGCAGTTACCTTTCAAAGCTTCCACTTCACACCGAATACTAAGCATGAGTTATGGTTTGCATTAGTCACATCACAAAGCATGCTAAGCCCATCATGCTGTTTCAGGCAACGATGGCGAATCTATGATACACATTTCACAGGTGACTCATCATGTCATTCTTGGAGACACACCAGGTCTCCAGACACTCTGGAAGTCATGCAAGTGGGACCTACTTTTGCATGGCTTCTGGAGTCTCCAAAAAGCACACAAAATATGGGCTGTGCTTTCAACTCTTTTCAGAGGCTACAAGGACACACAAGAGTATTCTCCAAAGTATCCCAGCCTTGTGTGACCCAGAGATTCATCAGATATTTCAAAAAAAATATTTATAATCATGTCAACTATTTATTTCATAACAAATTTTAATAATTCACTAGCTGATAACCCGACATTGCCTGGGTATTTATTTATCCCAATCCTGTATTAAACAGGAAAATCCTGTAATTGGGACTCATGCTGTTGTACTGTCTCTGAAGTTCTAGATGTAGTAGCTCTCTTGTGTAGCGTCTCAAGTCAGAGGGAGCCCCCCTTATGTGGTACTGTAAAGTCATTACCATGGCAACTCCACTGTGCTGTACAGTAGAAGCCATTTTAAGGCACATACACACACCAAGGGGTGTTAGGGGTATCTTACCCCCACAGTATTTTTCTTCTAGAGGGTAAGTCATCTTTCTACCACGTTTGGTGGAAATTGCTCGAGGCATTCTAGAATTATGCTGGAATACACACACACGGGAGGGGGGGAGACAGACATTTATATATATATAAATATACAAAGTATATATAAATATATATGTGTGTGTGTGTATGTGTGTGTATTTTCTTAAGTTTTTGCAGGTACTTACATGTATGGTATTCAGCTTTATTCGGGTATTTTCCCACGTCATTATAGTAGTGTTTTTAAAGTTGTTGCAATGTTTCGACAGAATCTCATCTGCCATCATCAGGCTTCTGTATTGTATTACTCTGACGAACACAATATATATATACCATGTTTCTCACATTATAAGGCCGTGCCTTATTTTTTTTTGACCCCCCAAAAAACGGCTAGGCCGTCTTGACTTAATTCCCCCCCCCCTTGCATCCTCGGGTGGGTGGGCGGTGACAGTTGGATGTTCGGGAGACCTTCCGCCACCGTTGCTTTCCCTTCTCTCCTGCTGCCGTGGTTTTAGAGGAATGCCGCGGCATTTGGCGCAGCCACATGCAGCCAGTCAGGGCTCCTCCTTGCTCGGGCTAAGCTGACAGGCTAAGCTGACAGGCGGGCCCTCCTTCCCAGCAGCAGAGCTCTCGCCAAGGCAGCAAGCGCCTCCCTGCTGGACCCTCCGCTCATCCTGCCAGGGCCGTGCCAGAGCCATGAGGGCTGGGCAAAGCTGGGACAGTGAGCTGCAGGTGCATGCATGCCTCCTCTTGCCCCTCATTCCCAAATCTTGCCCAGGCGAGCAGCGCTTCACTTACTTTGCAAAGCTGCAGCTTCCTCACTCTCAGCAAGCAGGAGGAACCAGCTGCAGCCTCCTCCTCCTCAGCTGCAGCACAGAAGTTGACCTTGCGGGGAGAGAGAGAGAGAGAGAAAGAGAGGGAGAGATCCTCTCGGGTGAGCGCCTTCCCTTGGAAAGCGGTGACGGGAGCACCTGAAGCCAAGTGTCTCCTCAGGGCTCCGGTTGCAGGGAGGAGCCCTGACTGGCCGCATAGCTGTGCCAAACGCCGCGGCATTCCTTTAACGCCGCGGCAGCAAGGGAGAAGGGAAAGCAACAGTGGCAGAAGGTCTCCCGGTATGAAGTGCCCCACCAACGCAGGCAGCACCATATCTGGGCATGCAAGTACTTCCTAAATGCAAGCCCTCCCCCCCGCCATTCCCCCCATTTTGCATGTTTAATATGGGCCTTAATTTGGGGGAGGGGCTTAATTTGATTTTATGCCAATAAAACATGGTGGGACTTCCTATTGGTGGAGGCCGTATTGTTCGAGAAACATGATATATACATATATGTTATGTTTCACCGGTACCAACAAAGTAATAAATCCAAATTTCAAACTGAAAACACAAATAAGCAAGCAAGTCCAGGAATTACCAGGTTAAATTACTTGAGCTGATAATGTTCTTGGCAGTCTCACTCAAGCTGTCTGCCAAGTTTGATAAGAAAGCAGGAACATAAATCAAAAGCTGTCAACACACACAGAATCCAGCAAAGCCTCTGTCACTAGTTAACACATTGTCCTGAGCAAGAACCCAGAGCTAACACACCCACTTTTATTCCCTGTGGGGCATGTCAGTCTCTCATCTCAGTCTCTGATTTGTCCTTTCTTTTTGCGTTGCATCTCACACTTTTGCCTGCGTCTTTGCCTCGCATCAAACCAACATTCCTCAGCTTTATCCTCAGTTAGAGGCTCTGATACGCTCACCTGATTATCTGCTGACACAGGCTTCTGTATGGAGTTTGTATGCAAAATTTTACGTGGGAGAAAACCCGAATAACCAAAGATCCACATACAAATACCCGCAAAACCTCAGAAAACATATATATATACATACATACATACATACATACATACATACATACATACATATATATTTGTTTTTTTAGGCTTTCGCGGGTACTTACATGTGTGCTGTTCAGCTTCCTTTGGGTATTATCCCACGTCATTGTAGTTCTGTTAAAGTTGTAGCAACGTTTCAGCAGAATCTCATCTGCCATCCGCAGGCTTCTGTATAGAGTTAGTTCCTGGTTTCAATGGACCAGCCTCAAATTTGAAACCAGGGACTAACTCTATACAGAAGCCTGAGGATGGCAGATGAGATTCTGCTGAAACGTTGCTACAACTTTAACAGAACTACAATGACGTGGGATAATACTCGAAGGAAGCTAAACAGCACACATGTAAGTACCCGCGAAAACCTAAGAAAACATATATATATATATACACACACACACACACACACACACACACATACAAAAACAAATATATCTATTTGTATCAATTGTTTCTTCTTTGTCTGGGATCTATGTTTAAGTTTTAAGTTAGTTTAAAGATTTAAGTTAGTTTAAAGATTAGGTTTAAAGATTTAAATTAGGCATTTTCTCAATTTTTGATACAGGGAGCTCAAACATTTCACCATTATTGGCTAAGGCCAATGCATTGAATCCAACGGCCCTGGATTGAGTGTGCAAATTTACCAAATAGTGAAATTTTGCATAAAAACTTTCTGACAGTAAGATTAATTCTGGTATTAAACAATTCATTTTTGTTTCTGATAAGCTTCGTGCTAGGAAATAGGGATTAAAGGTTAGATCAGTCATGTAGAATACTGACCAGAATTTTTTAAAAGCCATTGTCAAAAAGACCTTGAAATTGTCATCCTAGCATATCAGGAGGAAAAGGACAGCTGAAGTGTACCAGTGGAAAGATGAAAATGCAGAAGGAGGGAATACTGATCAAAAATTGCTTTAAAATTTAAAATCTGGACCTCTCTATAGTATTGCAATCCTCTTTGAGTATATTTTTTTCATTTTTTTTTCACAGAATTGATGTTAGTATCACTACCCCAGGAAGAGCAGCAAAGCAGAAGGAGTTCAAATTACAACTGTCTATCAGCCGAAGCAATTATAAAAATGTTAAACTTGCTTTCATTCAGAAGCTTCCTAAAAAAAGTCATAATAGAATTTTTCAAAGTGACCACAGAAAGGTTGGGCCGTAGTTATTCATGTTAAGAACCTGACTGTGATAAAGGGAAGGCATAATAAGCATTGCTCTTGCTGATATCCTGCTAAATCCTGAAGGCTTCTAGAGCTGGAAGATTTTGCAGTAGAAAATCTATCAGAAGTCCAAAGACATATTTTAAAATATTGGTATCCAAAGTAGGCACAGAAATAGCTTTCTCTGTTAAAACCTTTTATATGACTTGCTAGGTATCATCTTCATACAACTAACAATTATGAGACTGTGGCTAGATTTTCACATAGTTCTAAGCCAGGTAACTACAGCCTCTTTACAACCAGTGGAACAAGCAAATACTGGAGTACATAACCAGATATGTTACTGGAAGGCAAAATCATGAAAGTGCATCTTATTTACTTTGGCCATTATATGCAGGGGAATTCACTGGAGAAAGAAATTATCATTGGAAGAGTTAGAGGTAAAAGGAAACTAGGCCACCAAAGAACATGATGGCTGGACCATCAAAGCTAATGCCAGCCAGAGTATAGAACAACTCAAAGAAGTAGTGCAAGAACAGAAGATGTGGAGAGACCTGGCTCACAGAATTGCTAAGGGTCAGATATAACTGAATAGATATCATCACCATCATTATCATCAAGCATGGCTACCTGGAGGATTCCGGGAGTTAAAGTCTGCAAATCATAAAGAGGCCACAGATGTGCACTCTATTGTAAGCTATATGCTCTAGTCATACAACATACGAATCCCAAATTAATCTTATTTTTTTACTTAGTGTGATTTTCCTTCAAGCCAGAAGAAAAGCATGCTTTCTAGGCAAAGAATTCTGAAAGCTGCTGTCCCAAATATTTCTAGGCAATGTCAAACTGGGAGAACTTCCCAAGAACAGGATGTGCTGTTACCATAGATCCATTGATGTCTTACTTACAAGTAGTCCTTGACTTACAACATTTAGTGACCATTCAAAGTTACAACGGTCTTGAAAAAAGTGACTTAGGACTGTTTTTCACACTTACACTTACGACTTTTGCAACATCTCCACGGTCGCATGACTAAAATTCAAACACTTGGCAAATAGCTCATATTTATCACAGTTGCAGTATCCCGGGCTGAAGTGATCATCTTTTGTGAGCTTCTGACAAGCCAAGTCAAAAAGGAAGCTACATTCATTTAACAACCATGTTACTAAATTAACAACTGCAGTGATTCAATTAACAACTGTGGCAAGAAAGGTCGTAAAATGGAGCAAAATTTGCTTAACACCTGACTCACTTAGCAACAGAAATGTTGGGTTCAATTGTCTTAAGTCAAGGATTACCTGTATAAACTTTGTCCAATTTCCATTTTGCATGTATCAATCATAATAACCCCATCCTGACCAATGGTGGTATTCTAACGGTTTGGACTGGTTTGACCACACCGGTCGTAAAAAATGTTACTGTTCGGCTGAACTGGTCATAAAAAAAAAGTAGCTACTGGTTCAGCCGAACCGGTATTTCATTTTTTTCCTCCTGACAATCAGCTGTTCTGATGATCAGCTGTGCCAAGATCCCCTCCTCCCCACTGTCTTACTGCTTTGTGTCAGGGCTCCCCAAAATCCCCCTCATTCAAAGCAAAAGTCCCTAGTCGCATCTCAGAAAAAGTAAATTTGTTTATTAGAAATTGCCATGTTGGCACGTGGCTGGGTGCAGCCTGTACTAAATCACATCATATATTTCCCCCTTGACCCTGGTCTTTCCCCCACCCCCTGGATGTAACTTCTCCAATAGGAACATCAGTCTCTAAGAGTCATCCATCATGCTCTCCAATAACCTTCTTATGCTCCGACAACTTGGGCTGCTGAGTTGGTTATCTAGGCATTTCAAGAATGTCTTGTTTTCCCCCACCCGCTCCCTTTTTGCGGCAGCTAAAAAGACCAAAGGACTATCTTTTTAGTTGACACTTCACCCAGGAAAAAAAACTGAGCACGGTGTGTGTGTGTGCTGCGCGACATCTCCACGCTCCTTTTTTGCCTCCTGGGCCTCAGGGAAGCCTCCTGAGAGCAAAAACAGCCTCCCAGAGGTTCTCTGAGGCCCAGGAAGCAAAAAAAAAAAAAAAAAAGACAGAGTGTGTGGGGGGGTGCTGGGAAAAAAGAAGAAGCCATGCCCACCCAGTCACATGGCCATGCCCACCTAGCCCTGTCCACAGAACCGGTAGTAAAAATATTTGCATTCCATCCCTGATGGACATAATTGTTCAAATTCAATATAAGAAGCTTTGCTAGTTCCAGCAGCAAAGGAGACAAGTACAATATAATCAGGATGGGATCATAGCTCAGACACATGTTGGAGTAGCATATCATGGATAAAGAAGAAGGGAGCACTGGGAAGGAAAATGACTAGATGTAAAATACATCAGGACACAGAAAAAAATGAGTGGAAGACAATAGGCTTTTACCGACATTTTGAACCGTGTTGCTGGTACCTTCGAAGGATTTGCTGTTATTTTTTGAAATGCAGGAGGAACAAATCCATTTGGTTTGGCTAAACATGAAACTAAAGGAGAACCACACTACTGAGAAAGAGTAGCTATGTTAGAAAAACTTGGTGAGATGATGCCCCTGTGCACTGAATGATATTGTTAAACTTTATTTGTTGATTGGGTTAGTCAAGACAATTAGGTGAAGTTGAAGCGCCACTGTTTCTCATCTGCTTAAGGTACCTCATGTTCTATTCTTTTAATTGCTGATAGAATTAAAGGGACTTGGAGAGAAGCAAGTTTTAGGCTTGATTTGATTATGTAAATGTTAGAAATGAACCAGTCCCCATTCATCTTCAAAATAGTGGGGGGGGGGCAAATAGACCTGAAATAAATTCCTTATTATGTAACAAACAAATCAGAAATAAATTTCTGGTTAATTCAGCCCCAAATATCAAGAATATCATATGGGAACTTATCATTGCAATTCAGGATTCTGGTTAGCACATTCAAGTCCTTCTGTGCATAGAACCTGGTTATTTATCTCCAATCACACCTAGCATATGCACCAAGACAAATTCCTTATGTGTCCAATCACAGGATATAAGACCATTTCTGTCATGGTATCTGCTCTCTGGAATACTTTCATTCCTTAGATTTCTTCTAATCTATTTAAATGCTTAAAATCTGGCTGTTTCCCTTAGATATTGATTAATAAGGGTGACAAATTGCTGATGTGGTGTTTTTGTCCTTTTGACAGCTGTTATTTTCTGGATGTTTTCCACTTCAAAAATTTTTAAGGCAAAGTGTATCTTTGTTCCTATTGCGATATATTGTATAAATAGCACATCATCATGATAGATTAGGCTCATAAATAAAGGATACCTATCAACAGTTTTAATCGGTGATATAATCAAAGTAGACAATCAAATGTGATCCAAATGATTTTGTATCCACATGTATGGAATGACTGAATGAGTAGATATGATCCATATTTATCAGTCTGTCATCTTAATAGCATTCCATAGTACTATAATACATAAAACGTGTTCTTTATATTTGCCTGCATTCTGGATGATGGAGGAGGAGGAGGAGGAAGAGGAAGAACATAGCAGAGTAGCTGCATGAATGGTTGAAAGAGACTTCCAATATTTAATTCCACAAAAATTAATTACCTTCATAAGCTTTCCTATGAGCCTAATGTTTCATTCTGTTAAAGGAAAAAAGAAAAGGCTCACAAATATTATTTCGCCTCTAGCAAGACTACTTAAAATTTTCTTGTATTACTTGCCTCCATTCTTTTTCAAAAAAAGTTCTTCTTAGTTATAAATTGATACACATGGCTGGACGAGGCACACAATCTCATATTGAAACATGCTCCTGCTTTTATATTTCATGTTGACAACTCAAACTAATTGCATAAGACCTCATTTTTTAACTTATTTGCAAAACCAATCAGATGCAGAAAAACTAATTTGGATAATACCTTGTTCCAATTTGATCAAATTATATCTATTTGACATGGTTAAATAGGATTAGCAAAAGAAATAAAACAGATTTTGTTTTACATGGAAATATATTTTATTATAAACTCAGTAACAAATGCTAACATCTTCTTGTAGTTGAGTGACCAGTTTGACATGCCAGCCTTTTCAGATTAACAGGCTATTTGACCTCAGTGCCTAACATTGATAAATGTGGCTTAATGTTCTCCTAAGTGCAGTATCTGTAGCTTGCCATTTTACCAAAAGTCTCCTGTGTTAACTCCTCAAGATTATTTTTAGATATATCCATATAGTTACCTTGGAAGATTATGGAAGCAAACTACCTTAAGCCCCTGTCACACAGCACCAATGGATGGAAAGAGGATGTAAAATGGAGAGAAACACTTGCCATCCGTTGATTAACACGATGCATCCGTTCTGTAATCACTGCATCCATTTTTCATACTCTCTATCCGTCCAGCATCCGTCTACTGACATTTCATCCACTCAAAATGTTTTGAGCTGCACAAAGCTTTTTGAGTGGAAAATGTATCCAACGCGTCCGTTATACATCCGCTACGCATATGGGGAACATCCGTTATACGTCCGTAATCATCCGTTACGCGTCCGCTATAACAGCTAGGCATATGCTGTGCATCCGCGCAACTCGCATCTGCGCAACTCGCATCCGCTCCAGCGGAAAATGGACACAGGGAGGAAGCGAAACGGATGCGGAATGGACACGCAGCGTTAGTAGCACGAATATAGAAAGGATGAAAGTGGATGCAGCTCACATAGAAAGCATTAAAACGGAAAAAACGTTCATATAGGGGACGTATCTCGGATATTTAGGATGTCTGCAGGATGCCTAGAGGATACAAAAGGACACCTAGCAGAAAACCTATATTTCCTATAAAAAGGGGGAGAAATCACCTGGATCTCACTTTCAGTCCAGCAGCCCTGCGGTGCAGACCTCTTCAGCCTTCATCTGGCTCTTCCACATCATCCAGTCATCTCCACTATGGATCATCATACACTCCTTTTGGTAGCCACCATCATTCTACAACAGTGCGAAGCCCTCTACAGGCTCTTTCACCTTTTCTACGGGAAGAAAAGGAAGCGGCCAAGAAGTGTCTGGGTCAGAAGATGGATCGCGAGAAGAGCCGAGTACGCACTGTATGACAAGCTGATGATGGAGCTGAGGAACGAAGACTCTCGTGCATTCCAGAACTTCATGAGGATGCCGCCAGCCATGTTTGATGAAGTTGTGCAGCGGCTGACACCCAGGTTGACCAAGGCAAACACCAACTTCCGGCCCAGCCTGGACCCTGGGCTGAAGGTGGCACTGACTCTGCACCACCTGGCCTCAGGGACCACGTACAGGAGCATGCAGTATGCCTGGAGTGTGCCACACAACACCATCAGCATTGTGGTCAGAGAAGTGGTGCAGGCCATCATCGAAGAATACAAGGAGGAGCTCCTCCAGTACCCCTCCACTGAAGAAGGCTGGAAGAAAGTTGCAGAGCAGTGGTATCAGAAGTGGAACTTCCCCCACACCATTGGAGCCATAGATGGGAAGCACGTGGCCTGCAAAGCTCCAGCCAACTCAGGGTCCATTTATCACAACTCCAAGAGCTTCTTCAGCATCATCCTCTTCACCATGGTCGATGCTGACTACAAGTTCATGTACATCGATGCTTCAGGCTACAGGTCTTCTTCAGATGCCCAGGTATACAACGCCAGTCACCTCAAGGAGGGGCTGGAAGGCAACCTCATCATGGGCTTCCCAGATCCAGACCCCCTGCCCAACGACACACAAGATGTGCCCTACTTCATCGTGGGGGATGACGCCTTCTCCCTCAGAACCTACCTCATGAAGACCTACACTTCCAGATGCCTCATCCGTAAAGAGAGGATCTTCAACGACAGGCTGTCCAGGGCAAGGTGGGTGGTGGAGAATGCCTTTGGCATCCTGGCTAACAGGTTCCAGTTACTTCTCACCACCATGCAGCATTGCCCAGAGACTGTGAGGAACATCGTGGAAGCTTGCTGCATCCTGCACAATCTCATACGCACCCACTACCCAGTGTTGCAAAACAGGCTTGTGGACCACCAACAAGGGAATGGGGACATGGAGCCTGGTGAATGGAGGCAAGGGCAAAACCTGATAGATACTGTGGATGTGCACGGCCCCAACAGAGCTTCACGTGAAGGGAAGAAGTAGCGCAACATCCTGAGACACTGGTGCAACTCCCCAGCGGGAGCAGTGGAGTGGCAAGACAGGATGGTAGATGCTTAATGGATGCTTCCTTCAGCCTGTCTCATCACACTGATGAGATTGGGCCATGTATGTTGAGTGGCCCTACAATGAACAGGGCATTTAATAAAGAGTTGTGTTTATGTTGAAATGTGTTGATGAATGATTACATTGTTATTGATAATAAAGGGCCATAGGTGTGGCACCTGGGAGAGTGGACCATACAGTCCCACTATGCTTGCACGGGAGGTTTAGCCACAGCTATTACCCATCCCAAAGGTATCCATGCCCATCCCACAGGTATCCATGCCCATCCCACAGCTATTACCCATACCACAGGTATCCCTGCCCATCCCACTGCTATCCTTACCCATCCCACAAGCATGCAAAGGCTTAAACTATTTCTAAAAGTTTCCAACAAGACTTTATTTTCTAAAATAAATGAACCAAGTGTGTGAAGCAAAGATAAACTTTATTAATAACAAACTGTAAAAGCAAAATGACCCAAGAAAAGTGTCCCAAGCAAAGATAAAGTCAACAGGTAGCAACCCAATCTCTGGGACTCTTCTCAGTCACTCTGAGGCATGCCCATAGTCTCAGGGGTGAAGGGTCCAGGGTCTGTGGAGGTGGCTGCTGCTGGAGTGCTGGTCTGAGGTGCCATTGGGGTGCCTGGCCCCGAGAGGACAACAGGGGATGGTGTGTGGAGGAAGCTCTCAGAGAGCTGGCTCAGTCCTGTGATGTTGAGAGCCCCTTCCTCCAGGACATGGGGTGTCAGTCCCAAGACTGATGACAGAATTTCTGAGGCCAGGCTTGGCTGTGGGGTGGAGGAAGGAGCAGTGTAGTGGGGCTGTCTGGTCTGCAGGTGAGCGAGGTGAGGCGTCAGTGGCATCTGTGGCGTGGGTGGCATCTGTGGCATGGGTGGCATCGGTGGCATCGGTGGCATCGGTGGCATCGGTGGCATTCAATGAACCTGTGGCTGGACTGGGAAGGGCTGCCTGTGCTGCTGGAACACCTGGTAGCCATAGTCTTGGTAGGTGAGGGCCTGTGGAAAGCCTTGGAAGGCCTGTGACATCACCTGGGGTGAAGGAGCAGATCTGGACTGGGTCGGAGCAGGTTCAGCTGGGCCTGGAGGATTGTGCAGAAGACCAGTGATCCTCTCCTTTATCACCTAGTACTGTGATTTGGACATGTCCATGAGGGTCTGGTTGACGTAGGTGAGGAAGGGCTTGCGTTTTGAGGATGGTATGTCAGTATGTACCAGCTGAGAGAGGAGATCTACGCTGCTTTTGATGGTGTCCCTGATCTCCAGCAGGACAGTGTGGCTCTGTCCCTCTGGTCTGGCTCTCTGTTTATGCAAATTTGGGGCACTTTTGAGAGTGGATAACAACGGATGGAAAATTTTCTCATCCGCTGTGTCCTTTTTATATACTTTTTGTATCCGTCGGCCTCTGTGACAGGCCCTTTAACTGTATGCTCATTACCTGTTGCAGAATTTCTCTAGCCTACGCCTTTTTTGTTTCTTGATTATTTTCACTCGGTAATGGCATTGCTTAGGTTTTTTTAGCAACAGCCAATTCTGCTAAACACTGTCACCTAGTTGACCTCTTGACCTGACTTCTAAAGATAATAAATGGAGATCATAGTAACTTTTAAAAATATCTCCAACTTTGTTGATTATAAAAGTGAAGCTCTGAAGACAGTATACACTGCATTTGTATCATTCACTAAATCACTGTCCGGCCACATTAAGTTTAGCATGTTGCATAAATCCAGCATCTGACTGATTTATAATCCAAAACATCATGCAAACTTAGAAAATCACATTAATTAATGTAATATGCCATGCAAAGAGCACAGGCATCATCAAATTATCATTATACTAAACTGTGGCTCCAAATAATTGTACTTTTCCAGGAAGATACAATTAACATCATTATAACTTAGCTACACTATGAACAGATTTGCAATTGCAATAAGCAATAATTTAGTCGTTTGGTTTCAGCTTAGTTTATCATATTTTATTTACTCAACCACTGTTAAATAAATCTTGGCTTAGCAGGATTTGTAAACTCCAGCCATTATTGCAAGGAAAGACTAAGATTTTGGTAAGATTATCCTGGTCTCAGTAGGCTGAATAGTTTCCAGCTAGGGCTTCTCACTCAAGATATATAATCAAACAAACACATCGCTATAAATATGCAGTGCATATACATCCCACGCTAATCTGTTCTCTAAGTGAGCTAGTCTGCTGGATTAGATTTCCTTATCAGATTACCTTATCTGCTTCACAAGTCTTGACACTGTGAGACATGTTGCCCCAGGCTCCTTATTAGAACATAACGATTATCAAGATTGATACAATTTGACAAGAATCCAAGAAATTCTCTCTGAAATATGTCTGGCGGCTACTTGAGTTGGGGCAGAGAAGCGATGAATTGCTTGAAAGAATGAAAAATGGATTCTCTTTCAAGCACTAATTTGGCTGGCAATAAATAAATAGAAATGAAAAGAGGTCAAAATGGCCTTTTGACCTCCCAGGCAGCTATTCACATTCAATATTCCACCAAGTAGCTTAAATGCTAGACTTCCCTGCCAACCATCATGCATTTCTAATTTATCTCAAGCCTTTATTTTATTTTATTTTATTTTATTTTTTGCCCAGAGGATTGCATTTTAATGTTTCCATTTAGAGTGATTTATTAAGGGGGGGACTTGACGCAGGTTTGATAATGCATGGATTTTAGAATGATTCTTGTTTGCCATGGATGGCACCAGGGAATGCTTGAATTTGCTCATCCTCCTTGCTTATAGAATGATATTTGTCCCAGATTAGCCCAGAGGACATTTGGACGAATCTAAACACAGATCAGGCTATTGATTGGACTGGCAGGGTTCTTCCATAGTAGCTTTTCCCAAGCTTGTGTTGGCTGAGAACATCTGGAATCCAGTGTATCTGGTGGGCAGCTGACCAGATAAGACTATTCTCCAGCAAGTCCAGAAGATAGACAGCCCAAGTTCTGTCTATTTGCAGAGTGTCTATGTTTGCATGTTACTCCTTTCCATCAAATCACAAAACACACTTTTAAAAGCTGTTATGGTTTGGCTTTTCATACCTTGTTTTTAACAAGTCAGGTATTTTTAGTATATCCAATGCAAGGTGGAATCTGAGTGCAGCCAACACCTTCAGCCTCATATGTCTCTTTTGCTACATCTCACACCCTCTGACCTCCAGCCAATTAATTTTGTTCAGTGGTGTTAAGCAAAATAACCTTTCTTGCCCAGATGTACTTAAACAGGGTGTTCTTAGGAAATGAAAACAGTGAGTAGTTCTCTCCTCCAGGGCTTTGCTTGTGAATCTCTCTCCCCCCTCCCCCCCCCAATGCCAGAACTTGAAAACAGAAACATATCCTAGATTCTGATATGAAACTGGTGAAGGTGGCTTCTGGTGAATTATCATTTGGGACAAGCTATTGCCACAATGGCAAATACTTAGTAATGAGTCCCTTTCTTTGGAACATCTATGGAGATTCTTAGTCATCCACAGCATGATTGTTCCAAAGGTCCTTTTTAAAAAAGGTAACTGGACTTTATTTTTCCTTGAAGACATTTCACTTCTCATCCAAGAAGCTTCTTCAGCTCTGACTGAATGTTGGAGGATGGAAAGATTTGAATTCCTTGCAGTCATCTGGTTGTTAGCACTCTTTCTAAGAGACGCTGAGGCCACTTAGAAGTTTATCTGTGTCTTCAGGGTCACCTGAATAGTGGAAATGTGAAACCTTCTTGAAACTGCTGAAAGAACTGTGTTGTAAACAGGTGGTAAAGGCTAGGTCCCACTGGCCGACAGACGCAAAACGTATGCATAAAGGACACAGCGGACGAGCAAAATTTCGGGGGTGGCTCCATCCGTTGTCATCTGCTTCAAAAAGTGGTGAAAATTTGCATAAACAGAATGGAAAAGAACGGAAAAGAATGGACATGGGTAGTATGTAGCGGGGATGTTAAATGGATGTTCATAGGAAGCCTAGTGGATGGAAGCGGATGACACCTCCGAAGGGGTTCCGGGGGAGAATTTCGAAGTGGATGCATAGTGGATGAAGCGGATGCATCATGTATGCCTATAGGAAAGAAAGGGGATGCTGCGCGGATGTATATCGGATGCAAACGCTTCCTTTCTATTTCCATGCTACTAACAATGTACCCTTTCTTTCCTCCCTCTTTCCGTTTTCAGCTGCAGTGGATGTGAGTTGTGAGGATGCCCAGAGGATGCAGAGAGGATACAGTGGACGTTTAACGGATGATAAACGGACATAGAACGTTTGTTGCTCGTATGTCACGGATTTACATCGTACACAGTGGAAAGTTCATCCGTTCACAAAGTTTTGTGCAGCTCAAAACTTCTTGCACGGATGAAATCGCAGTAGATGGAACCTCGACGGATAGAGCGTATGAGACACATATGCAATGGGTACACAACAGATGCATATCGTTTTCCAATGGATGGCAAGCTTTTTTTAACGTTTTACATCCTCTTTGCATCTGTAAGTGCAGTGGGACAGGGCCTTAAGTGGTGTCATATCCCTCCCACTGTGTGGAGAGAGGATTGTTGGAACTTCTTTATGGAATCTTTGGAAGATCACTCCCTTCTATCCAGGACATGACATATAAGCACTGCTTGACCAAAGTTCATAGGATTGTCAGGGACTTTACACATCCCTTCCATGATCAGTTTTCATGGTTTCCTACTGGGCAGAGATGTTGTGTATCCAAAGCAGAACAACTAGTTTCTGTATTAGCTTTATATCATATACTGTAGCATCAACCTTGTTAACACTTAAGAACAGTGATGGGACTCAAAAACTTTACTACCATTCTGTGAGCGTGGCTTGGTGGGTGTGGCAGGGGAAGGATACTGCAAAATCTCCAGTCAGAGGTGGTATTTGCCGGTTCTCTGAACTACTCAAAATTTCCGCTACCAGTTCTCCAGAACTGGTCAGAACCTGATGAATACCACGCCTGGTCGTAAGTCCCTTTTTTCCCACAATGAATTCAAAATGAACTGTGATTAATGTAAGTTTGGGTTCATTTTTTTATAACTTGGCATTTTTGGTGCTGCTGCTGTTATTATATTATTATTGTTATCCTTGGAATGGTGACATGGTAAGGTGGGTGGCATTTCTTCTTTCAAGAGCGGGGCATTGAAATTTCATTTGAATGTGTTCTGTTGGGTATACAGATAGATATCTATCTATCTATACAGATAGACGACAATAAAGGTTACCTTATCTATTTCTTAACTTTCTCCATCACAATCATTTTAAGTGCCCCCAGCAGTAGCCCCAAATCTCAGAGACCCCCAAAATATCTCCATATGGACCTTTGATATGCAAGTATCCCTTATTAAAACTCTTTTCCCCCCCCCCCCAATCCTTTTCATCTAACTTATATTCCTCTTGACACAACTCTCAGGGAAAGGTGTGTTGTTATTTCTCCACATAGCATGGATCTTTTAAGCAGCAACTTTCTCTTCAGTAGGTAAATTGGCATAAGTTTTGTGTAAACTTTCTCAGCAAAGAATGCCCAATAAACATACTGGCGGTATTTGTTCTAGCAGATTCCACTGTGATCTATTGCAACATTTTGATTGAAAAGTATTGAGTGGCAGATCTTGTTTAACAGACTTGGCTTTGTGGATTCAATGTAAGCAAATGTGCCTCCTGGATGCTGAATTCCTAATGCCACATTGCACTGATACAACACACAATACCTGCAAATTTTGGCCAATGGGGCAGGATTCTAATCACAGCAGTTGAACCAATTGAGAATCAGGTTGGTTTAGTGTTGAAGACATCAGTCTAGTAACCAAGAGACCATGGGTTCTAGTCTCACCTAAGGCACAAAACCAAGTGGGTGGCCTTGGGCTGGTCATTCTCCCTCAGCCCTAGGAAGGAGGTAATGGCAAATCACTTCTAAAATCTTGCCAAGAAAACCACAAGAAGAGGAGGAAAAGGCAAAATAAAAGTTGAATTCACCACCTTTGATTTTCTAGGCTAGAGCTATCAAACTCACAGCCAGATGCATCGTGCTGGCCATGCCCCCACCAGTTTTATCGAATGGGAAAAAAGTCTCGATGTGTCATGTGACGATGCCATGATGACGCAAGTTTGATACCCCTGCTCTAGGCTGTTTCCATTGTAAACAAGGTAAACTCATTCCCTAGCTAAATCTTCATGTAATGGGTTGTTTTAATCTCCTTCTGGCCTTGTTGCTAAACTTGACTCTGAATATAGAGTTCATGCTACATAGTAATTAATATTTTGGTCACATTCTTACATGGCAAGTAATCTGTAATCTTATTAATGCAATCAGTATCTTCTCTTCTCTCCATGACCAAGGGCTGCCCTTACTCCAAATGAAGATATGATTGCATTGCAACTCTATAATAGTCCTGCCTTTTAAGGTTTCCAGAGGTAACAATGATGCTTTGGAAGTTTTCTGACTGACAGCCTTTGCAGCAAAGTCAGCAAGACTTCCATCTCTATTATCCTTCCAAAGCAGAACTCCTACAAATCCCAGGGAGGCTATTCATACTGATCACTTCTCCCCAGTTCTGCCAGGGCTGCAGAATCTGAAGCTAATACTCTTGTAAAGGGGTAAGAGGTAAGGGGTAAGAGGAATATGGAATCCGGAAAAATACATATTTCAGCATTTTTTTAATGGCTTGGTCTAGAATGCTCACAGCTTCCCGGTTAAAACTATAGTTGAGTCTCCCCATGCAGGATGAGATTAAGGTGTTTTTGACATGTCTTCTGGCTGCTAAAATTGCTAGAGATTCTCAGTCATCCAGGTCATAAGTGTCCCAAAGGTGATTTTTTCAGGAGGCAACTGGACTTTCTTGTTATTTCTTTTCTTCTTTTTTTCTGCAACCCAACAGGACAGACATAAACTTCAGAGGATAATTAGGACTCCAGACAAAACAATTATTTATTATTTTATTTTATTTTATTTTATTAGGTGTGTCAATTGCTTACAAGATAATTGGTATAAGTAAAAACATAGTTATGAATACATGGATACATATAAGAAAAATAAAAGAAACAATAGGACGGGGATGGTAGGCACATTTGTGTGCTTATGAATGCCCCCTAAAGACCTCTTAAGAGAGGGGTGAGGTCAAGAGTTGATAGTCTAAGGTTAAAGTTTTGGGGGTTTGGGGAAGAAACCACAGAGTCAGGTAGAGTATTCCAGACAATGACCACTCTGTCGCTGAAGTCATATTTCCTGAAATCAAATTTGGTGCAATTAACCTTGAGTTTGTATCTATTGTTTGCTCTTGTGTTGTTATGGTTGAAGCTGAAGTATTCATTGACAGGTAGGACATTGCAATGTATGATTTTATATTCTATACTTAGATCAGACAGAAGGCGGCGCAGTTCTACATTTTCTAGATCTAGAATCTTAAGTCTGGTGGCATAAGGTATTCTTCAATGAGTATAGGAGTGGAGAACTCTTCTTGTGAAATATTTCTGGACTTTCTCAACTGTGTTAATATCAGATACGTAATGTGAGTTCCAGACTGATGAGCTGTATTTAAATATTGGTCGAGCAAATGTTTTGTATGCCTTAGTTACTAGTGTAATATTACCAGAGAAAAAGCTACGTAAAATTAGGTTAACAACTCTTAACGCCTTTTTGGCCATGTAGTTACAGTGGGCTCTAGCACTCAGATCATTAGAGATGAGTACTCCAAGATCCTTGACAGAGCTTGGATCATCAACAAGGTCTTGACTATTCAGCCTGTATTTTATTTTCTGATTTTTTTTTTGCCAATATGTAGGACAGAGCATTTATTTGTTGAGATTTGAAGTTGCCATTTGTTTGACCATTCTGATACATAGTCAAGGTCTTTTTGAAGGGTAGCAATATTGTCTGTAATATTGAACAGCTTTACATCGTCAGCGAAGAGAATGCAGTTGCTCTTAATATGATCAAAGAGGTCATTTATGTAGAGTATGAAGAGAGTTGATCCTAGAACACTGTCCTGGGGGACACCACTGTTGACAGGTACAGAATTTGATAGGACGGTCCCAATTTTGACCATTTGTTGTCTGTTTGACAGGAATGCTTCTATCCAGAAAATGGCGGCACGCATGATCGCAGCAACTCAATGTTCCCGACAACTGTTCTTCTTTTTGTGTTTTTATTTCCTTTTGTTCCTGCATTTTCCTCCATCCTGCAATGGACTAACATACTGTCAAGAAGACCTGATAAGTATAGCACAGCAACTCAAAACTGAAGTCACCTATGCTTATACAGAATCCCACAACATTCCATTGGAGCTAGCATGATCTCTGGGAGCTCCATGGATTGTTGTTGGATTAAGCAAGCATAGAAGATGGTGTAGGGAGAGAAAACAGAAGTGGGGATGCAGAGCGGGTCTCCTAACTCCATTAAGGAAGAGACTGCAGAAACTCCCATTACCATCTATGTTCCTCACAAATGCCAGATCCCTCGTAACCAAAGTGGATGAACTACAGCTGCAGATCTCCCACAATCACACAATTCATGAGTGCTGTCTGCTAATCATCACAGAAACCTGGCTGCACCCACAAATCCCTGATGCTGCAATGGAGCTAGCGGACCGGACCTTGCACTGTCAAGATCGCAATATAGCCTCCAGTAAGAGAAGTGGAGGCGGCCTAATTATTTATGTTCATAAAAACTGGTGCACAAACAGCAAAATAACAAACAACCATTGCTCACCAGATTTAGAGGCCATGACTGCTCAATGTGGACCATTTTATCTGCCATGGGAGCTAACAGTAGTTACCATCACTGCTGTTTATTTATCTCCAGATGCTAATGTTAGCATGGCGCTCGGTTACCTTCAAGACATAATTACCATGCAACAGAGAGCTCATCCTGAGGGCGTTCACATCATTGCTGGGGATTTCAACAGAGCATGCCTAAAAACTGTGCTCCCCAAACTTTACCAACATGTTAAGTGCCCAACCAGGGGAAAAAACACACTTGATCATGTGTATAAAAATATTAAGCATGTTTATAGAGCAAAACCTCTTTCCCACTTAGGACAATCAGACCATTTCACCCTGCTTTTACTACCAGCCTACACTCTTCTTAGGAAGAGAACAAAACCTAGCAGTCAGACTATTAGATGCTTGCCTGAAAATGCCCTCTCCCAGCTTCAGGATTGTTTTGCCCACACAGATTGGAGCATCTTACAGGACTTCGAGTTATACACAGAGACTGTGCTTTTCTACATGAAGACCTGTGTAGAAAATGTCACTGTGGACAAATGCATACAGACCTTCCCAAACAGGAAACCCTCAATGACCAGCGAAATCCAGACTCTGATCAGGGCCTGTGACTTGGCTTTCAGCAGGTGACACCTCACAGTACAGCACTGCCAGAGCTGAGCTGAGAACGGGCATCAAACATGCTAAGGAGATGTATAGGAGGAAGGTCGAGGGCCACTTTACTGACAGTGACCCACGGCAGATGTGGAGGGGGATACAGGCCCTGACCAACGATAAAGGCCAGGGCCCAACAAACAGCAAGAGTAGTAGCACTCTTGCAGAGGAGCTAAACAGCTTTTTTACATGCTTTGAGACCACCAAGAACCTGGACATATTGCCTCACGAAGACCACGATGCTGCACCTCTTTCTCTTCAGGTGCATGAGATGAGAAAAACACTGAGACCAGTAAATTCCAGGAAAGCTGCAGGGCCTGATGGCATTCCTGGTGCAGTAGTTAAAGCGTGTGCTGACCAGTTGGCAGAAATACTTACAGAGCTGTTCAATCTATCTTTAATACATGCCATCATCCCACAATGCCTGAAGGCTGCAACAATCATCCCTGTTCCCAAAATATAAACACTCTCAATGACTATAGGCCCATAGTGTTAACAAGCTCCATTATGAAGGTTTTTGAGCGACTAGTTTCACAGCACATCAGAGACTGCCTCCCGCCCTCCTTTGATCAATATCAGTTTGCTTATAGAGCAAACCGATCTACAGAGGATGCTGTGGCCATCACACTTCATAGAGCACTGAGTCATCTGGAGAACAAACAGAGCTATGTGAGGATGCTCTTTGTGGACTACAGTTCTGCATTTAACACTATCATCCCAAATATACTAGTAACCAAACTGTATAATCTGCAGGTCCCCACCCCATGTGCTCCTGGATTAAGAACTTTTTGACAAACAGACCACAGTCTGTTAGACTTGGCCCCCACCTTTCTTCCACTATTACACTCAGCACTGGTTTCCCCCCCACCCCACCCCCGCTATCTGCCTTGTACACCTTTGACTGCTCACCAAGCCACGCAACAAATACCATCATAAAGTTTGCGGATGACACAACCATAATTGGTCTCATCTCTGGAGAGGATGAGACGGCATATAGGGCAGAAGTAGAGAAACTGTCTATCTAGTGTTTATAGAATAATCTGTCACTGAATGTCCATAAAACCAAAGAACTGATTATGGACTTCAGGAAACATGGACAGGACCATGGCCTACTCATCAATGGAGAACGAGTGGAAACTACGATCAGATTCCTTGGCATCCATATTTCAGCTGATATCTCCTGGTCCCCTAACACCAAGGCCATAGTGAAGAAGGCTCGCAGTGGCTGCACTTTCTGTGGATTCTCAGGAAGAACAATCTGGATAAGAAGCTGTTGCTGGCTTTCTATAAAGCCTCTGTGGAGAGCACTCTGACATATTAACTGGATGTGTGGTATGCAGGCTCCACAGCTGAGGACAGGAAAACTGTACAGAGGGTGATAAACACAGCTCAAAAAATCTTTGGTTGCCCTCTGTCCTCCCTGGAAGACTTAGCCAGGTCCCACTGTCAAAGCAGAATCAAGGCCCTTCACACCCTGGAAATTATTTCTTTGACCTGCTGCCATCTGGACAGCGCTTTAGGTCAATAAAATCCCATAACACGAGACTAACAAATAGTTTCTTTCCCTGGGCCATCCGAACCGCAAATAAACACAAAGTCACTACCTTTTTAAGATGTGAAAAGATGTGAAATCTTAATACCCCATTCAAATGTATAATAACATATTACAGTACAATCCATCTCTTGTGTATGCTCGGCAAAGCGTCACAGTCAGTGTTGGATGTATATTTTGTGTATATTCATAGATATTGTACTCTCAAATTGCAAATGGAGACGTGGGTACTCTATTTTTCTTATCTTCATTTTTAAGTGCTTTGGTTTTATTGTATTGAGAACAGTTGCAGGGGTGCATCCACAGTTTCGTTGTACTTGTACAATGACAACAAAGTTCTTCTTCTTCTTCAGTTATGAAGCTGTCCAGACATATCGTAAGATTTTAGTTCGAAAAGTGTACCACTGAATCAAAGGCTTTACAAAAGTCTATGTAGATTGCGTCTATTGCTTTGCCCTGATCAAGTTGTGTAGTCCATATGTTTTTGCAGTGTAAGAGTTGCAGATTACATGACAGTATTTTCCTGAAACCAAATTGTTTTTTAGAGAGTAGGTTGTTTGTTCTAAGTGGAGGATGATGGATTGGTTAATAATTGATTTCATGACTTTACAGGTGACGCAGCATAAAGAGATTGGTCTGTAATTTTCAACTAGGCTGGGGTCTCTCTTTTTGAAGATGGGGATGACCGTGGCTTGTGACCATAGTTTTCGCAAGGAACTGGTCCTGAAAGGTTTTTCAAAGATTATGCTAAGAGATTCGGCTATGGCAGTGGATAGCTTTTTAAAGAAGTAGGCACATATTCTGTCCGGTCCAATAGATAGAGATGGTTTTAGATTGCGTAGTGCTTTTTCAACATTGTCTATTGTAAAATCAATATGTATTCAATCATTGTAGTTGTCTGTGGTTCGACTAGGAAATACTGGGAATGATCTAGTGTTTACAAATACTGAGCCAAAGAATGTGTTAAAGAGGTTGGCTTTAATAGTGTCATCATTGCAGTCTTTTCCATTGGGTCCTTTCAGGGATGGGATGGACTTTGAGTCTATTAGTTTGTTGCTTACAAAATTGTAGAAAGCGTTGGTGGAATTGGTGCGTAGAAGGTTTTCCTCTTGTTTAATGTGATAATTGGTGCATTCAGTCTTTATCTGATGGCATAAATTTTTGCATCGGCTTTTGAAGTTGGCAACGTGACCAGATTTGTTTTTCCTCCAAAGTGATTTCTTTTTGGATTGAAGCTTCCTTATTGTTATGGGTAATTTGTTTTTTTTTAGTTTTTGGAGTTGTTAATGGTACATATAGTTTGATGAGTCTTTTGACTTCAAGTAAAAATATGTTGTAATGGTCTTCTACAGTATTGCATCCAGAGAATAGAAATTGCCAATCAAGGGATGAGAGATCGTTGTTTATAAGATCATAGTTGCCTTTTTTGAAGTTATTTTTAAAGTTTGATTGCTTATTTGTACCCTCTGACTATAAGTGTTGTACCTGATGATTCTTGATTCTTGAAGAATGTATATATTTTCTTTTATGTACACTGAGAGCATTTGCACTGAGACAAATTCCTTGTGCGTCCAACCACACTTGGCCAATAAAGAATTCTATTCTATTCTATTTAAAACGTTTTGCTTCTCATCCAAGAAGCTTCCTCAGCTCTAATGGGATAGTGGGGAATGGAAGGATTTATATTCCTAACAGCTGTCTGAGCTGCAAGGAATATAAAAGTATAAGTTAGAGCTAAGAAGCTTCTTGGATGAGAAGCGAAACATCTTAAAAGAAAAAAAGGAGAAAGTCCAGTTGTCTCTTGAAATAAAGCAGCTTTGGGACTTCTGACTGCTAGTTGGTGTTCATGGATGCACTTTGTTAGTCTTCTGCCTGCTTGTCCTACAAAATGGCTCTTACAGTACTTGCACAGTGTGTTGTACAGGTAGTCCTCGACTTACAGCAGCTCATTTAGTGACTGTTCAAAGTTACAATGGCACTGAAGAAATGTGACTTGTGACCGTTTTTCACAGTTATAACCTTCGCAGCATGAAGCCCATGTGGTCAAAATTCAGATGGTTCATATTATGACAGTTGCTGTGTCCCATGATCCTGGGATTTCCCCCTTTGCAATTGTCTCACAAGCAAAGTCATTGGGGGAAGCCAGGTTCATTTAACAACTGGGTTACTAACTTATTAGCTGTGGTGATTCACTTAAAAATCATGGCATAAAATGGGGCAAAACTCCCTTAACTAATGTCTCACTTAACAACAGAAATGTTGAGCTCAGTTGTGGCTGTAAGTTGAGGACCATCTGTACCTAATATATCGATGTAGATTCCTTGTAGATATAGATGACATGACATTATAAACATACACACACACACACACACACACATACATACACATCTATATTTAGATAGCTCTGCATGTTGTGACCATACAAACACACACAAATACATACACACATAGCTGTGCTATCGTATGTCAACACACACACACATACACACACTTATTCATTCACTTTTTAAAAAATATATATGTTTATTCAACATTTATAAAATTAAAAACATATATATACATTTTACAGGATTATTTGAGCAACAGATACACTTGTACTTTCCTTCTGATAGCATGTTATACATTGTCATAATAACTCCTTCGTCATTATAAACTCTATATATGCATACATATGGTTTATGTGCACATCACTCTTATTTTCCAAAATGTTACCAGATCATCATATATCACCTTTTCTTTAGTCAGTCGAACCAGATATTCCATGTTTTGTAATATTTACTGTCTTGCTTATCTTTTAACAGTTTAATTATCCATCTTGACACATTCATGTATCTTATTAATTATCATATTTTCTGAAGGGGGCAATTTCCAATTTTGAGCAAAACTTATTCTAGCTGATATGGAGAATCAAGTATTGATACGTCTTATTTATATTTGATTACTAGACCATCAGGGATCATTCACTTTTAATATGTCTTTAATTCCCCTAAATCTTCTGTTACATTTCATCTAATCAAGCAGTGTAACCTGCATAAGTCATTCCAGCTGTCAGATCTTTGAATTATGCCTTTCTTGTAATATATTCATTGTGTAAGTCAAATAGATATGGGGACAGTGCCTTATTCCTTGCCTTATTTCTTTCCCTATGTTGCTTCTCCAAGCACAGTTAGTTCTAGCAATTCCTCAAATTCTTTTTAGCACAGATCAAGTATACCAGGATTTTTCTTTGTATTAATCTTAAATCCTGTCAGTATGTCTTCCAAGTCACATCTTACAGGAACAACTATTTTCTAGGTTTAACCTTTATATTGATAGAAATAATCCCATGGTCTAGTGCACAATTTGCATTTGAAACTCTCCTTACTGGAACATATTTTTTTCCATTTTTCATGGCCTATCGCATAGTCAATTTTATTTGCAGCTAGTGATGCCCAAGTCTAAGGTCTGCATTGCTCTAGGTTAAAGCTGATATTGGAAATAAAGAACTAATTATTTTCACAAAACTCTTTTGACCTATCTCCCATGTTTTCCTGGTTCCTCTGATTCTGATACCACATTCCAGTCATGCCTTACTATATTTTTCCTACCTCTAAAAATTCACCATAGAGTTTCTACGCCTGTAGTTGGAGCATAACATAGAAGTTAATTAGATAAACCATTATTTCCATCAGATAGGATGAGGGATAAAGCAAAGCATAATCTGAGAGGATTTAAATAAATCTTGCATTGTCTTCTTTAAGTATCAGAGTTATTTCATTCTGCGTTTGATTGAACAGCTGATTTAAAGTGGCCCATTAAAATCCCTCTATATTTACTTATTCATAAAACTTTCAATTTAATATGCTTCATGTCTACCTTAAAAATGCTGAATATTCTATTTTCTAATGAGAATTATTTTTTTTAATCAAGGAAATAAAGAAATCAAGGTTTTCCTTCACCCCGAGACACCGGTTTCCTTGTTATTGTGATCTGGCCATGTCATCACTGCAAATCTATTTGTGAAAGTTTGATACTCTTCCCTAGATAAATATTTTTCCTGATTGAAGCCTGGTATTCTACCAAAGGAGAAATTAACAAGCATATTGATCTAGATCCAGCATATGAATACATAAGAAACCAGACTATCCAAATGACCAATCAACAAGAAAAACCATCAGCTGCTCAGAATTTAAATATAGCTCCAAACGAACAACCAATCAAATGACCAACTGACCACATTGACACACAAGACATTTATAAACTAAGGAGAATAGGACAAGAAAATCCTACTGATTATGTTACCTAGCAATGGGTGGAACTAATCAAGGAGAGAAGTAACTTAGAATTAAGGAGAACTTTCCTGACAGTTAGAACAACTAATCAGTGAAACAACTTGCCTCCAGAGGTTGTAAATGCTCCAACTCTGGAAGTTTTTAATAAAAAATTGGATAACCATTTGTCTGAAGTGGTGCAAGGTTTCCTGCCTAAGTGGGGGGTTGGACTAGAAGACCTCCAAGGTTCCTTCCAACTCTGTTATTCTATTCTATTCTATTCTATTCTATTCTATTCTATTCTATTCTA
>BLBF01000003.1:7264949-7292801 GCA_015471245.1 Laticauda colubrina
TATTCTATTCTATTCTATTCTATTCTATTCTATTCTATTCTATTCTAGTAGAATGGTAATGAAACGTTCAGAAACTAAAGTGAAACAAGCTTGGAGAGCAAAACACTGCCACATTTAGCATGTTTCCAACTTAATAAAGAGTGTCAGTATTTGGTACCCAAACTTGCCCAAATGTGTAACCGTATCCAAATAATCCTCTTGACTACAATATAGAAATGTTTGCTGTTGATTGATTAATTGATTGATAGGATTTATATGGAGTCAGTCACTCTCAGCGACTCTGGTTGGCTTACAACCAATAGAGCTTCTTCCTGGTATAAGTTTAACTATCCCTCTTCTAGGTAGGATGACCTCCTTCACAATTTACAGAGGTCCACCTGTTCACATTCCCTGGTTTATGCTTTGCTTTATCCCTCCCCTTTCAACTTCATAACCACGATGAATCCTTTTAGAAGCTCTTAGTGGCATCTATGTCCAGATCATTAAAGTTATTCTCTTGGTTTTTAGTAATAATTTTATTGATGTTTACAAGTTTATTGAATTTAGCAGGTCTTTCCATCATGTCAAGGTGATAATCCTATGGGACTACCTGACTTTATTTTATTCTTCACATGATAAAGATGATTATTTGTAATGAGAAGCCATATAAAAATATGCTTGGTAAATAAATTTTGTAGGCAATTTGACCTATATTTGAGTCATGCCATTGCTACTGATATATTTTAGATAAAGGTTTCAGGACTGAACGTCAGCCTAGACGTAATAGATTTTCTTATCCTACAGGCAAAATTCTGCTTTGATGAAAATAATTTACATGACTTTATATTATTTTTCTACAATGTGCTGTGAAGCCATAATGAACTACGACAGCATATAACTTTCTCTCTTTCCCTCTGAATAAAAGGACTCATCTCTTCCTCATTCAAACTCTATATTGCAAAAGTCTTAGGCTGTCAACTTAGACTCTTCACTAATTTATACTTAGTAGGAACACTAATTGGTGCTGGCTGCCCAGGAATCCTTGAAGTTCTGCAGGAAATAAATCCCAAAGCTCTGACTTCAAATTAATAAGTAACCAAGAGATATTGGAGAGAAATTTTTTTAGAAGAGAATTTATCTGATTTCTGTTTTCTCAAAAATAAATGCCGCAAAGCACTCCTTCCCTTTTATCTGTGCTATATGAGCATTTCAGAATTTTATGAACATTTTATAGGCCTCTCTATAGGATTAGTCATCCTGGAATTATAACACGTCAAGTTAGTAAAATATCAGAACAATTCTGATAGCACCTTTTCTGAATAACAAATTATATTAAAAGAGTTCCTCTTGGATGGTCTGAATGGCTAGATTGATGTAGGCTTTAAATTGGGATGAGATAAGGGAAAGGGAAGGAGGGAAAGGCAGATTGGCTATGAAGACGGATGTGAGAAAACAACATTTGTATTTTGTGAAATGCCAGTGTGTTTGTTGAGATCTTCTGAAATTGCCTGAAACCTTTTGATGAATACAAGTTTATCAGTTCCTTGCTGAAATGTGCTGTTAAAGTCTCATTTTTTTCCAAAATGGTCACTTTGAGGTCTATTGTGGGAGGCTGAAATATTCTATTACTTTTGTCTTTGTTTGGGGTCATGATGTCAAACTTGCCTCCCATTAATTCTTTTGCTCAAAGTTCGTCCTGCTTGTCCCATGTGAAATCCAAAGGGGCAAATAATACAGCAGACTAGAGGAAGAATATGTGGAGCATGTTGGGGCTTGAGATGGTGTTTTGGGTGTAGGTGTGGGGGCTACGTAGACAACTAGGTTTATAGCAGGGGCTGGCCCCTATGTTAGCATCATTATCCCATTGTTCTAGGTTAGGCATTCTGTTTTGCTGTTTTCTGTCATCTGTCTTATGACTTATGATATATCCTCCCTGGGAATCAATCTGCCCAGAGTGATTAACACCAAGATTAAAACTAGACCTATTATTAAGAAATAAAGAATGCCCCAATCAAGGATCTGCCAACTTAGACAAACAAGTTAACAGTAAACAACAGCCTAATAATCAAGGAAGCACCAAGAATTCTCTAATCAACACTGACAGGGCAAGCCACTATGGTAGTTTATAAAAAGGGAGCAAACCCTACTTCCTTTTAGCACTGATCATGTTATCTACTTGGATAATGAGATACCTGCAAGAAAACAGTCAAGCTCAGGGGCTGCAAGGACTGTCTGTTGATTTCATTGGGTGGCTAGTTAAGTCTCCTGAATGTCTACTTTAATTCCATTACTCAAGGATCTCTAGTAAATAGGTGTGGACAAATGTGATTTTGGAATAAAACATTAGTATAAAAGATTTGGTGCTATATCTTCAGGGAGAACCCAAAAACATATAGATCTGCATGGCAGTTAATAGATATATAAGTAGTTTTAATGCATGTATTCTGTAGTTTGACAGTTATGTCAAAGAAGTGGGCATGTGGTATCGATAGGCCTAGGCCATAGGTGTCAAACTCAATCGCGTAACGTGACATATCATAAAATGACTAACTGTCCTCCTTTAGGGAGGACAGTCCTCCTTTTGTAAGTGTTGTCATCTCTCAAAAAGTGTCCTCCTACATGTTCTCTTTTTGATATTTGAAGACTAATCTGTAAATCTCCATATTTAATCGATGCCAATCCGATCCATTGTGTGTGATGTGACGTATTTGTATTTGACATGACAATTTGTCAAGGCTCGGTACAGTGCGGCGAGACACGATTATGAGACGCATGTGCTCCACACAGGAGAACTGTTTTGAGAGAGTGCTCCACATGCAAGAGTACACTGCATGCAAGAGTGCACCACGTGCAAGAGTGTGCCATGTGCAAGTGGCTTTGGTTTTTTTCTTCAATTTATTTGTGTCCTCCTTTTCATTGTAAAAAAGTTGGTCACCTTACATATCATGATGCATTGTGATGTTTTTTGCCTTTACAGAGCCAGGATGGGAATGGCCTGTATGTGATGCATCCGGCCCACAGGCCACCAGTTTGACACACCTGGACTAGACTAAGTTTGATGAAATGGGGATGTAGAAAGTTAGCAACCTATCTACATGACAAAATGCTGGACCACCTTATCTACAAAGCAAAAGACCTTCACTTTCAGGACATAATAGGATTAGCCCTCTAATACCCATCTCACCACATGGCACCTGGAAAGATTGCATCACCTAGCAAGGTTCAACCAAGCCTGGGACTCAAGACAACCTACAAAGTTATCCCTGCCTGGCCCCATGGGAGTCTCTACAACCAATTATAATACATGCCCTTGTCACAAGAACAGGAAGAAAGTTCAAAGCCCAAGAGAGGGTATAAATCTCTTTCCCTCTCTCACTCATGTGCTCATTTGCCCAGGACCTCAAATTATGTGGTCCTGTCCACCATTAAACCAACTTTCCAAACAGCCTCCATGTTTCCAGTGTCTTTCACCCCATTTGGAACTGAACACAGATGAACATTTGTTCCAACAGGGGAGATTGTTGAAATCATGGTATTTGATGAGATATAGGTAGTTTGCAATTTGCTAACAGTTTGTTTAATGACTGTTCAAAGTTACAACGGCACTGAAAAAAGTGACATATAACTGTTTTTCACACTTAAGAGTATTATAGCATTTCCATGTTCACATAATCAAAATTTAGATGCTTGGCAGCTGGCCCTTATTTATGATGGTTGCAGTGTTCTAGGGTCATGTGATTGCCTTTTGTGACCTTCTGACAAGCAAAGTCAGTGGGGAAACCATATTTAGTTAACAATCAGGTTTGGTGATGACCCAGGGTATGACACAAAGGCAACACAATCAGATAATCAACAAGAGTTCATTTCATAACTCCAACTTTGCTCCCAATGAAGGTTACCTTCTGGCTGGAGAAAAGCTCTCCCAGGAATAGCTTTTGACTGCAGAGAATTAAGTCCAAAACATGGTCAACATAAAATGTAACTTTAAGTCCAATGAAGCCAAACTGAGGTAATTAGTCTGGCAGGGCAGGAGCAAGAATTCCAGACATGAAGGCGTGGCAAAACTCACATGGTTTGAAAGACACCAGGAACGCAGACAAGCAATGACAATACAGGATAAAGTCACATTCCCAGCAGCTGCCATAGTCAGCATTCAGTTCTTATAAACTTTCATTTCCAGGTGTGGCTAATGAAGAGAATCGGGGCCTTTTCCTTCCATGTAAGCCACACAACCCATGTTGCTCTCTTCTCCATTCCTCCCTGCATGCTCTAAGATGAAGGGGTGTGTGTCTTCCTCTGAACTCCCTCCCCCTTGTTCTATCTCTCCCCTGCTCTGCCCAGCTGCACTTTGCTTTTCCACAGCCTTCTCCACAGCCAACAGAGCCACACTCCCATTCCGTCAGCTGTTCTTCCTCCTCAGATTCAGACTCTGATAGGGGCATGACAGGTTACTGCAATGATTCATCTAACAATTGTGGCAAGTGTTCCATCCGGAAAGAAGCGCAGGAGAACAACTCTTTATTTCAAACCACTAGGTAAAGAAACGGAACATAGCCCAAGCTGTGGTAGCCCTTTATATAGCAGCTAGCCTGCCGGCTTGTGGCCAATGACAATTATTTAATTCTTCCTGCCGTTTGCAAGCTTCCCGGATTGGTTCCTAGCGAACCAATCCGTAAGTGGCCTTTTTGGCCAATCAGAATGGAGTACTTTGAACCTACCAAGTTCCATACAGAACAGCAAGAAATGTCATAAAATGGGGTTAAATTAACATAATAAATGTCTCACTTAGCAGCAGAAATTTTGGGCTCAATTGTGGTCATAAGTCAAGGATTACCTGCATTCATTCCCTTGGCTCACCTACAATGATATGGTAGGATTCAAAAATTTTTTGCTATCAGTTCTGTGGGTGTGGCTTGGTGGGCATAGTGTGGCTTGGTGGGCATGGCAGGGGAAGTATACTACAAAATCCCTATTCCCTCCCCATCCTCCTAACCTGCTTTCCAGCTCCGTTCTCCAAGCAGGGCAGCAGAAAAAAACCCAGCCGATCAGCTCGGACTCAGGAGGCAGAGAATAGATGGGGGCGGAGTCTGTCAGAGGCAGTATTTGCCGGTTCTCCAAACTACTTCTGCTACCAGTTTTCCAGAACTGGCCAGAACTTGCTGAATACCACCTCTGGTTTGTATACAGCATTCATAAGGAAGAGCAATTTTCCATATTGCTTTCTATGGTTTTTTTTTTAAATGTTTTGTGGTTCTTGCTAATAAATGGTTAGGATATGTTTAATGTTGGAGATTAATTTGTGGCTCTCTTCAGATACTGAGCATACACAAGCACTGCCATTGGAAATGAAATGGGTAAAACAACTGATGGCCAGGTATGATTATTGTACTAATCCCAAAAAGGGGTTACTTCTCACAATCAAGAATCAAAAGTTTGCTGTTGTGGTGCAATGATCTTAAGCTCCTTCTACATTTTTAAATTAGGTGATGTTCAGGTTAGCCATGCTATGGAACTCAGGAACCTCTCAAAAAGTTACATTGTTGTCTTGGATGCATCCATTATTCCGTACCTTGTTTTGAGAGGACCTCTATAACATAACTTCTCTCTTTTTCTTTCTCTGTCTCTGGAGAAACACAATCATGGGGGAGGGAGGACTTTCCAAGGTTACTTTTTACTGAGTTGGCAGCTACCCTGGAATCTTTGGCATATTCCTTGGGGGGAAAACATTGTACAGCATCTGACCCAGAATGTAGGGCTGCATAAATTCTAATGCTAAACTGGTCTTCCTTAAAGAAAGGAACATTCTCTCCTTAGAAAGGGTGCTCACACAGATAACACTCACCCTTGCCCTTCTATTTAAATTCTCTTACTGTAAACCTTATAATAAAAGTAGAGTTAGTATTTGTGACTTTGGTTTCTCATTGTCTCTGCCCATCTGATTTGATTTGATATAGAAGGCATGCTCCAAGTCTCATTTTTAAAGCAAGTACATCTGCTCGGACCTAGAAGGTATGTCTTCTGTGGTGGCATCTGTCCTCTACAATTGAAGTTGATCTAACCTTCCTATCCTGTTGTTGTTGTTGTTGTTGTTGTTCAGGGTTAGGTGGGATATAACCTGGAGTGAAATTGTATTAATGTGTTAGGTATGTGTTCCTCCTTGGCTATCTTAATCTTTTACTTGTTTTATTATAATGGATTAGGTTTTTTTAAACTTGTTTGGTACCCACTGTCATTATGAGTTAGGAATTCTGAAATGCTTTACTGGTTAATCAATAAAGTAGTGGTACTATTCCATTTCTTTATGAGTTGAGAGGGCCTTGTAAACATAATTGAAAATAAATAACTATATAACTACCAGTAGGTATCACAGACTCATGATGCATCTCCTCAAACTGACAGCTGACCTCCAGTTGTTTCATGTAGATGTTAAACAAAATGGAAGAAAAGTTTGAGCTCAAACCTGAAGTGGTCAAGGACATGGTTTCCCCTCCCATCCCCACCACTGCCCACTAAAGAAGATTTATAATCACACCCAACCCTTAGAGATGATTGAGAAAAATATAATGCTCAATGCTATCAAATATCACAGAGAGTTCTTACAGGTCTTCACACTCCTTCCCTCCAAGTCCCACCACAGATTCTTCACAAGACCAACTAAAACTATTTCAGTTTCCTTGCTATATCTAAAAGGGCTAGTTGTGACATGATAGCAGTCTTCAAATATCTGAGGGGCTGTCACAGTGGAAAGGGGAACAATCTATTCGCCAAAGCACTGAGGGCAGGATAAGAAGTAATGGATGGGAAATTATCAAGGAGAGATCCAACCTAGAATTAAGGAGAAATTTCCTGGCAGTAAGAATAATTAATCAGTAGAACAATTTCCCTCCAGAAGCTGTGAGTGCTCTATCATTGGAGGTTTCTAAGATGACATTGGACAGCCATTTGTCCAGAAATGCATAAGTAGGGGGTTGAATTAGAAGACCTCCAAGGTCCCTTCTAATTATTTTATTCTTTATTCAGTCTGAAATCCAACTAACCCTTCCCTTCCCAAAATGCATTCCAGTGAGTGACATTTAATGCAACTGTCAAAATGACAACTAACCTACATACATTTATTTGACATTAAATATCCTGAGCTTATTTATTTATTTAAAATATATATATTTTTCATACCTTGGTTGGAACTTGGTGCAGTTTATAGATCAGTAGAAAGAAGCAGCCCCGTTCTTTATCTTTCAGACTAAGACACAATATCAAAGGAAAAAGGAGCTGAGAAATAAAATATTATAAAATGATCCCAGTTTCTCCCTCTGCCACAACCTGGTAGAATATTTCCTGGGAAACCTTTGAGAACGAAGAGAAAGCTTGATGGAGAAATACATATTTTTAGTCTTTAAAGTGCCTCAAGACTCTTTGATGTTCTCACTGTTGTAAACTGATCAGCTACTCCTAATTATCTTCTTCTGATGTTACTGTTCTTTGTTTTCACAAATTCCAATCATAGGATCAAACATATGGGAAGAAAGATCTACTCTTCACTCAGACAACCATCGGCCCCTGTGTTTTTTAAGAAGAAAATTTTAAGATCCCTTCCCAGTTTTAAAAATTATGCAGGACCCCAAAGGACCTTTTGTTTGGATGGGTTATATATCTATCAATATTTACTGTATTAAAAATTAACATATGGTATGAGTGGCTAGAGGAGAAAAGTAAAGAATATGTATAAAATTATGTAAGAGTTGCAGGAAATGTATATATAAGAAATTATAAAAAGGTAAATATAAATCTACAAATATTAGAGAAATATGCCAGGAATTGAAAATGAAAATGAAAGTATTACTATGTAAATAGGAATAAAGCTGACTCTGATGTACTGTCAAAAATGGAAATGGAAATGGAAACTACTGCTTCTCACAATTGTTTGATGGGATTTTTAAACATTTGTTGTTAAGTGAGATTTGCCCCATTTTATGATCTTTTTGCCACAGAAAAGTGAATAGCTGCCATTGTTAAGTGAACCATGTGGTCATTAACCACATTTGTCTTCCTCCATTGACTTTGCTTGTTGGAAGCCAGCTAGGAAAGTTACAAATGGTGATCGCATGAACCTCGACAGTACAACATTTGGCTAAATAAATAAGACTGCTAGTATTTAGTACTAAGTGGATTTTTAAATCCTAAATTATTATCACCATTCCTCCTTTTCTTCAGGAAATTCCAAGCAATGCACACAGCACAACTAGTAGCTCTCCTCCATTTTTTCCCCCTCAAAACAACCGTGGAAGAAATTGTTTTAAGAAATAGCAATTTGTCCAAGACAAGAGTAAACTTGGAGAGTAAGGATGGCCTTGAATCTGGCTCTTTCTGATCTTAGTCCAACATATGCCATGCTGGTGGAACCACAGGCCATCCTTGACTTATGATCAATTCCTTAAGGCCCTGTCACACTGGCTGACGGATGCAAAACGTTTGTAAAAGGGACACAGCGGACGAGAAAAATGTTCCATCCATTGTTATCCGCTCTCAAAAGGGGCAAAAATGTGCATAACCAGAGTGGACAACACGGAAAGGAACAGACGGGGGGAGGACCTAGGGCAGATGGAAAGCGGATGCTCCAGGGAAGCCTAGCGTATGGAAGCGGATGAGAGCGGATGGCACATCCGCAAGGCTTCCGGGGGAGCGCAACAAAGCGGACGCGAAACAGAAAGAGTGGATGCAGAGCAGACGCTGAGCGGATGAAGCGGATGCACAGCGGAAACCTAGCGGATGCCTAGCGGATGCCTAGCGGATTCACTGCGCATGCGGGGAGGATGCATTGCGGCAGCCCCACGGATATAAAGGGAAGCAGCTCCCAAGCAGGTCACCATTCAGAGGAAAGACCTGCTTCCAAACACAGCTCTCCAGCCTGCCAGCCAGCCAGCCAGCAACCCAACAACCATGGGGAAGAAACGGAAGCCTCTGCCATCTGCTGCCAGCCCTGGCAAGAGGGACAGGGACACCCTCCCACCCCCTGGCCCTGACTCTGCTTCTGCTGGGGCTTCTTCTGCCCGGGCTCGATCTTCTGGTGCTGAGGCTTCTGCTGATGCTGCTTCTGGAGGTGGTACTTCTGCTGTGATGCTGCTTCTGGAGGTGGTACTTCTGCTGGTGCTTTCTCTGCTGATGCTGCTTCTGGTGGTGGTGCTTCTGCTGATGCTGCTTCTGATGGTGGTGCTTCTGCTGGTGCTTACTCTACTGGCACTGCTCCTCTGCTGGTGCTTACTTTGCTGGCGCTGCTCCTGGTGCTGGTGCTTCTGCTGGTGCTTACTCTGCTGGTGCTGCTCCTGGTGCTGGTGCTTCTGCTGGTGCTTACTCTGCTGGCACTGCTCCGAGTGCTGGTGCTTCTGCTGGTGCTTACTCTGCTGGCGCTGCTCCTTGTCCTGCTGTTCCTGCTGGTGCTTACTCTGCTGGCGCTGCTCCTCGTCCTGCTGGTGCTGCTGGTGCTGCTGGTGCTCCTGGTGCTGCTGGTGCTCCTGGTGCTGCTGGTGTTCCTGGTGCTGCTGGTGTTCCTGGTGCTGCTGGTGCTCCTGCTCCTGCTGGTGCTCCTGGTCCTGCTGGTCCTGCTCCTGGTCCTGCTGGTGCTCCTGGTCCTGCTGGTCCTGCTTTTCCTGCTACTGTTGTTGCTGCTACTGCTGGTGGTGTGGAGGAGCAGCCCCAACAACCTCGAAGCCCCTCTGATGAGGGCCCATATGGCCCTGCCAAAGGGAGGAAGAGGCAGACGCGTGAACGGGAGAGGAGGCAATACAACATAGAAGAGGAACATGAGGAGGAGGTGCTGGAGTGGCTGAGGGAGAATGAGTATCTATGGCGGAAGTGACACAGGCTCTATTGCGACACCAAAAGGAAGCAGGCTGCTTGGAGAGAGAAGGTGGAGAGCCTGGGCTACACTTTGGAGGTGTTCCTCGGCTGGTGGAAGCACATGCACACCTGGTACAGGAAGCTGCACCTCAAGAAATCTGGCCAGGCCGCGGTCAAGCTGACGGACAGAGAGACCTACGTGATGGCCAAGTGCAGCTTCTTGGAAGGTGAGATCCGCCACCGAGGAGTAGCCCCTCTCACAACCCTCTCTCTCAGGCAGCCTGCTGAGAGCCAGTCCTCTTCTGGCCAAGAGTCAGCTCCTGTGTCCAGGCAGGTATCTGTGAAGCGTGCCACGATGGAGACACCCCCCGACAGCTGCACTCCCCGTGGCGGAGCACGTGGAGGACCCCCTGACGCAGTGGGAGCAAGGAGAGGGCACTGCCACCACAGCCCAACCCGCATCCACCCCCAGCTCCACCTCCACAGAAAGGCAAAGAGGCAAACCGGAGGGGCAGAGCCACACTGTCCTGCTGGAGATAAGAGACACCATCAGGAGCAGCGAAGATCTCCTCTCTCAGCTGGTACACACTGATGCCCCATCCTCCAACTGCAAGCCCTTCCTCACCTATGTCAACCAGACCCTTATGAACATGTCGGAACCTCAGCACCAGGTGACGAAGGACAGGATCATCGACCTTCTTCACAACCCTCCAGACCAAGATGAACCTGCTCCCACCCAATCCAGGCCTGCTCCTCCACCCCAGGTGATGTCACTGCCCTTCCAAGGCTTTCCACAGGCCCTACCCTACCAAGGCTATGACTACCAGGAGGTCCAGCAGCACAGGCAGCCCTTCCCAGTCCAGGCACATGTACATCGGACACCACTGATGCCACTGATGCCACCGATGCCACCCACGCCACCAATGCCACCCACGCCACCAATGCCACCCACGCCAGTCCTCACCCAGCTGCAGACCAGACAGCCCCACTACACTGCTCCTTCCTCCACCCCACAGCCAAGCCCGGCCTCAGTACATCTGTCATCGGTATTGGGGCTGACACCCCATGTCATGGAGGAAGGGGCTCTCAACATCACGGGGCTGAGCCAGCTGTCTGAGAGCTTCCTCAACACACCGTCCCCTGTTGTCCTCTCGGGGCCAGGCACCCCAGTGGCGCTTCAGACCAGCACTCCAGCAGCAGCCACCTCCACAGCACCTGGACCCTTCACCCCTGAGACTGGGCACGCCTCCGAGTGACCAAGAAGAGTGCCAAAGACTGGGTGGCTACCTGTTGGCTATATTTTTGCTTTGGACACTTGACTTGGGTCATTTTTTTTTTTTTGCAGCTTGTTATTAATAAAGATTATCTTTGCTTCACACACTTGCTTCATTTATTTTATTAAATAAAGTCTTGGTGGAAACTTTTAGAAATGGTTTAAGCCTTTGCATACTTGTGGGATGGGTAAGAATAGCAGTGGGATGGGCAGGGATACCTTTGGGATGGATAATAGCTGTGGGATGGGCAGGGATACCTTTGGAATGGGTAATAGCTGTGGGATGGGCAGGGATACCTTTGGGATGGGTAATAGCTGTGGGATAGATAAACCTCCAGTGCAAGCATAGTGGGACTGTATGGTCCACCCTCCCAGGTGCCATACCTATGGCCCTTTATTATCAATAATAATGTAATCATTCATCCACACATGTCAACATAAACACAACTCTTTATTAAATGCCCTGTTCATTGTAGGCCCACCCAACATACATGGCCCAATCTCATTTGTGTGGTGAGACAGGCTGAAGGAAGCATCCATTAATCATCTATCATCCTGTCTTGCCACTCCACTGCTCCAGCTGGGGAGTTGCACCAGTGTCTCAGGAGGTTGCGCTGCTTCTTCCCTTCATGTGAAGCTCTGTTGGGGCCTAGCACATCCTTAGTGTCTATCAGGATACGGCCTTGCCTCCATTCCCCAGGCTCCATTTCCCCATTGCCTTGTTGGAGGTCCACAATCCTGTTCTGCAAGACTGGGTAGCGGGTGCACATGAGATTGTGCAGGATGCAGCAAGCTTCCACGATCCTTCTCACGGTCTGTGGGTGATGCTGCATGGTGGTGAGAAGTACCTGGAACCTGTTGGCCAAGATGCCAAAGGTGTTCTCCACCACCCGCCTTGCCCTGGACAGCCTGTAGTTGAAGATCCTCTCTTCACGGGTGAGGAGTCTGGAAGTGTAGGGCTTCATGAGGTAGGTTGTGAGGGAGAAGGCGTCATCCCCCATGATGAAGTAGGGCACATCTTGCGTGTCATTGGGCAGGGGGTCTGGATCTGGGAAGTCCATGATGAGGTTGCGTTCCAGCCCCTCCTTGAGGTCACTGGCGTTGTATACCTGGGCATCTGAAGATGACCCATTGCCTGAAGCATGGATGTACATGAACTTGTAGTCAGCATCGACCATGGAAAATAGGATGATGCTGAAGAAGCCCTTTGTAGTTGAAATAAGTGGACCCCGACTTGGCTGGAGCTTTGCAGGCCACGTGCTTACCATCTATGATGTGGGGGAAGTTCCACCTCTGATACCACTGCTCTGCAACTTTCTTCCAGCCTTCTTCAGTGGAGGGGGCACTGGAGGAGCTCCTCCAGGTATTCTTCAATGATGGCCTGCACCACTTCTCTGACCACAATGCTGATGGTGTTGTGTGGCACCCTCCAGCCATACTGCATGCTCCTGTAGGTGGTCCCTGAGGCCAGGTGGCGCAGAGTCAGTGCCATCTTCAGCCCAGGGTCCAGGCTGGGCCAGAAGTTGGTGCTTTGCTTAGTCAACCTGGGTCTCAGCTACTCCACAACTTCATCAAACATGGCTGGAGGCATCCTCATGAAGTTCTGGAATGCACGAGAGTCTTCGTTCCTCAGCTCCACCATCAGCTTGTTTTACAGTCTGTACTCTGCTCTTCTCCCAATCCATCTTTGGACCCAGACACTTCTTGGCCGCCTCCTTTTCTTCCCGTAGAACAGTTGAAAGAGCCTGTAGATGGTTTCGCATTGTTGCAGAACGATGGTGGCTACCAAAAAGAGTGTGTTATGATCCATGGTGGACATCAATGGATGCTGTGGAAGAGCAAGAGCCAGATGAAGGCTGCAGAGGTCTGCACAGCAGGGCTGTTGGACTGAAAGTGAGATCCAGGTGAGTTGCTCCCCCTTTTCATAGGCAATATAGGTTTTCCACTATGTGTCCTTTTGCATCCTCTAGGCATCCTGAAGACATCCTAAATATCCCAGATATGTCCCCTATACGAACGTTTTTTCCGTTTTAATGCTTTGTATGCGAGCTGCATCCTCTTTCATCCTTTCTCCGTCCGTGCTACTAACGCTGCGTGTCCGTTCCATGTCCGTTTCGCTTCCTCCCTGTGTCTGTTTTCCGCTGGAGCAGATTTGAGTTGCACGGATGCGCAGCAGATGCGCAGCAGATGCCTAGTGGATATAGTGGATGCATAACAGATGACAACGGATGTAGAACGGATGTTCCCCGTATGCATTGCGGATGCAGAATGGACGCGTTGGATACATTTTCCACTCAAAAAGTTTTGAGCAGCTCAAAACTTTTTGAGTGGATGGAACCTCAGTCGATGGATGCTGGACGGATAGAGAGGATGAAAAACGGACGCAGTGAGTAGAGAACGGATGAATCGCGTTAACCAACGGATGGCAAGTGTTTCTCTCCGTTTTATATCCTCTTTCCATCCGTTGGTACAGTGTGACATGGGCTTTAGTTTGTTCAAAGTTCTGACAGCCACCGCCCCACCTCATGGTCATGGGATTCCATTTTTGACACTCAGAAACCAGCCCTCATTTAAGGCCATTTGCATCATTTTATAGTCCCATGACCATGATTTACTATGCTCTTTGCCAAAACCCAACATTTGCTTCCTCTTTCCAGCAAAAAAAAAACAACGTCCATTACAGACAAAGGGTTCATTGAAAGACCTTTATGTTCACTGAACAATTGCCTCCTAAATAGCAATAGCAGTTAGACTTATATATTGCTTCGCTTTATAGCTCTCTATAAGCAGTTTACAGAGTCAGCCTATTGCCCCCAACAACCTGGGTCCTCATTTTACCCACCTCGGAAGGATAGAAGGCTGAGTCAACTTTGAACCCGGTGGGATTCGACCTGCCAAATTGCAGGCGGCCAGCAGGCAGCAGAAATAGCCTGCAGAGCTGCACTCTAACTACTGCACCACTGTGGCCATAAATGTTGTAAAATGAGACTGATCACGTGATGACCTGCTTAACAACCAGCATATCAAATTTCAATTACTGTCATAAGTCCAGGACTCCCTATCAAAAGTTTTCTTTCTTCAAGAGAGTGGGTGATCATGGCCATTCTGAGTTTACAATGCCAAGCTAGGGTGATCAATAGTCCATCTTTATGATACAAAGGACATGCCAGCATTTTGTTCAGTGTTTGAAGGCCTCCATCTCAGCTTCCTGTGTCTATATTCTGGACCTGCTAGGGTTAATTATTGCTGAAAAATAACAGCATTTGTGTGAATTCTTGATATTCCCAATGTCTGTTTGTGGTCTGATACATAAAATGCATAATGCATGAAAATCCGCGATAAGTATGTTTTTATTCTGCCTAATAACAGCTCTTCCTAAATAGTATCTATATTTAAAAAAATATTATGCATCAAGGATTATCAACAAAAACAGTATGAATAGGATTTTTTTTTAGTATTATTTTATTAGTATTTATTTATTTCTATTTCTATTTATATATTTATATTTATTAGTATTACCTTTTAATACAAGGTATGGAGAAAATAAGGTGGAGCCTAGCAGCCCAACGGATCATAAATGATCTCTGAAATATGTTTTGTGTGTCACACACACACCCCGAGATGGTATTCAGCAGGTTCTGACCAATTCTGGAGAACTGGTAGTGGAAATTTTGAGTAGTTTGGAGAACCGGCAAATACCACCTCTGACTGGAGATTTTACAGCATCCTCATGGCTTGGTGGCCATGCCCACCAAGCCAAGCCCACAGAACCGGTAGTAAAAGAAATTTCAAACCCACCACTGCTCCCCCCGCTCTTAAAGTCATAGCAAGCAACTTCCTTTGTAGTACTATTCTTTTCTCCTTCCAATATTTTTCTCTTTTGTATCTCTTTATATTCATTGATCGTAGAAAAAGAAGCTGGTTTACAAAGGGAAGAAAGATGTTGAATTGTTCACTGGGGGATCATAAAACATGAGTTGTCCCTTTATTTAAAGACAAGATCTTATATATCAAAGGTTACAAGGCTTATATGACAGACCTTTGTGTAGTGCATCCTGAGATAGGATGTTCAAGCAGAAGCAAAAGTAAAGAAAATAGTAAACACTAAAGAGTTGATACTAAATTGGTAAAATGCTATTGTGTCCCCATTCAATCAAAATAGTGAATTTGCTTGCCGGTTTAAGCTAAATGTTGCTATTTCGAGTCAATTGTATGAAGTACATCCACTTAGCAGCCATATGCTATGAAAAAAATTAATGCAAGCTTCCTCTATGAAATCAAGGGGGATGTAATTGCCTATAAGAATATCTTCTAAAATACTAATTTTCAACCACTGATTACGGGCATTTACTTTGAAGAACTGTATCAAGGTTTCTTTCATTATCTTAAAAGCATGGCTGAACAGTGTTCCTTCAGAAGTATGGCCTTTGAGAACTTAATCAATGCTAGAAAAAGAAACATGAACCAATAAACCTTAAAAAACGGTAGGTTTGCAAAGCAAATGTCATTTAGCAAAGACAATAATATGCAAAAATGAGGACCATCATCTCTTGGCTTTCTTCTTTTCCCACTTCCTCAAATTCTGGGGTGGTTTTTTTTCATTCTCACTGAAGAAAAAGTTACTGGGTTATGCCCATTCTTCTCATCCCTTCTAATATGAATAAAGCAGGACTGTCAAATTCTCAGCCCACGGGATTGGATGCATCATGCATTGGCTACACCCACACCTGGTTTAGCGAAGGGGGGAAAGTCCCAATATGTCATGTGCTGCTGCCATGACAATGTTAGTTTGACATCCCTGGAATAAAGGATTCTTACAGAAACAGAGACGTGGTTGGTTCAGTGGCTAAGACTGTGAGTGTTCTGTCCGGAAAGAAGCGCGTGAGACTGGGTTCCAAACAACAACTATTTTATTTAAACTCGCAAGGCAAAAGATACGGAACATAGCCCAAGCCACAGCAGTCCTTTTTATAAAGGCTTGCCTGCTGGCTTGTGGCCAGTGACACTTGTTTAACTCTTCCCGCCGATTAGCAGTTTCCCGGATTGGTTCTTAGTGAACCAATACGTAAGTGGCCTTTTCGGCCAATCAGAACGAGGGACTTGGAACCTACCAAGTTCCACACAGAACACCCCTCCCCCTTTAGTTCAGTCCAACGTGGGTGATGTAGTCGTGCAGGTAGGTGGGGCTTTTTCTAGTCCTAGTTGACCTGTGCAGCTCAGTCTTGTTTTGGTCTTCTAGCGGTTCAGATGGGATCGCTGCTTCTCTCAGCCTTCTCCATGGAACCTCCTGAAAGGGTGAGTCAGCCATGCCACTCCTGCCTGACTCTCTCGGGCCGGTTGAGATGGCTCCGCCGCTCCCTCCTGGTTTGACCGGGTTGGTTGAGCTGGCCTGGCTGCCACCTTCCAGGAAGGCCTTGCTTCGCTCTTCTGCTCCCGGACTTCTTTCTTGGGGTTCATCTGACAGTGAGTGCTCTTGTTGTTTGATTAGATTGTCGTTTTGCAGAGTTTGTAGTCTTGTTATGGGAGGTTCGTCTCTCCCTTTTTTATTTATTTGTACTCCCCCCCCCCCGGTTGTTTTATAGTCAGTGTTTATTATTTTTGGTTCTGCGGCAGGTTTTCGTTCGAGGTTGCGGGAATGAAGCTGGTCTATGTGCTGCTTCCATTCCCTTCCATCGTCTAAAATTAGTCGGTAGGACCTGGGGCCTGTGACTTGTGTGGTGGTGGCTGGAAGCCATAAAGGGTCCCCGTTAAGGTTCTTGGCATAGACTAAGTCGCCGATTTTGAAGGTACGGTATTTGCTGGAGGAGTCGGGGTGGTTGTCCCAGATGTAAGTGGGGTGTAACCTGTCCAGGTAGGACCGTAGTTTCCTACCCATTAAAAGTTCAGTTGGGCTTTTATTTGTTGTGCTACAAGGGGTAATATGTTGCAAGGTCGGTTTAGTTTGTCCTGCACACACCCCTTGTCCATTCTGTCTAGGCCCTCTTTAGTATACCGAACCATGCATTCAGCCCTGCTGTTCACAGCCAGATGGGCCAGCGCAGTTAAGGCATGACGGATACCCTGGGCAGCCAGATATTGTTCAAATTGCAAGGCTGTGAACTGAGGCCCATTGTCCAAAACCAGTAAATCAGGTAGTCCATGCGTCGCAAACAGTTTGTCAAGCTATTTCATAACAGCCTCGGTGGTTGTGGAAGCCATGAGGATGACTTCCAACCAGTTCGAATATGTATCAACCACAATCAAAAAAGTGTTCCCCATCATTGGCCCAGCGAAGTCAATGTGTAATCTAGACCATGGACTCCGGGGAGTTTCCTAGTCGCTTATTGGTGCCTGTGGGGGGGTAGGCCTCGCTTTTTGACAGTCATGGCATGTTGCAACCCAGCGTTCAATGCCACCAGACGTAACTCCTGGCCAGGGCTTTCATTTTGACTATGCCCGGGTGACCCTCGTGCAACATGCCCAGGATGTCTTCTTGGAGGCTGCTCGGAATTACCACCCTGTCACCCCATAAAATGCACCCCTTTTCAATAGACAGTTCAGTCTGTCTGGCATGGAATGGTTTAAAAGTCTCAGTTTTGTTCTCCTCCAGCCAGCCTTTACCTACTCAGTTCAATTTGAGTGCTGTCAAAAGGTCTTTGGCTGTGGCTCTCACAATGTCAGCTGCAGTCAGCGGTAGCTCTGGGCAGGTCTCAAGCTGAAGACTCAACTACCTGTGGAGGTAGTTGGAGCAGGGTCACCCTCTGTGACGGGCAATGGGGAATGGCTCAGGGCATCGACATGTGGGATGGCTTTGCTGGGTTGGTGGAGCAGCGTGTAGGAATAGGCAGCGAGGAATTCAGACCACCTCGTCATTCTAGGTGACAGAATGTTCAGGGTTGGCTTGTTGCCTGCTAGGCTTGTTGGCTTGTTGCCTGCTATTCCAAGAAGAGGCTTGCGATCGACAGAAAAAGTTCAACCATAAAGGTACTCATGGAAACGTTTGACTCCGGTGATGATTGCGAGGGCTTCCTGATCAAGTTGGCTGTAATTGCATTCTGACTTGGAGAGCATCTTGGAGTAAAAGGCGACCAGTGCCTCTCTGCCGTCTGGGAGTTGATGACTCATGATGGTGCTGACTCCAAAAGGTGAGGCATCACAGGTGACCGTCAGAGGCAGGGTATTGCTAAACTGGATGAGAACGGTGTCTGACGTTAATAGGTCCTTGATACCTTGGAAGGCTTTCTGTTCCCGGTGGCCCCATGTCCAAGCGGTTTTTTTATCTAGCAGTCAATGTAGGGGTTCAGCTATTGTTGCCTTATGGGGCAGGAACACGTTGTAAAAATTTATGAGGCCTAGTAACGCCTGGAGATCGGTTTTGTTTTTGGGTCAGGGAGCGTCTTTGATAGCCTTCACTTTTTTTTTGGTGGGATGAATGCCTTGTTCATCGATTAAATAGCCCAAAATTTCGACCCGGTTAGAGGTCAGTTCACATTTTTCCCTCTTTACTTTGATGCCTGACTTCCTAAATCTTGTTAATACTTCTCTTAACCTGGTCTCTAGCTGGTTGGCATTTTTTGCTGAGACCAGTACATCGTCGAAGTATAGAACGACACCTTTGATTCCATTTAGTAGGCATTCCATGAGGCTTTGGAACACGCCTGGGGCAACGCTAACACCGAATTGGAGACAGTTACATTTGAATGCCCCTCTATGTGTTACTATAGTCTGTGCCTCTGCTGTAATGGGACTGACCTGTCTGGCTTCACCGGTGTGATGATAGGGGTTTCCCACCTGGCATGGTCAATTGGTTCTAAAACCCCTTGAGCTATTAACTTATTTAGCTGCTCGTCAATTTTTGGTTTTAGCGCGAATGGGACGTGTCTGGCCTTTAAATGGATGGGGGCTATTTTTGGGTCTAGGCTAAATGAAATTGGGGTCCCCTTATACTTACCTAGAGTCCCATCAAAAACATCTTGGAATTCTTGGAGCAGGCTCTCCTCCCAGTTGGTTGTAGCAATGCGGTTGATCCCAGTTATCCCGATTCCAATGGGTGCGAACCATTCGATCCCTAATAGGCTAGGGTGGCTGTGGTCGACGATGGTCAGAGGCAAGATTTCGATGTGGTGTTTAAATTCAACTAGAAAATGTCCAAGGCCTACTACTGGGATTCGATTCCCCTGATAGTCTTTTAACACTAGTTTTTGTTTCTGTAGTTCTCTCTGTTTAATGTTCAGTATTAGGCACCAGATGGTATTCCTGGATACCATTGATAGGAATGACCCTGAGTCGACTTCCATCTTGCAGGGTCTTCCCTCAATGCTCACCTTTATCCGAACCTTCTTTCCGCTTTCCGCCCTGGCATTGCCGATGGTGACTGTCTGATGCGTTTCTTCCCTGTCACCCGTTCTCTTATTGCGGTTCCATGTGCTGCTGGCTTGTCTGTCATCATGTCTGGGGGGGGGGGTTGCTGTCACATCTTTTTGGACTATAGCTCTTTTTGTTGTGGCAGACCCTTTCGATGTGCCCCCTTTTATTACAAGCCCAGCATATTGCATTGAGGAACCTGCATTCAGCCCGTGGGTGATTGCCTCTGCAGCCCTCACATTGAAATTCCTGCCGATTTCTCATTTTTCACGCCATTTTCTATCTGAATAGAATTTATGGACATCTTTGTCGTCGCCTTTGGTGTCACTCTGGGTTTCGATATCCTCATAGTGGGTTGTCGCTGTGGGCTGTTTATTTCCTCCCTCTGCCTTCTTCTCCCTGGTTTGGGTTGGCAGGTCTGGAACTGCGTTCATTTTCCACATGGTGGCTGCTGACTTCTTTGCTGCTTCGGTGGCAGTTGCCTCTCAAATGGCTTCGGCCACGGTTATGTTCGGCCTATTCAGTAGTTTGCTCTGAAGGGTAGAGTCCTTCAGGACAAGGATTACATGGTCTTTCATTGCCTCATCCATGTTCTGGAACTCACAGGCTCCTCTGATGTGTCTCAAGGCTGCTACAAAATCTGCTATGGTTTCATCCTCCTTCTGGTCCCTTTTGTAAAATTTGTGCCTTTTGATTAAATTTGGGACTACCAGTGCATAGTGTGCTTGGAGCAGTTGGTTCAGGTCGGAACAGGTCATCTGTTTGACATCTCTGGGTTTTGCCAGTGCCTTTGCCATTTTGAATACGGCCTGTCTGCAATTTGTAAGGAAGACAACCCTCTTCCTTTGGTCTGAGATTTCTTCCATCTCGTTGCTTTCTAGAAACATAAGAAAGCAATCGATATACGATTCCCAATACTCCTCATTTGGATTGAAGGGTGCGGGCGGCACGTTGTTACCGTGATCTCTCTCACTTTGCTCAGATTGCCGCGTGCTTCTGTCTCACTTTCTACGATGATCCCACCTTCGTCGCCAGTGTTCCATCAGAAAAGAAGCACGTGAGACTGGGTTCCAAACAACAACTATTTTATTTAAACTCACAAGGCAAAAGATACGGAACATAGCCCAAGCCGTGGCAGCCATTTTTATAGCGGCTTGCCTGCTGGCTTGTGGCCAATGACACTTGTTTAACTCTTCCCGACGTTTGGTGGCTTCCCAGATTGGTTCTTAGTGAACCAATCCGTAAGTGGCCTTTTCAGTCAATCAGAACGAGGGACTTGGAACCTACCAAGTTCCATACAGAACAGTGAGCTTGTCAATCAGAAAGGTCAGCAGTCCATTGGTTCAAATCTCTAGCATCACGTAAAGCCCATGTCACACTGCCCAATGGATGCAAAAAGGACACAGCAGACGAGCAAAATGTTCCATCCGTTGTTATCCGCTCTCAAAAGGGGCAAAAATTTGCATAACCGGTGCGGATAACACAGAGGCATGGAGGACGCAGGGCGGATGCAAAGCGGATGCGGAACGGAAGCCCAGCGGATGGAAGTGGATGGGAGCGGATGGCACGTCCGCTAGGCTTCCGGGGAACCTGAGCAAAGCGGACATGGAACGGATACAGCGGATGCAGAACGGATGCCGAGTGGATGAAGCGGATGCACAGTGGAAGCCTAGCGGATGCCTGGCATTAATTGCGCATGCGGGGAGGATGCATTGCGTCAGCCCCGTGGATATAACGGAAGCAGCTCGGAAGCAGGTCGCCATTCAAAGGAAAGACCTGCTTCCAGACACATCAACTGCCTTGCCTGTCCTGCCTGCATGTCTGCCTGCAAGCCTTGCTACCAGCCTTGCTGCCAGCCTTGCTGCCAGCCTTGGTTCCTACCAGCCTCCCTACCAGCCAGCAACCCCACAACCATGCGGAAGCACAGCAAGCCTCAGCCATCTGCTGCCAGCCCTTGCAAAAGGGACAGGGCTACCATCCCGCCCCCTGGCCCTCACTCTGGTTCTGCTGGGGCTTCTGCAGCACGGGCTCGCTCTTCTAGGGCTGGGGCTTCTGCTGCTTCTGCTTCTGCTTCTGCTTCTGGAGGAGCTGATGACAAGCACTCCAGCACCAGCCACCTCCACAGCACCTGGACCCTTCACCCCTGAGACTGAGCGACCAAGAGGAGTGCCAGAGACTCATTTTTGTCTCATAGCTTGTTGCTAATAAAGTCTATTTTTGATTCACACACTTGCTTCATTTCTTTTTTTTAATAAAGTCTTGCTGGAAACTTTTAGAAATGGTTTAAGCCTTTGCATGCTTGTGGGATGGGTTAAGATAGCTGTGGGATGGGTTGAGATAGCTGTGGAATGGGCAGGGATACCTGTGGGATGGGTAATAGTTTTGGGATAGATAAACCTCCAGTGCAAGCATAGTGGGACTGTATGGTCCATCCTCCCAGGTGCCACACCTATGGCCCTTTATTATCAAAAATGATATAATCAATCATCCACACATTTCAGCATAAACACAACTCTTTATTAAATGCCCTGTTCATTGTAGGCCAACCAAACATACATGGCCCAATCTCATCCGTGTGATGAGACAGGCTGAAGGAAGCATCCATGAAGCATTTACCATCCTGTCTTGCCACTCCACTGCTCCAGCTGGGGAGTTGCACCAGTGTTTCAGGAGGTTGCGCTGCTTCTTCGCCTCACATGAGGCTCTGTTGGGGCCTTGCACATCCTCAGTGTCGATCAGGTTTTGCCCTTGCCTCCATTCCCCAGCCTCCATGTCCCCATTGCCTTGTTCACGGTCCACAAGCCTGTTCTGCAAGACTGGGTAGCGGGTGCGCATAAGATTGTGCAGGATGCAGCAAGCTTCCACGATCCTCCTCATGGTCTCTGGGCGATGCTGCATGGTGGTGAGAAGTACCTGGAACCTGTTGGCCAGGATGCCAAAGGCGTTCTCCACCACCCACCTTGCCCTGAACAGCCTGTAGTTGAAGATCCTCTCTTCACGGGTGAGGTATTTGGAGGTGTAGGGCTTCATGAGGTAGGTTGTGTGGGAGAAGGCGTCATCCCCCACGATGAAGTAGGGCACATCTTGCGTGTCGTTGGGCAGCGGGTCTGGATCTGGGAAGCCCATGATGAGCTTGCTTTCCAGCCCCTCCTTGAGGTGACTGGCGATGTATACCCGGGCATCTGAACATGACCCGTTGCCTGAAGCATCGATGTACATGAACTTGTAGTCAGCATTGACCATGGCAAAGAGGATGATGCTGAAGAAGCCCTTGTAGTTGTGATAAGTGGACCCCGACTTGGCTGGCGCTTTGCAGGCCACATGCTTGCCATCTATGGCTCCAACGGTGTGGGGGAAGTTCCACTTCTGATACCACTGCTCTGCAACTTTCTTCCATCCTTCTTCAGTGGAGGGGCACTGGAGGAGCTCCTCCTTGTATTCTTCGATGATGGCCTGCATCACTTCTCTGACAACAAAGCTGATGGTGCTGGGTGGCACCCTCCAGCCATACTGCATGCTCCTGTAGGTGGTCCCTGAGGCCAGGTGGCACAGAGTGAGTGCCACCTTGAGCCCACGTTCCAGGCTAGGTGGGAAGTTGGTGTTTGTCTTGGTCAACCTGGGTGTCAGGCGCTGCACAACTTTGTCAAACATGGCTGGAGGCATCCTCATGAAGTTCTGGAATGCCTGAGTGTCTTCGCTCCTGAGCTCCACCATCAGCTTGTTGTACAGTCCGTCGTCTCCTCTTCTGGTGAACCATCTTGACCCAGACTTTTTTTGGGTGCCTCCTTTTCTTCCTGTAGTAGAGTTCACAGAGCCTGTAGATGGTTTCGCACTGTTGCAGAAGGATGGTGGCTGCCGAAAGAACTTTGTCACAATCCACGGTTGACATGACTGGATGCTGTGGAAGAGGAAGAGTCAGATGAAGGCTGCAGAGGTCTGCACAGCTTGGCTGCTGTTCTGAAAGTGAGATGCAGGCGAGTTGCTCCCCCTTTTTATAGGCAGTGTAGGTGTCCCTTTGCATCCTCTAGGCATTTTGCAGACATCCTTAATATCCGAGATAGGTCCCCTCTGCTAACGTTTTTTCCATTTTAAATGCTTTGTTTCTGCTTGGCATCCGTTCTGCATCCGTTCTGCATCTGTTCTGCATCCGTTCCGCTTCCTCCCTGCGTCCGAGCAGATGCGAGTTGCACGGATGCGTAGCGGATGCCTGGCGGATATAACGGATGCGTAACGGATGCGTAACTGATGCATAGCGGATGTAGAACAGACGAACTGGATACATTTTCTACACAAAAGTTTTGGGCAACCCAAAACTTTCTGAGCGGATGAAACGTCAATAAATGGATGCTGGACGGATAGAGAGGAAGCCAAACGGAGGCAGTGAGTACATCGCGTTTTCAAACGGATGGCAAGGTTTTTTGTCCGTTTTACATCCTCTTTGCATCCATTGGTTCAGTGTGACATGGGCTTAACAAAGTGAGCTCCTATGATGTGTCCCAGCTTCTGCCAACCTAACAGTTCGATAGCATGTAAAAATGCAAGTAGACAAATAGGGACCACTTTGGTGGGAAGGGAACAGCATTCTGTGTGCCTTTGGGCTTTAGTCATGCCGACCACATGACCCTGGAGACGTCTTTGGACAGCGCTGGCTCTTCGTCTTTGTAATGAAGATGAGCACCACTCCCTAGATCTGGAAACATGAATTCAGTAAAAATTCTCTTTTCAGCTACAATAATTGTTAAAACTGTTAAGGGCAAGGGAAAATTAAGGAAAAAAATTCCAAAAGCAGATTCCTATGATCTTGGAATCTCAATACACTACAGATAATCCTGGACTTACAACAGTCCATTTAGTGACCATTCAAAGTTACAATAACACTGAAAAAAGGGACTTATGACTGTTTTTCATATTTCCAACCATTGCAGCATCCCCATGGAAAAATTAGGATGCTTGGCAACCAACTCATATTTATGATGGTTGTAATGTTCCGGGGTCACGTGGTCACCTTTTGTAACCTTCTGACAAGCAAAGTCAGTGGAGAAGTCAGATTCACTTAACAACTGTGTTACCAACTTAACAACTGCAGTGATTCACTTAACAACTGTTGCAAGAAACGTAATAAAATGGGACAAAATTCACTTAACAAATGTTTCACTTAGTTAACAAAAAAATTGGGCTCATAGTTGAGGACTGTAGTTGGGTAGGAAGGAGATCACAAGCATTAGTGGGCTGCTACCAGTTTGCAATGGTTCAGGTGACCCGAATGTTAATTTTACATCTGGTTCGCTGAACCAGTAGTTGCAACGACTGTTTGGTCCTGCCCACCCCATGCCACCACTCCTAGGAGACTCCACGTTTTGGATCTCAGGTAAGTGTGGTGTCAGGATTCCGGCAGTTACTCCAATTAAATCATGAGCCTCAAGCCACATTCCCAAAACTTGAAAGGATTTATTAGAAGTTAACATGCAGGCATAAGCCTGGGCATAGCCGATTCTGAGATACGTAATTCATTGTCACCCTTGATCCTGCTTTTCCCCCCACCCCTCTGGTTGTATCATCCAACGAAACACATCAATCGCCGAGAGTCATCATCATGCTCTCCAATTAGATTTTTGCACAGCAGCAGCTTCAGTCATCTAATCAGTCTCTGAAGAAAATATGAATGGAATGTACTTTCGATTCCACACTGCTGCCTGTTCTTTGAAATCTCCCCCTTCTTTCTGTTGACAATGATAAAATGTGTATACAAAATGTTTTATGAGTTGACATGCAGGGATCGCACGGAGGTGAAAAACAGGCCTCCCAGAGGCTCTGAAAGGCCCGTTTCCAGCCTCCAGAGAGCCTCAAGAGCCTGGGGAGGGGGGAAATGGGCCTCTCACTTCCACAGAACCTCCGGAACCCAGGGAGACTGTTTTTGCCCTCCCAAAGACTCAAGGAAAGCTTCCAGAGCCCAGGGAGGGCAAAAGCGCTCTCACGCCAAGGTGCAGAGGCCGAATAGGTCATGCCCAACGTGGCCATGTCCACCCAGCAGCCAGACAGAGAACCAGTTGCTAAATTTTTTGAAGCCCACCTCTGATCAAAAGGAACAGTCTCTTGACACTGGACCTGTAGAGAACCAGCCCATTTGCAAGGCATTAAAACCTGGATGTTCCCAAAAGCATTTGAGATAGGAGTTAGCCAAGCCTCATTATCTGATTGCTTTGCCTTAATGATTTGAGAAAGGATTGTTTTTTTATCCTAGTCATGAACATTGATTTTATGAATTATGTTGTTAGGATTTTAAACAAAGCCATATAAATTGTTTCAACAAATGAATTTCAATAAATAAATGGCAGAAAGAGGAAAAGGGAAGAAGAAATACACTGAAATGAAAAAAAGGGATCCTCTCCATGTCTGATTTTCTGGTTCATAACAAAGAGTTATTTGAAAATGTTGCCAGCACAAGGGTTCGAACTGTCCACATACATTAATGAAGAAATCAAAGGTAACATAGATACAGTTGGACACATATGTCTACATAGCCAGCTCTTAGAATCCTCAAGTAGAGGAGACAATCAAAACTGAGATCATAGGGACAAAATTAATGGGGAGAAAAAAATCTAATCAAGCTAACAGTGACTGAGCATATTGATTTCTTCCTATTTGTCACATGCAGAAAAATGTATCTAACATAATGATGCAACATAGTTACATCAAGACATACGATGTGGGAAGACCCATAAAGAAATTGATACCAGCAAGCGGAGGGAAAGGTGATTTATTAAAATGAAAATAAAACCAGTTAAAATGGGAGGGGAGGCATGCTAATTAAGAGAAAATTGCAAAAGATTAATGGAAACTTGGGATATTCTAGCCATCTTGTTTCTTCTGATTAAGCCTTAACCTAAAGTTAAAGGAGAAAGCTAGCAAATTAGAGCTCCAGTTTTCATAACCGGTGTGTGTGTGTGTGTGTGTGTGTGTGTGTGTGTGAGAGAGAGAGAGAGAGAGAGAGAGAGAGAGAGAGAGAGAGAGAGAGAGAGAGAGAGAGAGATCTTTAGCTTTTTAACTGTGCATCAATTTTTTAAAGCAAACTGCTGATTAAATGCTATCAAGTGGCTGTTGCTTCTACATGAGCCTTGTTTTTAAATGATTTTTTTTCTTGCTTTGTCCATACTGGAAAATCTCAGTTTAATCCTCAGTAATAATTTGGTTGGTTTAAATGTTTTAAGCTTTTTCAAAGCCCAGTAACCAAAACATACTGGCTACTCAAAATTGGAAGCTGTGGTTAATTAAGGACTTCCTGCTTTGATTTCCACTCTTAAGAAGGATCAGAAAAGAGATTGCATGTAGAGGCAAAATGCTTTCTCCCTTCCTGCCTTAATAAGCCAAAATAAGATCATGTACCTTGACCTTTTAGAATTAGCTTTCAAATTACTTATCATCAAATCATTTGCTTCTTCAAACGTATTATTTTACCTGTCTAAAATATAGCTGTTCTCCATGTGTATGGATGGATAATAAAAGAAAGAAAGAAAGAATAAAAGAACTCGCGAAAGGACATAGACAAAAACTATAGGCTGCACAAAGCCTAAATGGTATGTTTTGAATTCTCCAGGAATGGGAAAGTTGTAAAATTATAGCTATGAGTATAAATAGGAGTTGTGTAACTCTGAGAACTTCCTATTAGATAAGGTTGCAAAGATCCAGCATTTTATTATTCGTATTTAATACAAGTATAAATCCAAGTGTCATTGAAAACTAGGTATCACAGGCTATGTTCTAGTTTACATCTAAACATCAGAAACTGAACATCTAATAATACTATTGTAGGAAGAAAAATTCATCTGGTTCAGTTCCAAGCTGGGAGAAAAGCACTGAAACTAAAATGGAGGCTGATTGGAAAGAAGGAACCCATTTATCGATGAACAGAACCAGGAGGTGATTCTGGGACAGCTGACAAAATAGCTTGATGAGTGCATGGATTGTTATACAGTTTCTGAAATGCTGCAGGGCTTGTGCAATGGAGTGAGCCTGGTGTCTTGCTATTGTAATGGTGGTGAGTTAATCCTATCATGTCCTAAAGGTCATGTCCTCTTCTTAGAATTTGAGTGGAGGGGGATATAAATTTTTATCCCATTGCATGGAGGTGAAGATGTTTTGTTTGTGAATAGGCTGGCTCAGACTTTCTTAATGGACACAAAATATACATTTCTAAAGACTTCTGGCATCTGCTAAAGGCTATTAAGAAAGACTAGGGCTGCTTTCTGTCTTTAAGAACATGTTTCTCCACTTCTCCTTTGGGGAAATATAATATCCTACCTTTTATAATATTCCTCAAAATATTTTATTCTCTAGGATGAGGGGATGGCGAGTGCATGATTACTTCTGTTAAGCCTGGGTTCCCCAACCAGGGTTAGGTAGACAAGCTAAACAGAATGTGCAGC